>CP125973.1:13103232-13544487 GCA_030063025.1 Avena longiglumis
CCTACTAGCCTCCTCTTGTAGTGCCATATCTTTGCAGTTCCAGAAGGTTGCCGGTCTTGCATGCGTGAGTGCATACTTGATCGACGCATTGAGCCCTTGCGAATCTCTTCTCGCTTTTCTTGTCATCGATACCTCATCACCACCATAGCGAGACAAGTTCATGAAGTTCTGATGTAGGTGTTGACGTTATCATTGCCGCTTCAAGTTGAGGAAAGCATCCTTCATCCGCTCCATCACAATCTCGAGAGGAACTGCCTTGAAAGCGGCGGTGAACCTCTCCCAAGTGGGCTGGAACCCAAAGGCATTAGCCTTCGTGTAGTTTTCCCACCATAGAGCTGCGTCTCCTTGAGCAGGTGAGTAGCACACTTTACCCATTCTGCTCGCACATCGCCAGCCTCTAGCAGCCTTGAGATCTCGCGTACCAATCATCGCATCAAGAGGTCGGTCGACATCGAATGGCGGGTTGAACTTGAGGAAGCTCTTGATGTCACCACGCTTGGGAGGTGGAGGGAGTGGAGTGAACTCGTTCCTTGGACGCTCTCCTCAAAGCGCACTGGTTCTCTTGCATGGCCAGAGTATTTGCAATGCTTGACACGAGCCCAGCTTCCGAGGAATGTCCTCCTCGGTCCGTGGGGAGCCATCCATCATTGATGTAAAACTCAAGTCAGTACTATAATGGAGAATGATAATAATCCAAAATAGTACCAAAATGGAATTAACCAAGATTAAAGGATACAATTTACTGAGATGATATGAAATATCAACAAAGTTCATAGCACCTCAAAGATATTAAGCATATCGCACACGACTGAAAAGGAGTGTGGCACAACACGTCAAAGAAAAATTTTCCACAAATTTCGGCATTAAAATACCAATAGATGCGCAAAATTACTTAACGAATCAAGATTAGTGACTCTACCGATCCAATATACAAAAGCAAATGATACAAGTAGTGGTATGGTCGCGACTCCATCCCGCACTCAAATCATTACTCCGCACATGAACAAGTGGAACACATATCCTAACCCCTTCTTCTCATGCCGAAACCTAAAGATTGGTACTACGGAAACGAACACCCCAAACAAGATAGAGTCGGATACAAAAGGAAGGATAGATTGCGTCGGTTTACAAAAGCCTGTTGGTATGGAATGTACCAACAGTTGATAACCAAAGGCAGATAAGATAACAACTTGGATGCAACAGATAGACAAAGAACTACACACACACACACATACATAACCTATGGTACTACGGAAACCCCGAACACGTGAATCCTAGTTTGAACTTTGAGAAGAGAATTGAAAAACGTTACACTTCCTTACCAGAAAAGGGTGGGTGGGAGGGTAAGAAGAAAAGTGAAAGCAGTCCTACTCTCGCGTTTTTGTTTTTCCCTATATACATAACTACTCAAAATATTTGCTAGACTGACAACGACCGTTTGGCTGAAACCCTGAAGGTCGGGATGGCTCTGATACCAATTGTAACTACCTCGGTGAACTACGCTCCTAGATACAAGCCTGGATGAGAGATAGCGGTTGAAATAGTACGGGCCCCAAAAGCCACTCACCGGTAGTCCTTTCAGACGTCCCAACCGCTAACCTCTCAACGGGACTGTCAGACGGCGAGTCGGCAGCGAAGGATCAACTACGACACAAGTGGGTATGTACGCAAGCCACCATACAAGAGTACATCGAGCCACACCATCTAGAAAGTAAGGAATATACCAACGCCATACGGCAAGATTCAAATGACCTGGATACATCTATAATTTAGGATAACTCCTCATACAGCACACATCAGAGTATCATGCGGAAGCGGCAGACAAGATCCGAGTACGGATAAGAAGCAAATAGGCATAAGATGCCAGAAAATAAGCACATCCCAACTACAGGTCTCACGGATCCTCGTGCCTAATCTCTACACCATACGATCGTTGCCCATCATCGGCTTCTTCCACCCAGATCCGTCACGAGAAGGTACCGCTCATCTGAATCAAGAATTTATCGTGTGAGACCCTAAGGGTACTCAAGAAGTCTTAATGCCTCTAAAGGGGACACAACTGGGTGACGAATTGCAAAAAAAGATAAACCCTAGCAATTCTACAGATAAACGCTAACCATCCGCCTAACCAATGATAGACGGATGTCCGTGAATTTAAATACAACAGTTATAATGGTAATCCCATCCGATCCATCCTCCTCCCTGCTTACCAACAAGGAAGCGGACGAACAACCCCCCATCCGTTTGGCAATTTTATTAACCATTCCATGAGTATTGCACTATTTACTAGTCAAGTTACTTTAGTCAGATTAAAAGCGGTACTTTAGTTATGCTTGTCTATGATCCAGAAACTGTGCTCCAAGTCGTCCATAACCGCGGACACGGCTTTCAGAAAGTTTTACCCGGCCGGGGTGCACCAATAGCAACACACACTCGATCAACCTCGGAAAAACCAAATCAAAACCCAACGAGGCTTTCACGACTGAACAATCACAAGATTCGAAATATTTGTGGGGCCACCCTTAAGTAGAATCCAACGGAGTAAGCAAGCTCGAGACGGCCTCAAGGTCTTGGGTAATACTGTGAACGATCGGGAACCCCAAACGGGGCTTGTCGACACAGCGGAATCGTGTCCCGATCCTAACAAAGACAAGGTGCGTTACTGCACAATCGTAAATAAACAAGAAACATGGCATAAGTGGATCGTAAATAAAACCTCGAACTAGTTTGTGGCCCCAAGAAATAAGACGGAATCAAGCTCTGGCCGGGGTCCCATATACCTCCCGGATGTGGATAGCGCGATAAATCAAGGAACAGGAATCAAGTACTCGGGGTCTTACGGGACACAAGTGAGCAGGAAAAACCAAATAGCAGATATTGCCCACCGTGCCACTTTCTTTAGTTATCCCGAACTACTCGGGTTAAGTTGTTTAAGTACCTCGTTATCCAACCGACTCACAAACCCTACACATGCTTTTCTCGACTCGCATGGCTCAAACAACTCCTATAGTAGTGGCTCATGGGATGGAGGATACAAGCTTGGTGGGGTTTAAAAGTAAAGGCTATGCATACTTGGGATTCAATTTAATGCAATCGCGACTGATGATGCAAGAATAAGATAGAGGCAAATAGGTATCAGTATGTATGCAAGCATGTGGTAGTGCTTGCCTGGTCTCTGTTGAAGCAAGGGACGGTCTTGGGTAGTGCTGGTTCTCTTGATACAACCCCGCAAAGGTCTATCCGAGAAAACCAAACAAACAAGGCCAACATGAATATAGAGCACAAGCATATGAATAAGATGCGTCAAACAAACAATCATGCCATGATGAATGATGCACAATTTACATGGCAATAAAGGTAGCATGGCATGGTGAGGTGTGAAGAACAAGAAAGTAACATTTAATGGGTTTTAGAACCACATTTGTTGTCATAACATTTGTTGTTTGCAATATATTTATATGATGCATGCTGCAATTGAAGTCAAGGATAGCATAAACAGAAATGTCTCGTCGAGCTGATCAATTTAGACTACTTATTTGCCCAATTTGGATTTACAAACAAAAGTTATTAATTGTTGAAAATCCAGTGGCATTTGATGTAATTAACATGAACTTGGAATTTTATTTGAGCAAAATACAAAATAGATGGCATATTTGAATTCCTCTCTTCTTGCTGATATCCATACATATTTTATTTGTCAAATTTGGAATTAGCATGCAAAAGTTATTATAAATCTGAATTAGATTTGAAATTTTGAATTTATTTAACAAAATTCGAATTCAAACTGCTCCTGAACGTTTTCTACCCAGCTCAGTTCAGCCTGAGTCGCAGACAGGTGGACCAGGGAAGCTCTCTGGCCCACACATCAGAGTCTGGAGCAGACTGGACTGCGGGTTGATTAAACAGAACCACAAGAGCCTTTTTACAAAACTCCCAGAGACACTGACAACGGGCCTGGAAGGTCCGCGGGTTGATGAACCAAAAGAGGAGGGGGCTACGTGCAAGATTGTCCCGCGGACGCGCTGGCGAACGAGGCGTCGACAGGTGGCGTCAGGGAGGGACCGCGGGTTGATTAAACCAAACCCCAGGAACCTTTCTGCAAGATTCCCTGGAACACTGGCGGGTGGGCTGGCCGGATCGCGGCGAGGCGAAAACTGGGGTTCTATTTGCAAACGCACGCTGTCCGGACGCAGCGGCGCTGGCGCTGCGGCGGCGACGGGCGGACTTTGGCGGCGCTGGCCGCTTCCAACCGACACGGTCCAAAAGCGAAAGCGTAGAGGTGGATGGGCCTACAACTTGTTCAGATGCTAGCGGATGAAGGCCGAGGGGCGGGCGGGCTCAACTTGCGCAGATCTCATCATGCTGCCGGCGCCAATGCGACGCTTGGCGCGAAGCGCAGAGCGCCGCAGATTACTCTGGCGCACGGCGAGAGAAAGAGGAAGAGGTTGTCTGGGAAGGGGACTCACCGCAGCCGACGGTGTGGTGGCCGGGCTCGGACGGCGAGGAACGGGCAGCGGGCCGGGGCGTTTCGGCGATCGTGGGCACGGCGGCGGGCTGCCTCCTCCCATGAAGCTCCAGCGTCCACGCTGGCGAGGAGGTAGACGCCCGTCCGGGTCTTGGCCGGCTGGGAGCTCCGGAGCAGGGGTCTGGGGTGCCGCTAGGGTTTTAGCGGGACAGGGGCATGGTCGATCTGGGGGCTAGGGGAAAAAGGAAGGAAGGGAGGGAGGTGCCTGGGGATCTGGGGAAAAGGTTGGGGGACGGGGATAAGCTCGAGAGGAGGGAGGTTGCGTGGGGCGCTGGCGGGGTGGCGTCGGGTCTTGGGCTCCTGCTCACGTGCTGCAAAGGGGCCAGTGCAAAGGTGGCAGGTGAGGTACTTACAGTGGGACTGGGGAGCTCAGGCCTGTCGAGCTAGAGAGTGGGGTAGCTCGGTTGTGGAGAGAAGAGGTGAGGTGAGAGGGAAAAGGTGGTGTAGCTAGGTTAGGTGAGGTTGTATGATTAGGGTTTAGCTAGGTGAGAGAGAGAGAGAGAGAAAAGGTAGCTAGGGTTTAGTCTAGGGAGATATAGATTAGGATGTTGTTGTAGCTAGGATAGAAGGCAAGGGAAAGATAGAAAGGTAGACTAGGGTTTTGGGTTTAGGATAGATTAGAATTAGGTTTGTTTTTGGTTTAGGGAAAAGAGAGAAGGCATGGGTAGGTGTTAAGTTTGCTAAGAGGGGGTGAGAAAAGAGAGATGGAGGTACTTACACTAGATCATGCATGCTTCAAATGCAACACACATGATCAAGGGGAAAAGAAAGAAAGAGGATGGGGAGAGGTGATTAAGATGATGGGGTGGTTTTTATTTGGCCCATGCATGATTCCAACAAACCAAGCAAGGACCAAGAAAGGGAGAGAGCTAGGGTCTAGTACTAACCAAACAAGATTAAGCAAGGTAGAAGGATCCATTTAGAATTCCAACAAAACCAAAAGCTAGGGAAAAGGATACTTGCATGGCCCATGCAAGGCAATTAAAGCCCAAAGGTCATATTGTGAAACAACCTTACCTCTTGTGGCTTTTAATCCTTGCATTCCCAAAAAGTGGGCAAAGGCCAAGCAATAGATTATGGGTGGATCCAACCAACAACATGGGCTAGAGATAACTCAATAAAAGGCCAAGCCCATATTATTGGATGGTGGAATTATAAGGTGGTGAAAGAAAAGGTGGTGGAGGCAAAAGAGAGATGCCCCCAACTCAACTTGGGCATTTAACAATTTAGTAAGAACCAAATACAATATCAAGAGGCAACTACAGTTAATCATGCACATGAGATAAGAAGCAAACAAGAAAAAGGTTTTATATGATGCTCAAATGCAAGGGGACATGATGACATGAGCATGATATGATGATGATGCAACAATTATATGTTGGAAGTGGCCCATTTTATTATTAAGACATGTAGCATTACAGGGGTTAGACAACTGGGATGCTACACCCATTGACACCAAATCCAAACTTTCAGCTTCCGCTGGCTCCCCTGTATCTGATCCATCATTTTATTGTAGCCTTGCAGGCACTCTACAATACATCACCCTTACTCGTCCTGAAATTGCTTATGCGTTTAATCAAGTGTGTCTCCACATGCATGATCCCCATGAACCACATCTTCTCCTTATCAAACGCATTCTCCATTATCTCAAAGTCACACTTGATCTCGGTCTTACTATTTACTCTTCTAACACATATAATCTTATTGCCTACTCAGATGCTGATTGGGCTAGATGCCCTGATACCCGCCATTCTATGTTTGGTTTTTGTATTTTTCTAGGTGACAACTTGGTTTCTTGGTCCTCTCATCGACAACCGTTTGTTTCTCGGAGCAGCGCTGAAGCTGAGTACCACGCTGTTGCTACTATAGTGGCTGAGACATGTTGGTTACGCCAACTACTCCATGAGTTACATCGTCCACTTGAGAAGGCTATTGTGGTCTAATGTGATAACATCTTTGTTGTTTATATGTTTTCTAACCCCGTTCAACATCGTCGCACCAAGCACATAGAATTGGACATTCATTTTGTTAGGGATAAGGTTGCTATTGGTGCTCTCCGAGTTCTGCATGTTCCTCTCAACATCAGTTCACGGATATCTTCACAAAGGGTTTACCAACACCACTATTCATAGATTTTCGTTCCAGTCTTCACATCGGTGATAGTGTTTCACCTAGTTCTGACTCTGGGGGCATGTTAGATAGTAACACACGATTACGATTTGCTATTCAAACCGAACCGGCTTAGGGATAGATTAGATTACCTTGTACTACAAGTTGTATATGTCTTGTACCCCAAGTTGTACCATGTATAAATACTCAAGCAATGGAAGGAATGAGGCATGCTATTGCAGCCCGTGTTTCATCAATCTACAGTCACAAACACTAGCCAGAAGAGGCGGAGCCTCCTTCTGGCCTGGTTCTCCTTAGTTTGAAGGAACTCTCCGAGATCATGGGCCTGCCAAGCAGGCACAAGAGCTTCCCGTACAAAGATTCATAAAAAATGGGCCACCGTGCAAGTAAACATGATGTGGGAGCATGTCTTCGGAGTTACACATAGGGGACACATGCCATTGCTTGGGCTATTACGCTTAGCCACCTCCACCCCTGAGGGCAAGAAATCACGAAGAAGTTGCCAAACAAAGATCCGAATATTAAGGGAAAGTGTGGCCTTCCAAAGGGGATAGGTCCATCGGTGCTCCGGGCCCTGGAAGAGGGCCCTGTAGGCCGAGCTCACTCGAAACTCCCCCGCCGGGGTCAGACGCCAGGAGATTGAGTCCCGCTCATTAGAGAGGGAGTCAGGAAGGGAGGCCCTCGGCCTCTAATACTCCGTAGCCTCAGCCATGCGAAAGGTCCGTCAGAACAATATGTTCCAGCGAACCTCTCGAAAGGCCTCGGCTACCTACATCGAAGGGGAGGAACTAATGGCAAACAGAGCGGGGAATTCCTCACACAGTGGGGAATCCAAGAGCCATGGGTCAAGACAAAGACGCACCCACTTCTTGTCTATGATGCCAAATGCGATGCCCTGCCTAATGAGATGCTTAATGTCCTGAATGGATCTCCAGAATTGGGATCCCTACCGACACTCGCAAGCCAAGAGGGGCCGGCCCCAGAGGTACTTGGCTTTGATAAGCTGCAGCCAGAGTCCCCCATCATCCCTAAGAATGTTCCATACTCATTTCAGCATCAGGGCCACATTAAAGCGGCATGAATCAAGGATACGTATGCCCCCAAGGATCTTGGGGCGCACAAGTCTGCCCTTTAACCATATGGTATCTCTAGTGGCCGTCCCGTGCCACCCAGAAGAACCGTGATAGCTCCTTGGCGAAGTCTGCATGGGTACCCTCCGGGAGCAGGTATATCCCCATTTGGTACATGGGCAGGCTGGAGAGGCATGAGCTAATCAGAATCTTATTGCTCCCCCTGGTCATGAGTCTAGGTAGCCAGGGCTCGGCTTTCGACCATACCCTCTTGATCAGTGGTGCAAGATCCTTGATCAGGACCCGTGTCTCCCGAATGGGCATACCGATATAGGTGATAGGGAAGTCCGCCAGTTTACAGTTAAGGTTGTCAGCTATGCGCTGTCTATCCTCTTATGAGTAGCCCAGGACCATCACCTTGCTCTTGTCGAAGTTAATCTTAAGCCCTGGCATGGATTCGAAGCAGAGGAGTAGAAACTTGAGATTAATGATGTCAATATCCAAGCCCCGGACCATAATCATGGTATCGCCCGCATATTGGAGGTGGGAGATACCATGTCCGGGGATAAAATGTCCAACCACACCTGAGATGTGGCCAGCGATTTTGGCTCTATCCAAGATCTCTGTCAGGGCATCTACCGTGGAGTTAAACAGGAGGAGAGAAATAGGATCCTCTTGTCTAACTCCGCAGGAAGGCCTAAAATAGGGGCCAGTCTCATAAAAAACTGCATAATCTAGCAAATAAGCCAGTCATCAATGCCCCTCCTCTCCAGAAGTAACCTCAAGAAGGTTTAGTCCAACCGGTCATAGGCCTTCCAAAGATACAAATCAATTAAGATGTAGATTTCCCAGTTTCATACTTATAGTAGGCGATCCCTTGTTTTTTGACCCGGTAGAGCAATCCGAATTAGATTAGACTGATATAGAGTAGTAGGGTTCCAATTCAAAGTCGTTTTTAGCCGCCTTTGTTTCTTATGTACCGACTGTGTCTTCCCCAAGGGAAGTAAATGGATCGGTTTGAAAATCAATGACTTCTTAGTCGTAGAATACTATTCTCGTCAGACTCGGTACCTAGGTCAATGGGTTCATAGAATTTTTGCCCCTTTTCGCGGAACTAAAAGGGCCTTCATCTGGAAGTCTAACTTAAGGAACTCCCTGTTCTGACGACGTGTCTTCACTTCATGAATAATTTCATGAAGGGCAAGGACACCATCATGAATCAACCGTCCCTTTAGAAAGGCAAACGTGAGGGTGTGAGTGAGCCGTTCCAAAACTGGAGCGAGTCTTAAGGCACAAACATTCGCAAAGGTCCTCTGGATGAAATTTATCACCGTGATCGGTCGAAACTGACGGATATCCGTGGCCCCCGCTACTTTGGGGATCAGGGTGATCAAGTTCATACGAGACATCACACGAGTCCCTATATAGAACTCCTGAAACATCTGCATGATCACCGGCTGCTGCTGGTTCTAGAAGGTCTAGAAGATGACCGGCAAGCCATCCGGACCCGGGGCCGAATTGGTCTTCATGGATTTCAGAGCCGCGTCCACCTCCTCCGAAAGGAATGGGAGTGTGAGTTCCGCATTCTCAACGGGGTAACTGTCGCCTCCTTCGACCAGAAATCCGGCACCAACGAGAGCACAGATCGTGGCGACGCTGTGAACAGAGCTCTATGGAAGGCATAAATATGAGAGCAGATCTGCTGTGGGGCATGTAGTCATCACTAGGTGGTCCAATAATTTATTTATAATTTTTATTACTTTTAAAAAATTTATACTATTTAGCACAACGATTTTTAGTCTATTTCTTCTATTGCAAGCTCTACTACGACAAGTTTTACCGGACATCTCTAATGGAAGGACAGATGGTAGTGCACCTTGAGCTCGCACATAAAAGGAATAGGATATATCTTTTATTGGCGACTTGCGACCGACTGCCTCACAACAGAAAACCATGAGAAGAAATATACCCTGGAACTAGATGACAGCTGCAATATCTGCGAGGATGATCCTAACTCCTAAAGACGCTCACGATGCAACTGCGTGATGTATACCAGTTCAGTACCTTTAAAAGCTGGGGCGCGGTGGCAAGTCTGGGAATTCCCACCTGAGGAGGCTTTCAGGAGATCTTTTCAAAGACTCATTGCTAGTTTTGTTGTCTCCTGTACATGCAAAGTTATGTTCTTTCTATGGAGATACTAGCACTTGAGGAATGACGCGATTCACAGTACAGTCAACCCGTCCATCAGAGCCTCGGCTGCCTTTCTTCAGAGTTATTTCAAGTGTACTCAACCTTGAACATCGAGCGCGTGAGGATGTGAAAGAAAAGCAGAACCTGCTTGCTGAAGCTAGGCAGCAGAAGATGCATGAGATTGGCCAAGCTGGAAATTGGTACCAACCTGATCAAGGATGGATTAAACTCAATATTAACGGATCTTTTGTCGAGCAGATATGCAAAGGAAATGTCGGCGCGATCCCCAGAGACGGGGCTGTCCTTTTTCTGCGGGCAAATAACACTCACCAGAGACGGGAACAGTCTGAAATTGTTGGTGTAGTAGTGTGTCTTCAGCATTTCTTCTGAAGTTCTAAGGCTGGGCATGTGATTCTTGAGACAGAGTGCTCAGCGGTACACTATGCCTTAACTGCCACTACACATAACCGATTAAGATGGCGGGCTTAGTATCAAGAAGCAAGAAACCTTCTTTCATTTTTCGCGAAGTGGAATGTTCTGAAGATCTTGTGAGAAATCTTTTTGCTGGAAAATTTCCCACCTAATGTTTATTCTCTCATGTGTAATGATTGTAGTGACTCCAACTCTAGTTGATGAAGTTCTCCGTTAAACGAATCTTTTGAGTGTAAATTTCAGTGATCGGTAATAATGCCTGCAATGTAATTCCCTATTCGTGTCTATGCCCTGCTGTTTGCTCTCTGACTCCTGTGCCTTCTTGCTCCACAAGTGTCTATTTCCTTAAAAAAATTGTGTATTTTTTCACCGACTATCTGTTGCTATTGATGTTTGAATAATAATTTTAATCGCGCGCGTTCTAGTTCCTCCTACAACCTTATCGAAAAAAAGCTCCTCCTACAAATTTGGATTGTCCCGAATTGTTGATAGCCGATCGATCGCTCCAGCACGGGAATTGCTACTCGTTCAAACAGCCGGTGGGCCATATGATTGACGACCCGAGTATCACTACAGGTAGGCCTACTGGGCCTCCGTATGTTGCGCCATTCAACAGCCCTGTCCAGTATATAACATCAGGACGATCTGGGTCTGTCTTAAGGTTTTAACTATTCCATGCTTTATTCTCAAAAAAAAAAAACTATTCCATGCTTTGGATCATAGGAAATTCATGCGAATACGAGGATTCTGTTTCACAGGTAAAAAAAATCTATTTTATAGGAGCTTTTTTTTGCGAAATTGCACCGATCCATTAATAATTCACAGGTAAAAAAGAAATTCTATTTCACAGGAGCTTTTGTAGAATTTTGGATTATGGGTTTGAGGTCATCTAATTCTTCCAGAATCTATTTGTATGATCTCTACTTCATACGGATCTCAACATGAGGTCAAACCTGTTTTATTATTGCTTTGAGAAATTCAATGCATTTGCACTCTATCTCTCTCTACTCTCTTCTCAATCATGTGAAATTTATTATTTCATTTCTTGTGCACTAACTAAACACACGTCTTGCTGAGAGATGTCTTACGGAGAGACATTGGGGCAGCCCAGTGGGTGATTTTGGGAGATCTCCCCAAGATCTAACGAGGGTGAGAAGATCTCGTCCCTAGAGGTCTTGCGGGGATCGTCAGAGTCTTTGCTGCGATGCTGGTTGTACTTGTGCAAGTCACCATCTCTGGTGTCTTGCAAGATCAATACATGACAGATTCGAGATCACATAGTTGAAGGCATTGACATGCTTAGTAAGGTCTGTCCCTTCATGCATCTTCTGGCCATAAAGTTCGTCCTTCGGTTTTGCCTAAGAATTGTACTTCCAACTTCTTTCAGATTTCGCTTGGCCAATCCTCGTCCATCACATGATAGAGGAGCTAGGCTCAACCGTATGGTTCCAGCTGCCCCGGTTTACATCTCAACCCAGTCTTCAACATCCATCTTGGTGGGCTTCACCGCATAAGGTTTAATTGTCTACTCATTAGTCAAGACACATAAGTCTATTCCTAAATTGGCAATGGTTGAGACGTAGTGCCAAAATTCGGCAGCATGGCGGCGTGAGTGGTCGCGGGAGCTAGAGAAGAGATAGGGGCGAGGGGGATTTGATAGGTAGGGTCCACTAGTCAAAGGGAGAAAGAGATAGCGCGGTGTGGCATGTTGGATCTCTTAGTGTGGATGGTCCGGATTGGCCGGTACCTTTCGGGCAGGAGGCAGGCTGATGCCGGTTCTACGGCGGCCCTCGCTTAGGTTATCCACTCTATTTTTTGTTTAAAATATTTTTCATTTTTTAGATTTGCAAAATCCTCAAAATGGGTCAAATACGTTTTTAAAAATTTTAGAAAATTCCCAAAAATCAAAATCGGTTTGTTAAAAGTATTGGAACACTTTCCAATATGAAACTATTTTTAGGAAAAAGATCCCTATTGTTGTAGAAGTTGAGGCTATTGCATAAAGAAAAACCATTTAGGGTCTAGGTTAAAGAAAAAGAAGATTGTAAAATATTTCCTTTTTATTTCAAGATCATGAATACAACAAGCTATGTTTATGAACATCATGACCCTTTATTATTTTTGTAATTCTGTAAACCATGTGAGATATTGTTGCCGCAATGGTCAAATTTACTTTTATGAAGCCATGGATCGTTTTCAGTTTTTCACCTTTATGTGTTGAGATGGTAGGAAGTTAAATTCCTCATCCGTAAGTCCGGCTTGCTTCTCTATTGTTTTCTTTGAATTTTTTCCAAGGCGTGATCTAGTGTTTCCCATGCTGAGTTTCTCATGGTTGCCACCACTCCATGGTAGAAATATTTGTTGGCCCGAGAAACAGTCCCAGATCAGTCAGTTCATTAAATTCTTTCGTTACACAGTGTAAAAAAATTCCCAGAAGAGTACACGGCTGCGCCAAGTGTGTGCACGGTGCGCCAGCTGGAGACTCCAATCAACGGCTGTTAACCCTCGAGGCACCATCATAGGATTCCCAGGTCCCAGCCAAGGAGAAACCCACTCCGTCAATAAAGCGAAGCAACGTCTCTCTCGCGACTAGCCGTTGCCGCTCCTCCCCAACGGCCGAATCCCCCGGCACCGCACCGTATAAAACCCCGCCCCCTCCACCCTCCCATTCCTCACTCCTCACCTCCAATCCTCACCCCGGCCAAAGATTTCTTCTGATCCCCGCTCACTCAACTCCCCAACTCCACTCCCACTCCGTGCACAGAGAGCCATGGCGGGCGGCAAGACGCACACGCACAAGGCCTTCCTGCTCTGCAACTACGCGCTGCTCGGCGCGGCCTCCAGCTGCATCTTCCTCACGCTCTCGCTCCGCCTCCTTCCCACGCCCTGCGGCCTCCTCCTCATCTTCCTCCACGCCCTCACCGCCGTCTTCTCCGCCGCCGGCTGCTCCGGCTCCTTCACCGCCGGCCCCGCCCCCTGGCACACGGCCCACACCGCCGGCGCCGCCCTCACGGCCATCTTCCAGGGCGCCGTGGCCCTGCTGGCCTTCACCCGCACCGCCGACTTCCTCGCCGAGCTCCAGTCCTACGTCCGCGACGAGGACGGCGCCGTCATCCTCAAGATGGTCGGTGGCCTCGGCACCGCCATCTTCGTCCTCGAGTGGGCCGCCCTCGCGCTCGCCTTCTCCCTGCGCCTCGATGACGACAACGCCGAGAACTACGACGGGGAGGACGACCTCCGCCGCGCCAAGAACTGGGCAGACTCCTACCATGTCTGAGCCGCTCCGCCTCTGCTCTGCTTCGTTCATGCCGCGGTGCCTCCAGGCAGGCACAAGGGTGCGTTGGTTTGCTGTGTAGTAACTGTTGTCTGAATTCTTTTGTACTGCTCTGTACTGTCACCGTGCTCTCAAATTCTTTTGTATTACTACTAGTATAAGATGTCAAGGCAAATATGTATTGCTTTGGAGTCTGGAACTGTTCTGTTGCAAGACTGAATCCACATTGGATATACTCCTATATGATTTGAAAAAGAGAATTTATGCAGTCAACTGTCTATCACAAATTATAACTTGTGCGATTTGCCCAGAGATCAGATTCAGAACCAAAGCACAGGCTAATTCAGTTCACAGTTCAGTCACCAACAGACAGACTCTGGGCAAGTTAACAAAATCACCAGCCAGGTCCGTTGTCAGAACAATCGTCTTGCCAGCGTTTTCTCCCGCATAGCACCAACGACAGGAGACGACAGACGAGCGTGCCGCCGCCGCCGCCGGAGAAATCGGTCCGACCCCTGTTTCTCCATGGGCTCTCTCGCACCGGGTCCCTGTTCCTCCGCCGCCTGGGCATCTCGTCCGCCCAAACTGGCCGGCGCCTGGTCGCCCCGCCACCGGATCTTCTCCACGCGCCGCTACTTGCTTGCTGCCCTCGGTGAGCCCAGCTCTCTCTCTCTCTCTCTCTCAACCGAAGGTGTTCGAAAAAGACCAGAATGTGCGAAGAAGCCGGATGGCTCTCTCTTCGAAGCTGTCCCCAACCATCGTCTCGCTGGCATCATTCGACAATGGAACCATGTACAAACAAAGAACGGGGCATAGCCATCAGAAACACCCACTCGGGTGCGTCTTTCCTGACAACCTCAGATTTCCTCACACAGCGCCGGTTCAAACCTTCATTCATTGGCCATCAGGGTGCGTCTGCCAAACCGCAAGCTGATCCAGGGAGTCGTGCAGTATTACGGCTTGCCTTGCCGTATGCGTATGCTCGTTGTCACCACTGAGTACTCCCCTGATCTTCGCGCGGCATGCCTCGGTGACGGCGTGCAGGCTGAGTCGTCGCTCGATCAGTTACTCGCGGTAAGGCGTTGCTACGACTCGAACAGATTGATGGCCAGATTGTGGTCCTCTTGTTGATCCTGATGGGAATATTGTTGGGATGAACTGCTATGATAATCGGGAAACAACCCCATTTGTACCCAGGGACAAAATTCTTGAATCCTTGCGTGGTCTCTTCTTCAAGTCCTAGTATATGCCAAAAAAAAAAAACACCTCCAACTCCCGTTCAGAAGGTACCTCAAGTAGAGATAGCTCAAGTGGGGGAAGTGAAAATGAGAAACAGGAACCTTGTGTCGTATGGTGCGAGCTTGATCAAGAACTTGCTACTACAAAGTTGTCTCCAAGCGTCGTCTCCCTTGCTTCATTTGTTGGAGAGACGTTGCATTCTGAATGCACAGGCATAGTTACTGACAGAAGATTATCTTCCCCTGCTTTTCTGACTTCACCAAGTTTGTACTAAAGCTATACAACGTGGTAGACGCGTCCTGGCAATGAAGATCGAAGTGCGCCTTCCAAATGACCAAGTGGTTCAAGGGTCGTTGCAGGATATTATGCCTTGTTATAATTTACTTCTTGTCACCACTGATCCCTTGCCACACTTCCCCGATCTTCAACTAGCACGTCTCAGTAACAGCATGCAAGTAGAGCTGGCTGCTGAGGTAATTGCTGTAAGGCGGCGCTTCAAGTCAGGCAAGCTAATGGCCACCAGCAGTGGGGTGATGACTGACGGTCCGAGTGGAGTTGTTAGCGATGGGATTAAGTTGTCCACATACAAAATCAGCGAGGATGCCAGTGGAGGACCACTTGTTGATTTTGATGGGAATATTGTTGGCATGAATTACTATGATAGGGAAACAACTCCATACGTACCTAGTGATTTTATTTCTGAATGCTTCGGGCCTGATGTGTTCTGGTCTGGAAGTAATCAAGACGGTTGCAGTACAAGTCAAAGAACTTCAGATGAGATTGAACCATCCTCAACATCCAATAACTGTCCGGAAGAAGTCACTGATCTGATCACGCCCAGCCATCTCCGAAATTTGAGCTAACAGCAGTAGAACTCATTGATGCTGATCTTAAGCATATACTTGATCCCTGACCTTCTGATTGTTAGGAATAGACAATTTGTATTCCTCTGGGGGCCAAAAACCACAATATATAGTACAGGTGCAGGTGCAAATATGCAGCAAGCCCCATAACATATGGGAAAACTACAATATACAAATATATACATCTAACACCCACCCTTAAACTCATGGTGGATCCACAACACTGAGTTTGGAGAGTAAGAAATCATGCTGCGCTTTGGTCTGTGCCTTCGTAAAGAAATCCGCCAACTGTAAATCTGAAGGTACATACTGAAGCGCAACAACCTGAGCCTGCACCTAAGCACGTGTATAGAAAGCATCAACACCAATATGCTTGGTAAGCTCATGCTTGAACGGATCACGTGCAACACTAATAGCACCTGTCTTCGCCGACAAAACCAGTGGGTGTGGTAATAGAGACCCCAAAATCCGCAAGTAACCACCGTAACCGTGTCACCTCAGTGATCAATAAGGCCATAGCACGCAACTCAGCCTCAACACTCGAACGGGAAACCGCTGTCTGTTTCTTCGTCTTCCAAGCAATAAGCGAACCACCAAGAAACACACAGTAAGCAGAAAGTGAACGGTGATCCGAAGGATCACTCGCCCACGTAGCGTTCGAATAGCACTGGAGCTGGAGGGAGCTGGAACGAGAAAAGAAAAGACGACGAGTGATCGTACCACGAAGATAAGATGTAAAAGCCATCAGAAGTGGAGGAAACCTCAATCCCAAGAAAGTATCGAAGAGGACCAAGATCAGTCATAAGAAACTGATCACGAAGACGAGCCTTAACAAAGGCGATATACTCAGAATCATCACCAGTAATGATCATATCATCAACACAGAGAAGAAGAAGAATGCGTCCACGAGGAGAAGTGTGAACAACAAATACCGGATCATGAGCACTAGGGAGAAACCGATGGGTCACTATAGAAGCAAAGTGCTCAAACCAGCACGGAGGCGTGTTTAAGGCCATAAAGAGAACGTCTAAGACGACAAACCATCCCTCGGGGAGCAGAATACCCGGAGGAGGCTGCATATAAACCTCCTCACTCAACTCACCATTGAGAAAGGCGTCAACATCAAGCCGGGACACGCACGGTGACGAATGTAAGCAACAGCAAGAAGAGTACGCAAAGTGGTCATATGAGCCACAAGAGCAAAGGTCTCATCATAGTCACGACCATGCTCCTGCTGAAAACCACGAGCCACAAGACGTGCTTTATAGCGCTCAAGAGATCCATCAGAGCGGGTCTTAACCTTATAGACCCACTTACACATGATAGGACGAACACCGGGAGAGGGAGAAACAAGATTCCAGGTGCCAGTGCACTCAAGCGCAGCAATCTCCTCAGCCATGGCCCGCCATTCAGATGATGCTCAAGACCCGATAAGAAGTCGGCTCGGAGGCAACAGAAAGACCATACTTACTAAGAGAGTAACGGTTGGGGGCACGACGCTGACGAATAGGACGAGTAGAGGGAAGCTCATCAGAGGAATATGACTCAGGAGACGACGATGAAGAAGAAGGAACAACAGAGGAGGACTCCAGAGAACAAGGAGAACTAGGAGAACTAGACGAAGCAGAGGAGGATGGTGTCGAAGAAGAGACAGCAGGGGGAGGAGATCCTGAAGAAGACACAATAGGAGTAGAAGGAGGTGTGTCAGGAAAGAGAAGAAAAGAGATATCTTCCACCGGGTAGGTACCAGCGGTGGGACGAGGATAGAAAAGACGCGTCTCATCAAAAGTAACGTCACGAGAGATACGCATCCGACGACCAACAGGGTCCCAACAGCGATAGACCTTATACTCATAACTGTATCCAAGGAAGACACACTGAACGGACTGGGCGGTCAGTTTGGTGCGTTCGCGACGAGCAAGGAGAACATAGCAAACACAACCAAACAAGCAAAGCATGGATTAGTCTGGAGACTGTCCAGATAGGCGCTCAAGAGGGATACCACCCTGCAAGGCGGCAGACGGCTGAATATTGATGAGGTAAGCCGACGTAGCGACAGCCTGAACCCAGAAATGCGGCGGGAGAGAAGAAGCAATCATCATTGCATGAGTGGTCTCAAGAAGACAACGATGCTTACGCTCAGCAATTCCATTCTGGGCATGTGCGCCAGGACATGAGAACTGAGCAAGGGTGCCCTGCTCAGCAAGAACACCTCGCAACATCTGGGAGATATACTCACCAGCAGAATCAGCACGAAACACACGAATAGGGATAGAATACTGAGTACGGACCATGGCCGCAAAACGCTGATATATGGAGAGCACTTCACTGCGAGAGCGCATAAAATACAACCAAGTGTACCGAGAAAAATCATCGATGAATAAAATATAGTAGCGATGGCCGCCTTTCGAAGCGAAAGGAGCCGGACCCCAAACATCGAAATGAACTAAATCAAAAGGTCGCTGAGATACAGACGCGCTAGTAGGATAGGGAAGCTGAATCTGTTTACCCAACCTATAACCCTGACAATGCAAAGAGTCATCTCCTGAGACAGACCCTAGAAGACCACGATGAACTAATGACGACAGGCGAGAGACACAAAGGTGACCAAGACGATGATGCCACTGCTGAAAGGAGCTGGTAGCTGAGGCGACGACCGGAGAAGAACTGGCAGATGAAGTGGCAGCGGAAGGAACACGAAGCCAGTCTAACTCCCAAAGTCCTGAAGAGTCACGGCTGCGAGGGCTAGCTCCAACTGGGCTGTGCGGCGTTCCTAGACAACACAAGAATCGGATCAAGAATGACGCGACAACCGTAGTGATAAGAAGCAGAGAACAGATTCATCTTAAGAAGAGGAACATGAGAAATATCAGAAACAGAAAAAGAAGAAGTAGAAAGGGTGCCCTGACTAGAAACAGGAAGAGAAGTACCATCAGCCGTGAAAACACGGACAGAGAAGGAGAGAACGAAGAGCGACGTAAAAGAAGACTCGGAGGTCATATGAAAGGAAGCTCGAATCCAGATACCATGGGGACGACTGATGTAGAAGATGGTCGCGATTGCTCAAGAATCACCAGAACCGGATTGTCCGTCAAGAAGAGCATGTAGCAGCAAGCAGACCACGAAGACTCCTGATAATGTCCTGATCAGAGAGAGCAACTGCTGAAGAGCCGGAAGGAATCGATTGTCCACGAGCCTGGTGCTGCTGACGTAAACTGGGATCTCGTGTATAACAGGTGGCCCAAGTGTGGCCATCCTTGTTACAGTAAGAGCAGTGAAGAAGAGAACCACGACCGACCACGACCCGCGAGCCGACTCGACCACGAGATTGTTGGTGCCGACTCGACCCACGACTGGAGGAGCGGGTAGTATCGGGCGGCATGCAGGACCGCTGAGTCGAGGGAGCAGGCATAGGAGGACCACGAGTAGCAAGCAGATGGAACCGCAAGAAGACCAACACCACGGAGACGTGTCTCACTCAAGCTCGACAACACCTCGAGAGCGGAACACGACCACGGGCATTCACCGAGCACGCCGGGGCTCAAACTCAAGGAGCCGAGATGAAACTCATAGATGCGGTGAAACTCTAAATCCGAGCACACAATCTGGCAGCACGAGCATGTGCCACAAACAACAGTACGGAGCGAATCAAGCTGAGACCAGATAGCAACACTCTGAGTATATAACTCATCAATAGTGGAATCACCCTGCTGAAGAGCATGCTCCTGGCGAACCACAGACAGGTAAAGAGCATCCCCATACGGCTGATAGCGCTGACGAAGATGTGCCCACTGAGCGGCAACAGTAGGGAGTCTCATTAACTCGGCAGACATCGAGGCGTAACACTGGAGGTGAGAACATCAGCAGCACGAGCATCCACATCGACCCACTGAGCGTAGGCAGTCAGAGCGTGGCGATAGGCCTCGAGATCAGAAGAGTACTGCTTGAACTTTAGGTCATAAGCAACAATAGCACTATCATCAGCACTCTGAGCAGCATCCTTGGCCTCCTGAGAAGCATCAGCGCTGAGAACAATCGGCGTCAGCGGAAGAGGAGCCACAGGAGCAGGAGGCATGGCGGACAGGGGACCTCGCCGGAGAGCACACCCCAAAGACGGAGACCGCGCATGTGAACACGCATAAAGGCAGCGAAATCAGGATAATTCGCACCATCAAAGATCACCGGGCAGCGAGGAATCGCAACATAACCCGATGAAGAAGACATCTCTCTCTCCTTTTTTTTGACTAGATCTGACTGGAAGTCAACGCTCGCAAACCAGCAATCTCCGGCCAATTCCGCCTTGAACAGGGCACCATCGGTGATCCGAGCACTGGAACGGGATAGATCGGGGCGGCGCGAACCTATTCCAGGGGAAATCGAGACCGGGAGAGAAGGCGACTGAGACGGGCGAGAGGCGGCCAGCACGTAGGCGGCTGCTCGGGCGAGAGACGGCGGGCCAGCAGCTCGTCGAGGCGATGTGATCTGGCTCCCGACGGTGTCAGCAGATGCGGGTCCCGTGTGGCCCGAGGTGGCGATGGGATCTGGCTCCCGCTGAAGCAGAGGCGAGGTCCTGCACAGGCGGGGACGGGGGTGTGGTGTCGGGCGGTGTCGGGGTCACGCGTGGACGGGGACGGGGGCAGAGGCGGGGGACGTGGGGAGTTGGATCCTGATGGTTTCAGCAGTGGCGAGACGGGACCCGACGGGACGATGTATAAGTTGGCGTGAGGCAGGAGCAACGGGTGGCCCGGCGGAGTTGGTGAGTTCCGATCTGAAACCAAGAAGAATTCCGATCTAGACACAGATCGATCCAGATCTGAAACGGCGACCGGATCAATCCAGATCTGAAACGGGGCAAAACGGGCGGCGACCGGCGGCGACGACGACGGCAAGGCCGACAGCGACAGGGACGGTGGCGGCCGACGAAGTTGCAAGAAAGATGACGGGGCTAACGAGGCTCTGATACCATGTTAGGAATAGACAACTTGTATTCCTCTAGAGGTCAAAGGCCACAATATGTAGTACAGGTACAGATGCAAATATGCAGGAAGCCCCCTAATATATAGGAAAACTATAATATACAATATATACATCTAACACTGATCATAATGACGTATTCACGAAGAAGGTAAATAAGCTCTTACGTGATTCTGGCTATCCATTGCCAAGTTTTGATGTTGGAGGCATGTATTTGAAGAGTGGTTTCGAAGAGAAATTTGGCCAAGATATCTGTAGTAAATCCGTTAAAAGAGTTGCTTCATAGATGTCTCAATATGTTGTTGCGCTTGCTTCGTTCGATAATGAAGGAAGAAGATATTTTGCTTGTACTGGTATACTGATAGAATGCAACAAATCCATTACTTAATAGAGTTCTGACTTCAGCAAGTTTGGTTAGAGCTCCCGGTGCTGAAAACAAGATTCATAAGCTAAGGATCGAAGTGTGCCTTCCAAGTAAACAATGTGTCCCAGGGACACTGGAACGCTATAATTTACACTAGAATGTGGCTCTTGTCAGCTTCTCTAGTGACAGTAGCTATGGTGCATTAAAACTCAGTGAAACGCTTCAAACTAAGGTAGTAGCTCTAGGGCGTGGCTTTCGGTCAGGCGAGTTATATGGGCTGGTGACAGGCGAACGAAGCAGGTTCGATTGCGAAGAGCTTCAGATTTCCACTTGTAAAATCACCAAGGCTGGTGTTGGAGGACCTCTGGTCGATTTTGATGGGAACTTTGTTGGCTTGAACTTCTATGACATGGAAAATACTCCTTACCTACCTAGGGATATAATTCTGGAATCCATAAGTCAGTTGAATGCAGAACAGAATGTTGCTGCTGCCGAGGTCATGGTGGAGTCTAAACTTAATAGATGGCCTGTGCCTGATCCATATACTGGGTTTATCCCACTCGCAACCGTCACCCGTGATATCTGTCAGATGGGGACGATTAGAAGTGTTGTCCTTGTATTTTGAATGAATGAGCACCTATGTGCTAACTTAATAACTGTATGGTGGTAGCATGGTTACACCATTTTATTGCGAAAAAGAAGAATGTAGCCTTTCAAGAAGGATGCGTTCAGGCATCACCTTGTCCGGAAAACTACTAGGCTGAAAGGAACAATTCAATCTGAAGAACATCTTCTGCCACTGATGCTGCTTCCAATGGTTTTCGACGTCAATGGAATGTATAAAATGCCAAGTGTTGATGGGATTCACTAGAATCACATAATTGTGCAGGTCAATTGAATAGCAGTCCGTTTTAGCAACGGCATTTTCTGCTGGAAGGTTATGTGCAACGGTGATTGTTTTAATGAAAGTCTTTTCTTTATGATTTATTGCTTTGGCCTTTGGTGATTCGTTGCAAGGAATTGGTTACATTGGATACATGGTTTGAAATTTGAAAGAAGATTTATCGGCACAATAACATGATGCTACTACTACTACTAACTGTCAGAACCATCAGGTTCCTGCCAGATTGTGTTGCGCAGAGGATTAACTGAACTGATCTCTCCTTTAGACCTTAGTAATCCAGGTGTGTTGCAAAACCAAAATTTACTTCAGTAGCCTCCTAGGAAGACTAACACTTTCATAGGTCACCTTGTTAGGAACTGCCACGGTGCGCGGAACAAATCAATACGAGGAATAGACTGTCAGGTTGTTGACACTCTGAGGTAACAGGATAAGGGCATAAACATGAGGGAATTCACATGATAAAAGACATAGAGGTTTGTTCACGGTTTTTCCAGCACTTTGAGCTTAGCTTTGCAAGAAGAGAGGCGAATCAAGCTGCACATCTGTGTGCAATGTGCATATGAAGCTCTGAGTTTAGAGTCGTTTTATTTAGACTTTTTTCTTAGTTCAGAAATTATGTCATCTGAGGAAATGGGCAGTGGAGGGCTACGCCCATTGCCATTGGTGAATGTTAAGACACCTGAGCTGGAGGCACAAATTTTCCAACACGAGACCTTGTAAAACATCTCCCACCAACAGCAAGGACACGCACAAACACATCTGCTTGCATACACAACCTCTGTTCCATGGACTCGCCGCACTGCATTTACATCGCGGCCACCGACCGATCCCTCAAAAAACGAAGCAAGATGAGAAAGGAACCGGGGCAGCCACGGGTAAACCAAGCACAACGAATCATCATCACCACCAAACGAATATGCGACATGCAAGATCGACAACATACGCGCCAAACCAATCACACACACACGATACAGATTGTTTACACCGAGCACAAACGGAAGCAGTATCAGAAACGGAGATCGCAGGTTGTCGCGAGCAGGATTGCTACTTGAACGTCCTCCTGCCGACCCCGGCAGGCATGGACACGGTGGAGTCGACGCTGAGCCCGCTGACGGACCGCCGGTGCCGTCTCCCGCCGGCCACAGACGCCGCCGGCGTGCCCGCCCGCGACGGCGGCACCGACGGCTCCCCGCCTCCGCCCTTCCAGAAGGGGCTCTTGGCCCAGCTCCCGATGCTCTGCCCGAGCCCGAACGAGAACCTGGGCTTCTGCTCCGCGGCGCGGCGCTCCTTGTCCAGCTGCTGCTGCAGCATCTGCGCGCGCGCCCGGGCCTTGGCGGACGCCGACAGCGTGGGCGTCATGTAGTTGGGCACCCCGAACGCCGGGCAGCTCGTCAGGCTGTCGTCGTCGCGGACGTGGCTGCCCGGCGCGCCTCCTCCTCTCGTCGTGGCGGCCCGCGTGACGGGCCTGCTGCTGCTGCTGCTGGGATGCTTCGGGTAGTAGGCCGACACCACCGACCGCGCCGGCGTCGTGGCCGCGGTAGTCATCGGCGTCATCATCATCGGCGTCATCGTCTCACGGTGTGTGATGGAGGCGGGCGCGGGTCTGTGTCGCACGACGATGGGGTCGACGTGGCGCGGGTAGTCCGGCTGGTGTGTGCGGTCGATCGGGGACCACCACCATGGGTTTCGGCCCGACTGGAGGTCCGCCAGGATCGCGTGGGCTGCCATCGGTGTCGCCTTCAGCACCTGCAGCCGCCGGCCCACATTTCGAATTAGGAACAGATAAGGAACAGCTTGCCAGACTGAAAAGTGAGTGCGAAACCTAGTCGTCAGCTCTCCAATAGGAGCACCTACTGGTATAACGACGACAGCACACCTGGTAGGTAGTATCAGATCAGATAAAGATACAGTGGGTCAGTGACATTATTATACCTTAATTTGACTAGACACTGTGCTTTTAGCTGGCCCATCGGTACCATGAGCATGTCTTCCTACACCTAATTGTCTGTCTATCTCTCTGATTACAGATGAATGCATGGAGGAGGCCATCACGGATCGCGACATATGCAAGTAACTACAGTACTATACTACAGTTTGACTGACAGAATTAACAGTTGGTGCGAGGTTAACACAGGAGGTGCAGCGAAAGCAGCACGTTCCACCTCTCCAACAGACACGCCAACAAGCAACAATGACACTACACCTTTGATTGAAAAAACATCAGGGATAGTGCGATTGTAGGTAGTAGCTGGGCGATATGATCGGTGCATGCGCGCGTATTTTGACGTTGCATCAAACATATTTTATCGCCACCTACTACTAGTCTCGATCGATCTGTCGAGCGAACGAAAGAAATGACCCCTCATCCTTTTCGCTAATCTGCCCTAACTACTGCTGTTTGACTGACGGAATCTGTCCCTTTCCCTTGCTTCAGACGTGATCGTCTCGTGTATGCGTACTACTTTCAGAAAGAAGTGTTTGTATGTGTGTACCTGGTGAGAGTATGCGTAGGCGAGGGCTCGCTCGCGCTTCATCACGGCCTCCGCCTTCCGCTTCGTCCTGGCGTCCGCCTCGTTCGGGCTCAGCAAGCTGTCGTCCCACATGCCGCCGTCCTGCATCCACGTTGCACCGGCAACTTCGGTCGTCACGATCGATATCCGATTCCGACCAGACAAACGTACCGTGACCATTGTGCACGTGTAGTACGTACCTGCGATCCGCCGCGCGACCTGCCGTCCCTGAACATGGCGCCGTGCCGGTTGCGCCGCTCCATGGCCTCCACGCGGCTGGCGCGCACCTGCGCCTGCACGCGCACCAGCGTCCGCATGCACCGCATCGCGTGCGCCGTCTGCCGCCGCACGCTCGGCCCGCGCACCACGCCCTGCAGCCGGATCAGGCCCCGCAGCGACCGGTAGCTCCGCCGCGCGCTGTACCCGCGGAACGCCGCCTGGATCGCCACCGCGGCCGCGCGGGCCTGCTCCGGCGGCACCGCGCGCCGCCTAGCCGCCCCCGCACTCGTCCTGGGACGCTGCTGCTGGTGCTGAGGCTGCCGCCACTCGGTGATCTTCTCGGCGGCCCGGCCCTGCTGCAGCCGGTGCAGCCGCTGCTGCTGCTCCCTGTCGTGGTCGAACCGCCTGATCAGCGGCGGCGGCGAGCATGCCTGCGGCGGGGGCAGCGGCAGCACCGCGGCGACGTACTGCTGCTGCTGCTTCCGCTCAGGCTCCCGCTCCCGCTCACGCGCCAACGGCGTCGTCGGCGCCGTGGCCGCGGCGACGGTGGTGGTGGTGGGCCTGGCCGGGGTGATCTGGTACTGCGCGGGCGGCCTGCCGTAGTACTGCCGCTCCATCTCCGCGTCGCCCAGGATCTTCTCGATGCTGCTCGGCTGACGGTACAGCGGGATGCTCATCAGCGCGCCTGGCATCGCCGGCGCAGCCGGATCGGCGTGCTGCCGCGACCGTCCGAAGCCCCATCGCTTCTTGTCCCTCTCGCTGCTCCGGTACTGCGCCGACGGTGGCTGCTGGTACTGCGCTACCAGAACCTGCCATTCATCCATATATCTCGCCAGTCAGCTATCTCTGTTCAAACTTTACATGTAAAAAATCACTTTGTTGAACACTGTAAATCCTTAGAAAAAGAAAATACAAATTCCATATAGTATGCAAATCATCAACGAAGTAGATAAAGTGCCCTTTGCTGTACACAATTTCTTGTGTAGTTGTCGCCACGATGCGCCTGCACCTGTCAGTCTACATGCGCATACAGCTATGCAGTGCAGCGATTGCTTCAGGCCAAAGCATAGGTATGTGTAAGCAGCCAAGTTATTATTCCAATATACACGTGCTCCTACCAAGTGGGAGAAGCATCTGATTTATTTGTCTTGATGATTCTTTTCTTTTTTGCCTCTAAGTAAAAGGTAAATCATGGGAGCCTACACAGCTACTACACTGATGAGGAAGTTTACAGTATGTTACATTTGTGGGCTTCTCCTTGGGGTTTGTGGTGAACGCTTTCTTGAGTGCAGTGATCCAGTTTCCTTTCTTGCCCATCTCCTTAACATTTCTCCAAGGCACACCCCTGTAATAGCATAATTCCATAAACATTTGTATGTTTCTCTTGTATAAATAAACATCAATGGATGTATGCTGTTTAGACAGAAACCATTGTATCTGATGCCAAATAAGTTGAGCAAGAACTTAAACTAGCTACTTACACCGTTACACGAGGTGGTGTGGCCAAGTTTCTACACCGGAACTATCCCCTATCTTAGAATTTGCTAATATGAACAAGACATAGTAATACAAGCAACAGCTCCATCCATACCTTATTTGAGCTTTTTTCCCCTCTGCAAACCCTTTGCTGCTGATGCTTCAGTAGAGTAGCAACGTAGTCCTCAGAATCTCATGGCAAATCTGCACGCACGCACTCAGTCTCAGGACCGTCCAACTCCCTCTCCATCTGAGAGAGGAGGCCGTTTTATAGATCCTTTACTGGATTGGGTGGTGAGGGCGAGAGGCCAGCCACTTCCCCACTCGATGACACCCAACCAACCTTGCTTCATCGGCAAGCCTCACGAGTTTCGCAGCAGGTGCGGCAGGGTGAACAACCCCCAGCGGCACTGTTCCGGTGTCCCTTGCCTTTGTTGTACCTCAAACATATATCTTCAGAATTCGGATCCATGTGTGATGTACACAGATGCAACATGGCTTGTGCTGCTGTTGCGCATAAACTTAACTGTAAGGCTGCAATCCAATTGGTCATGACAGATTGACAGGGGTGGCAACTCTTTCACAAAGAGTCCACAGGAAGCTGGGCATCTGCAAAGGTTTTATTGGCGTGAGAGCGAGGGTTCAGGGTTCAGGCACGGTGAGTCAGTCAGTCGATCGATCGGACAGACGGACATGGTTGCTCACCTTCGCCTGACAGTCTCTGTTCATCTGTTACCATGCGCTGTCGATCGTCCACCGGATCGAACCGGTAACGATCGATGGAGCCGATGATTCGGTTTTGTCACGAGAGTCTTTGGGGAATTTCGCAGCGGGCAATGATTCCGTCACGGTCGTGCTGGTGGTTGGTTGAAATCACAGGCCTGATCATTTTGTAACTATCATGTGTTTGAGCAGCTAGCGCAGCTGTTTCAGCCATTTGGGTAAGACTAGCTTCATGTGCGTGTCATTTGAGCACACTTGCTTAAGGCTGAATCCTCTGGGCACTTGCTTGCCATGATGATTCTTCTCAGACAATGATCATGTTTAGCATCATTTTTCTTTTTTCGGCGAAAAAGTTACCATCGAAATATTGCATCTGGGAGGGCCCCCTTCCTGAAAAGGAAGCTTTTCCGTGTGCGAAAACCGGAAACAAATGGTTTTACCCTTTTTGTTTCACCAGTGTTTATCAGACTTTCAGTGGATGTTGAAAACTTAGATTCGACTAAATTACAGGGTGAAGACACCTATGTGTCAGTCCCACGTAGGCGTGTTGTAAAAGTTGGGGGGTGATGAATGGGATTGAGTGGCTTAAGTAGGCAACGTCATCTTGCTTGCAAGGTACTTCAGTCCAAAGACAGAATGGAAGATAAACATCTCCTAGAATTAGGTTTAGTAGCTAGCCTAGTTGGTCTCATCATCAGGATCAGGAGAGAGTGCTGGGGGTTGCTCCTAACATCCCCCATGTAGGCCATATCCGTGGCCTTCTTTGGCAATTATGTCCCCATCTTGGAACTAGTTGCCTCCTGGCTACCCGATCCGTCACCTCGAACCATTGCTTGTGCATGCATTGCGGACGTCGCACCTCGTTTTGGATTAAACTAGGCACCTTTATGCTGGCTTTTGAAGCTATTTTAATGGTGGAAATTAGGAGCAACCAACCTGTGTAATTCAGTGTGCTTCTTTCTGAGATATATATGTATGCCAAGTGTGTCCATCCTTTGGTGTCAAGCCTACTTTTGAGCATGCCCAAATTAAACGTGCAAAGACGCAGAATATGTGTATGTTTTACTTCAAGCATAAATCCCTGTTGTAGGTTAGTATTGTTGATAACGTAACTCAATCAACTCATTCGGCACTTTCTATTTTTTTCAGATCCAACGGTACGAATAATTTGTTTGTCACTTTCGTTTAGGCAGAATTTAAGGGCTGTGAGTGAAGAGGAATCAGATTCAGATCAGATGTACAGGAATACTAATTAAAGGGGGCCAACTGGACATTATGTTACTTAGAGGGGGTTTTAGAAAATTTAGGGATCAGTCTATATACCTTTTAGGGGGTGTTTCAGATAATTCTCAAGCAGGGAGATAGGGGGTAGCTCTAAAACAGAGGCTAGTACAATTTTCCTCTAGACCCCTCCTCCTGCCGGGCGACTTGGATAAAATTGACCCAAAGTTCAAACAAGTTCACAAAATGCACCCGAGGCGAAATTATTTTACCCAACTAACCCTTTTGTGTACTGTCTAATTAAAAGGCTTCACATTACATAGTGTCGCGCCTTTTTTTGAGAGCAACCACGTATTCCATTAATATAAAATCAAGTTACATGAGTAAACAAACGTGAAACTAACAGACAGACTTGGAGAAAACAAATATCCTAAAAACTTTGCAGAAAACTATTCCTAGGGTTTTTGCACTTGCCGAAGCCAGCGGCCGTTGCCAAACACCAACGCTGCTGAGACGTGCGCTGGAATAGACGCCGAACCTCCACCATTGCCGGATCCAATGGAGCACCAGCGCTAACGAGGCTTTGCGAGTCGATGAACAAGCCCGTTGCAAGCAAGAAGACACATGTTGATGTGGCACGTCGACTGAGGGACGTCCACGTGCTAACTTGAACCAAGATCTGCCGCATATCATCGACGAAGTCGAGGAATAATGGAAAATCCACCACCTCTGGACCAGCATCCTTGCTCCAGAGCATCCACATTGCCTCGGCCCCAAGCGCCGGCGTGGATAACGACGAACCCGAGCGACACATCGAGATAAATATCCCGCTAGATCTGAAGATCCGCGAGAAGACCAAGCTGCTGATCTAAACGATCAACAAGCACACGTTGCCATCAACTCAGAGACGTCGCCGTGAAGGTCGCCGGCAGTGCGCGAGAAGAGTTGAGGCAGATTTATTCGCCTGTGCGTTGCTCCACCACCCCAACGACACATCACAGCAAAAAGACCCTAACCCTAAATACAGAACGAAGGAACAAGGCCCCCCTCCCTCCTGTCGCTGGATCAGCATGGAGGGAGAGGGGACCCACTCTATGGCCAGTGTAGATTTGGGGGGATTTTTGGTCGCCACCGCCTCTCGTAGGGGAGGAGGAGGACGAAGCGGTAGTGCCTCCAACTTAAGGACAACGCTAGGCGTGGGATCCTTCTCAACACAGTGCCGCGCCTTTGTCATAGGTGTTATTCCCCCTGCCAGCATGGCGGCTGCGGGGCCAGGTCGGGCCCCAACCGTGGACGTGTACCACCTATGTGCTACATAGTTATAGCTCCTAAACTTGAGGCACTACACATGAAGTATGGATAAGTTGCGCAGCCACCTCCCCAACCCGATCCCTTCCTCATTTTCACCTAAGTAGAACTCAAGCCCTGCGCCTCCCCTCTCCCCCTCTCAAACCCTCTCCCAAATTTCTCAAACCTAAAGCATTCCTCCATGGATTTCGACACCCCAAGTTGCTAGAGGTACTCATTTCCTTCGTGTTTACCCATTGAAATCTTGTGTTTTGGTAGGATATGGGTTGAAACCCTAGAAATTCGATTTGATTCAAAATGTTTGGTTATTTTTTTGGTGCATTGGCCAATATTGGATAGAATGATGCCTACGAAGCATTTAGTTAGGGTTAGGGTGATTGGAATGTTAGGGTTAGGTTTTTTGTTATGTTAGGGTTAGGGTTCTTGTTAGGTTAGGGTCCTTTTTAGATTTGTATGTTAGGTTTTGGTTATGTGACTAGGATTTTTGTGTTCATATTGGCATGATTAGTTAATGCATATATTCTCCTATGTGTTAGGGATATTGAGAATTGTTCATGTTCATCAAGTGGATAAGGATGCCTTTTTCAAAGGCAATAATCTAGAACCGGACCCGGATGAGATTGACTTGATGTTTGAGCGTAGTCCCACGTACGTCGAGGTATTGGACCAAGTGAGGATTGAATTGAAATGTATGGACCCAAGTGATGTTGTTGACTTGGAGAGGCGTACTGTGGGTTTGGGAATGCACATCCGTTGGAAGACAATGTGTATCTACTATGAGCCTCGTTGGGTTGCATAGAAGGAGGTGGTGTATGAATCACTAGACAAGGCTCTTGAGCTATTTGCCACCAAGAAGATTGATAATACTTCTCATGTGGACTTGAACCGTCTTCCCTCCCTGTTGGATGCTAGGAGTCCTCCACCCTTATACCAAGAGGAATTGAGTGAACCTCCTTTCACCCAAATATTGAGCCAAATTTCAAAGAACCAAGAAGAAGTATTGGAAGAGGACAATGAAGACTATGGGCATGATGAGAATGAGGTTGAGCTCCACGACAATAATTTTGGAGATTTGGAAAATATATTACGCAAGAGAACATGGACCATGACATCTCGTATACTTGAGAGGCTATCCATCGGACTTAGATGATGATGATCCCGAATAATAAGTTGATGAGGAGGGGTTCATGTCCAAAGAGGACGAAATCCATGATACGGTATTGGGGTAGGACCCGAGTACCTTTGTTTTATGATCTTAGTCTCACGGACGAAGCCACGGTTGACGGCGGCAAGGGCGTAGTTCTTGGACCAATGCCAACTTCTCACTGGGATGATAATCATGAGAAGAATGTGATTTATCCCGGATTGAAGTTCATTTTTTTTGAAATTTAAGCAATGGATTAAGGACTTCTCGGTTAAGTATCATCATCCGTATATGGTTCTTCACTCAGATGTGAAGAAACATACGGTAAAATGCAAGGAGGATGGATGTCCCTGGATTGTGCGTGCAAGACCATTCAAGGGAGGGGCCAGTTGGCACATATCTAGTTCTCTATCTACTCACATGTGTCGAGGACCGAGGGTGGGTAAGGATGTGAATCATGATCACCAACAATAGTTTCTTTCTTTTGTTGTTGTAGTCGTCAACATATAAGTGGAATTGGAATTCTGTCCTAGGCTTCAACATATAAGTGGACCGAGATCGATACTCCTCCTCCATCTCATTCTTCTAATGAGGCAAGTACATATAATAAATGTATGGCTAAGGTCATGGGGAAACAAACAAAGAAGACTGAATGTAAGAAGAAATGTAAGGGAGTCCATACCTCATCCTCCGTGCGAGCCGCCGAGATGGTGTCATCCTATAGATCATCCTCAAGAAGCGAATTGGACCTAGATTGTGACGGTGTTGTGTACTCGGATCATACCAACCTAACAGTTTTGATAACCGACACATCCGTTTGGCCGAGCGCTGTAATCCAGTAGAGATGTCAAACTTTGTAACACAATATCCCCATGGGATAACTTGTTTCATTTTCGTCCATACCTTGAGGAACTTTGCAAGTATGCCTTCCTCCTTTTTCCCATCAGGGTATCGTAGAGAATATTATCACTTTCATCGGCGTGTTTCTTTATCTCCTTGTGCTATGGAGTAAAGAACAAGAACATGTTAGGCTAGAAAAAGATGGGTAATAGTTTATGGGGAAGGAAAAATTTACCACAAAGTTGAGTGTGGAAGAAAAACGGGATTTAGGTCCCCTCCCCGACAAGCTTTGTGTATTCGTTGTAGGCAAGGTTGTTGACACGGTAGGCTCTTCCAATACTTTCTCCTCGTAATCCGACGGGAAAAACAGGCACACGAGTATTTTCAATAAATCATCGGATGTAGTTATTGAATGCAATTGGGAAACGAGACCGAATACTATCCCCTCCACTTTATTTTATCTTCTCCACATAAAGCAAGAAATTTGTGACATAATTTTTATGAAATTTCATCCTACTTATTGATCTTCCTCTGCCTTTTTCTCTGCACCCAGCATTTGAAGAAAAGCACTCTATTAGTACCACCAAATAGAATATCACCCTGCAATTGAGCACAAGTTCTCATGCTATCTAACCTATGAAGATCCTTGTCGATATCCTTCCACGCAGGAGGGTTAATATGAAACAAAAACCTGAACTGCCTCATCACACGGTGCGGCAGATGATTCTCAAAAGCCAAATTGCAAATTAATGGACAACGCATGAGCCAAAGATGTTTTTCCTCCAAGCACTTTGGGTTAAGATCGTAAGCTTCTCATACACCCAAATCGTCCCATAAGGCTCCCATTCCACCTGCAGCATATCACAAGAACGTCGATTTGTAGCTTTCAACTCAGGGATAAAGCATGCAGAGGAGTGATGTAAAGACAAACATTTACCTGCTCTGGGGTAAGTGCATCCAATTCGTGCGTATACTTTATGTACATGGTATTGATGGCACTCATCATCTCCGATGCCACGTCCCACTCCAAGTGGGGATCCTAGAGGGTGTCTCTGAAACTCGGGCCAAGAAAAGTAGCTCACCTATTTTGGACGCCCAAATGGTAACCGATCCCAGCTCCATACCGAGAGTAGAAGCATACAACCACCAATTATGGCTTTGTTGCTGGAACTACGACAAGCATCTTCCAACTGTTTAGGATAATATATGATTGAAGTGGAAATCTACAAATGAACTATGAGTAAACAAGTGATTACCTGCTGGTATAAGTAGGCAAGAGCCACCGAACCCTAGCTAAACTTGCTGCCAAAGACAATTAACGCCTTGAGCCACAACCACTGAGCGGTCCTGCCACCACTGTCTGCGACAGAGTCCTGGAGAGAACATACCACATGTACACATGACATGTATCTCGATCACTGCATCCTCGGCTGGGCAGGGGCAATGCGCGAAGTTTCTACAATCCATGTGTACGTTGCGCCAGCTGGGACTCTATCTTTACTCTTGTATTCACCCTCTTCTGGATCCATACCAATAAGAGCCTGCATCTCCTGGCACCACCCGTCAGAATCTTTGCTCCTACTCAGAGGCTTCCCCACGATAGGAAGTGCAAGGATCATGGATACATCCTGAAGAGTAGGAGTGATCTTGCCGGTCCAGAGTTCGCAAGTGTGAGTCTCCAGTCTCCACCGGTCTACAAGTGCGATGATAGCATCCGCGTTCAGGTTTGGCATTGAGCGGCTCACAAGCATGATGAATGGGAGGAGGCCTAGCGTCTCGATGTACAGAGTGTACCGCTCATACTATGACATGTCACTCGAGGACGCATCATGAGACTAAATCTTCAGGGGTCCAAGATTCTGCATAAATACAAGTCAAAACATTATGCATTATCCTACACATATCAATCAATGCAAAATGAAAACAAACAAGTCCAACTATGTTTTCATTACCATATTATTCTCCACCATCAAGTAGCCCCAGTGTTCAACATTATAATAATCATCGAGTAGCCACACCATCCTACATATATATTCCAAACAATAAGACATATGTGAATAGTTCTTCCTATGTGGCCATTATTTCATTCTACAATCATATATGTGACATTTCTTTAATATGTGAATCATACATAGATAGTACAAGAAATTACAAAAGCATATGTGAGCATATTTTTATACATATATAAAAATTCATATGCAACCATGATATACAATACAAATGAATAACACACTTGCATTCCTCCATGAATACAACTCCTAGATCACCAAACAATATGCACAGATCAGCCAAAACATGAATCCATCTAGACCTATGGTTTCAAGAAAATGAGGCTCAAATATAAAGATTTATTGGATGAAAAAGAAGGGATCAAAGGAGAATACCTTGAGGGGGAGATTGGGGCCCCAAACCACAATGGGGGCTTCAGATTTGATGGATTTGGGAGAGGGGTGGAAGAGGGGAACCGGGTCTCCTCCCCTCTATTCTTCTTGCTTGGGATGGACAAGCTGTGTGCGGGTAGGGATGGGGAGGCAAACCGTGTGTGGTGTTAAGTTTTCATAGTGTAGTGCCTCACGTTTAGGCGCGATACCTATGTAGCACACAACACATAGGCGCTACACATCCACGAGTGGGGCGTGACCTAGCCTCGTAGCCGCCACGCTGGTAGGAGGCATATCACCTATGACAAAGGCGCAACACTGTGTAGTGTGAATCCTTTTTGTTAGGCACTAAAAAGCATTAGTCAGGTAAAATAGTTTCATCGCAAGCTCATTTTGTGAATTTGTTCACCAGTCATTTTTTTGCAAATCTCCCGACCTCTCTACCACTAGAAATAGTCGTGATCTTACTTGCGCGAGTAGGCGAGGAGATCGGGGGTCCTCGGCCTGGCAGACGGTGCGCTGTGGTGGTGGTGGAGCTTAGGCGGTGAGGCTCTCTTCCAGTTTGGCGTGGGTGGTAGCGTGCAGGCGTATGGAGGCGGCGGCTTTTGCTATGATCGTGGTGTCCAGTGGCGAATCCAGGATGTGATCGGAGGGTGGGCTCGAAAGGATAAAGCACCAAGCTAAAATTATGTCAATATAGAAGATATGATCTAGTCATCCGTATAATTAAGATCCATGCATGAATTGATAGCATAGAAGCAAGAGTAGAAAAATACGACAATGAGATTCAAAGCAAAATTAACCTCAACTATAAAATCATGTGCCAAACATTAAGTGATTTGCACATAGAAAGTTGCAAAGTAAACCATATGATAATAAGTTGGAGATGGTGATCAGAGTTCAAAAAGGTATATGTACGTGTCACTAAGTTAATATACAACGATTTATTTACAAATAAACCATTATAAACCATTTTATGGCTTTCAAGATATTTGTTATTTTTAGCATCATCTATACTTTTTGAACATCTCTCACTCGGTTAATTCATCAATTTCTCAACCGAATTACTTACTCAATTAGATCTTTTTAGAACCACTCAACTAGCTTCTGAAAAGTCTTAGTTTTGTTCACTCCGGCGACTTGGTCATAGTTGGGCCTCCCCGCATGCAGCCAAGCCCAATTGGTCATACAGATAGGTAAAAATGATGCGATACCTCGTTTACATGCTCTTCTTCCTCCCTTTAGCAAAACTGAAGCTTATATACTTACGTAAATGCATCAAGCATGCATACTTGATATTTTTGTGACAAAATTGGAGGGTAGGCTTCAGCCTAACGAAGCCTGCCCGGTAAATTCGTCCCTGGTGGTGGCGATCCATGTGACACGGGGTCCAAGTGATCTTGGACTGGATCCGCTAGCGGCGAGAGATGGCAGCTGGATCTCAGCAGGGATGATGGCGGTAGGGGGCAGCGCAAGCTCTGCAGGTGGATGACAGCTATGCATAGAAAAATAAGTTAATCCAAGCCATTTTATGTTCTTCTATGATTATAACAAAAATACTATATTTCAATACCAAGTACAAAGAACGCCTATGGTGTCAACTTAACGTTAAATCCATTGTACTTATAAGGCACATTTGGTTATAGAATGAATGTAAGAATTACATCGATGATTAAATTAACACCATAGAAGTTATATAAATATGCATATCTAATCACACACAAACTGGTATTAAGATATTCGTTAGATCTATGCCACAAAAACATATGCATATAGATTGTGTAATCGTCAAAAAACTAATCTAAGAAATAACTTATGCTATGAAATTCAATTGAAATTTAGCAAAAAAGAGTATTTTTATGATACATTACAACATATAACAAAGAACACTAAAACTAATATTTAGTAACGATTCAAAATATACGGTCAATTATTCCAAAGAAGTAACACAAATTTACTTGTTAAGTAGGCATCATGCTAAAATAAGAACTAGAGAAGTATAAAAACTTTGTATAAATTATTTATATTTTAATTTGCTCGTGGTTCAAATATTTAATGGACAAGTAATTAGAAGTGTTCTTGAGTGACAAATAAATGATTTAGTTGTTTGAAGGGAAGGAGGGGAATGTATTATCTCGATGATTGAAGAGAGTAGAGGGTACGGTGAATTTGTTTTGGTGGGACAGATGAAACTTGTTTTTTAGGGAATGTTAGAGACTTTTTGTCCTAAATAAATCGCTTGATATAGCATGTGAGCGCAGTGATTTGCATGATCCTATTTGGGCACGAATAATCCCAACAATTTTTGGTGGTTTGAAGCAAAAATATTTCATTCGAGTTCCAAACAAAGGGTGAAAATGTTGGAAATATTGCCCTAGAGGAAATAATAAAGTTGTTATTACCTATTTCCTTTTTCATGATAAATGTTTATTCTCCATGCTAAAATTGTATTAACCGAAAACTAAATACATGTGTAGATACATAAACAACATTGTGTCCCTAGTAAACCTCTACCAGACTATCTCATTGATTAACATGAACATGTGTTGCCATTTAATGGCGAGGTCTAATAATTGGGAGAATGATGTGATAGATAGACCCAACCTAAGCATAGCAATTTGATTTTATCACAAAGTTTTAATTGTTGAAGCTTTATAAATGTCAAGTATCATTTCCTTAGTCCATGAGATCATGTTACTACCTGGTACTGGAACAATGTGGACACCGACCATCACTTCATAATTGGGTGATTATAAATGTGTTCTCTAGGTATCTCAAAAGTACCTGTTCGGTTGCATGAATCAAGAGGGGGATTTGTCACTCCACGTGACAGAGAGATATCATTGGGACCTCTCGATAAAATAACATCCTAAGTAGCTTGCAAGCGTGTGACTAATGAGTTTAGTCACGGGGATATTGTTTTACGGAACAAGTAAAGATAAATTTTCAGTAATATTGAACTATGTATGGTGATACCAACAATAAGATCTTGAGAAAGTTACATATAGCAAGACAAAATGAATTGTATACGAGATTGTTTGAATCCTCGGCGTCGTGGTTCGACCGATGAAAGATCTTCGTAGAATATGTGGGAACCATTATAGGCATCCATGGTCCCGCTATTGGTTATTGAACGGAGAGGTTATCTCGATTATGTCCACATGTTATCGAACTCGTATGATCACACTCTTAACATTCGATGTCGCTAGGGTTTGATGAGATATTAAGATGGTGGTATCTAATTGTGATTAAGAGTATCATATGGGATCCTATACATCATGAGGAGCTTCAGAATGGTCTTGAGAATAAGATTCATACATGGGAAAGTGTTTTTAGGGTTTCTCAAAATATTCGTAATTTTTTGGTAAAGAATGAGAGTTCTAGAATGTTCTAGTGGGTCCCATTATGGGGCCTACTTTTCCTGGAGGGCCCACATGGACCAACGAGGTGGCACACAAGCCTACATGAGCCAGGGCACCTTCCCCCCAAGGCCCATGCGCCCCCACATGGGAAACCCTAGCCGCATGGTTGGGGGGCCAACTTGGGGGGGGGGGGGGGGGTTTCCCCCTTATGGCCGCCGCCCACCTTCTTAGAGGGGGAAAGACTTGGCCGCCCACAGACCACGTATATTTCATGGAAACATACAATCAACCCTAGAAGGAAAAAAAATACACCTGCATAATCCCTGATGCTTTTATTTCCTTACATGTCGAGCAACTATACAAAGTAGACATAGTGTGATAGTAATCGATGAAGAATAGTAGATCCGAATTTTAATTGAAGTAACTTTACTAGTGGGCACCCAGTATTCCCACACCACCCGCGCCATTGCCACTTCAAGGCTATCCCACCTACCCTCCATAACCCGTAGCCATGCCATCCTGATGGAAGAACACTTCGAATAATGACCACAAATCTTCTTTGGGTCGATGATGGTGCGTGGTAGCGCTTCGTTGGGAGACCCCAAGAACACGGTGTGATGAGCACATCAGCAAGTCTTCCCTCAGTAAGAAACCGAGGTTATCGAACCAGTAGGAGGAAGGAAACGACTCAAAGGTGTTGCTAGCAACTTGGAGACCTACACAACGCAAACTCAAGACTTTGCCCCAACGAACAGTGAGGTTTTCAATCTCACCGGTTCCTGTAACAAAGGATTAATTGTATGGTGTGGAAGGTAATAGTGGTTTGCAGAAAGTAAACAGTGACAATGGAAGATGTATCAATGGTAAAGATTGGACCGGGGTCCATAGTTCCCTAGAGGTGTTCTCCTTAAGATAAACAAACATGGCATGCTGGGTAAACAAATTACAGCAGGGCAATTGACAGGACTGAGCAAGGCATAACAATGCAATACTAGACATTCATGATCCTATGATATTTGATTGGGCAATACAACAAGATACATATACGGCCATCTAACTGCATCTATGACTAGAAATCCACCTTCAGGTTATCATCTGAACCCCCCTCCAGTATTAAGTTGCAAGCAACGAATAACTGCTTTAAGCAAAGTGTGTAAGGTAAACAATCCACTTGTTCCATGAACAAGAGACCGTTGTTTTCTCCCTAGTGGCAACAAAACATCTACAACCTTTGAGATTTTTGTCACTTCCCTTAGATTAAATAGAGGCATGAACCCACTATATAGCATAAATACCCCCTCTTAGAGTCACTAGCATCTACTTGGCCAAGTAACTACTAGAAACGGAGAGCATGCAAGATCACAAATAACACATACATGATAGAATCAATAAGACAAAACAATTAATCAATCTGACATAGTAATCTCAATATCCATCAGATCCCCGCAAACACAACATGCATGATTACAAATAGATGATCTTGATCATGAACGGAGCTCACAAGATCTAAACATAGTAGCACAAAGGGGGAGATACAACCATCTAGCTACTACATGGACCCGTAGTCCAAGGTGGAACTACTCACACTTCATACCGAAGGCTGGCATGATGAAGAAGAAGGCCTCCGGGATGATCTCCCCTCCGGCAGGGTGCCGGGAAGAGCTTCAGATCCCCCCGATCTAGGGACGATGGTGGCGGCGGTTACAGACGGTTTCGTGGAATATTTATCGGGTACTTAGGGTGTGGCATCCCGCAAAACCACTACTAGAAAATCGCGTGTTGTTTTACTTTGTGCATCATCATGTCATCATGCATGTTTTTGTGTCTAAAAGTATTTTCATTCAAACCCTATCTCTGTTTCTACATTATTTTCCTCAGTTCTTTCATATTAAAAAAACGTTGTGGTCCTGTTCAAATTATTTGTTCAAAAGTATTTCTCAAAATGTTTTTAAATAAAACCAAACAAGAAAAACACATGATTTATCTTGTGGGGGCAGCCAAAACCAGGCCAAATTCGGCCCAGCTGGCAACCCCCAGGCATCCTAACCCTAATTCCCCACACCCTCCTCAACCCTCCACTCCCAGCTGCCGCCGCCAGGCACACAGCTCGCGCCCGCACGCTCCCGGTGGCCACCAACCCCCCTCTCTGGGCTTTTTGCAAAGAGACCCCTCCACCGCCTTGGCCAAATGCCATCGGGTCCTCGTCTTCCTCCCGAGCAACCAACGCGAGTCGCGTCGCTCTCCCTCGCTTCGCGATCGCCGCCATCTCCTCTTCCCCATCCTTCGCTCGCACCTGCACCCCGTGAGGCGGCGGCCTCCTCCGGCGGCCTCCCCTGCTAGCCGCACCTCCCTCTTTTTCCCTGTTTCCCCTACCTCTCGCGACCGCATCGAGCCCCGACCTCGTCAAGCCTCCACCGTCCTCCCCCTCCGCGCCTCACCTTCCATCTCCGGCGAGCCCGCCCGTCCTCCGCCGACGCCGGCCCACCCTCTGCTCGCCCGCCTCGCAGTTCGCCCGCCACCGCCCAGGCCGAGCTCGACGCCCCGCCTCGTCTCCTCCTCCGGGCTCTCTCTCCCGACCGCAGCGCCTCGCCCGAGCTCGCGCCTCGACCCGCCCGGTGCCGACCCGCCTGGCCGGTCCAGCCGAGCCCTCCCGTCGCCCGACCCGCCACCGCCAACCACCGACCTCCGTGCGGCTCCCTGCTGGCCCGCCCGCGACCTCCTCGTTGTGTTCTGGTAGCGTCGAGCCTCCCAGTGAGCTCGCGGCCGTCTCTTCGTCCTTGTCTTTGCTGTCGTGAAGTTTCGGTGCTAGTGCAGTTTCCTCTAGTACCCGGTGGGGTTGCTCTTGTGCCTTGTTTGGCTTTGTGTGCTGTGAAGATGGGTCGTGGCGATGCTCCGATTCAGCGACCTCCAAGTCGTACGAGTTGACGAGTATCTCCAAGGCCGACAAGACCAGCTTGATGCTGAAGAATATGCAAGGTGCTCCTCGAAGACCTCGACACCGGACGACGAGCTCTTCATCTCGGATGCCAAGACCGATCCTGGACCCGACGCCACGTCAAGTTCTCCCTCACGGATTCGAAGACCGAACCCGAACCATGGCGCCGACCCCAAGTTCGCCACCGGCGAGTACGGTGGTACCTCAAGGCCTTCATCACGAGACGCCGAAACCCCGAAGATCGACAACGAACCCGACGGTACCTCAAGATCTCCCTCGCGACGTCCGAAGACCCGAACCCTGTCAAGCCCTCTCGGTGAACGCCCAGATCGCCATGGAACAACATGATCTTCTCCTCGGACGCCAAGATCTACCTTTCGGGCCCGAAGCCCGCGAGGATGTTGAACCAGGATCTCCATCGGACAAGATCGTCACCAAGACCGGCTAGGTTGAGATCCGAAGACCGTTTCCGAAGTCCAAACCTCGAGCTCGTCGAACCCTGGACCCTGAGACCAACCCCGAACCCCGGAAACCCCAAGATCGTCGAGACCCCTAATGTGTGAACCTTTCCGAAACCCTATTTCATAACATAATAACAACTGTTGCATATTAATCATTCATCTTGCAGGCATCTTGTCATGTGGTTAGGGGGCCTTACGCCGATTCACCTAATAATTAAATATGGGGCTCATATGCGGGCAAATCTAGTCTCATATTGGCCTCATTTAAATTTGTATAGCGAACCGGTGCCACCTTTTGTCTGGATAATGCAACATTTAATTTCCGGGGTAGTTAAATAACTTGAACCGTTTAATTAATTGACGGGACCCCGGTTCCGCTTAATCTGGCCTAATTGCATTGCACCTTCGCCATGCCATACATCATACATGCATCATGCCGATCTTTTGCCGTAGTATTAAATATTGCATCCGGTGTTTCTTCTAGTGTTTTGCTTCTTCGCGGATAAGGCCGTTGAGTTGATGTGAGCTTCGCCCCGATCTTCGGTTGAACCCTTCGACAATGTTTTCAGGCGAGCATCTCCCCCTTTCTACCTATCTTACTTTTATAGTATTTACTTCCCTCCTGTTGATCTATTGCTATCTATGTTGCGATGCTCTAGTTTTCGTACCCGTAATATCCCCTGCAGCCTTATATTGCCTTGGACACATCCTATTACCTGTTGTTTGGTAGATAGTTGGACTTGCGTGTCGTAGCTGCTTGCTTAAGTGCTAATGTGTGTCGCCATATGCCACAGTTGCTGATGTATTGCCGCATGTTGATGTTGGAGATGATTCTAGTCTTAATTATCGTCACCTTACTTTCTGTTTAACAACTAAAATTGAATAAGCAGAGGCATCGGTGGGTGATAGATAATATTTGGTTTCCGAACGCCCACTTGTGTCCCGTAAGACCCCAGTACTTGATACTGTTCCTTGATTTTTACGCTATCCACATCCGGAGGTATATGGGACCCCGAGCGAGCTTGATTCTCTTATTTCTTGGGGCCACAAACTAGTTTGAGGTTTTATTTACGATCCTGTACTTATGCCATGTTTTACCGCTTTATTTACGATTGTGCGGTCTGCACCTGTCTTGTTAGGATCGGACCACGATTTCGTGGTGTCGACAAGCCCCGTTTGGGGTTCCCGATCGTTCACGGCCGTCTAGCCAAACCTTGAGGCCGTCTCGAGCTTGCTTACTCCGTTCGATTCTACTTAAGGGTGGCCCCAAATATTCTGAATCCTGTGATTGTTCAATCGTGAAAGCCTCGTTGGGTTTTGATTTGGTTTTCGAGGTTGATCGAGTGTGTTGCTATTGGTGCACCCCGGCCGGGTAAAACTTTCTGAAAGCCGTGTCCGCGGATATGGACGACTTGGAGCACAGTATCTCGATCATAGACAAGCATAACTAAAGTTTACTGCTATAAATTTGCCTTATAATGACTAGTAATCAGCTCAACTATAATGGAATGATTAAATAATACTGCCCACAATTGCTTGTCTTGTGTGTCGCTGGCGACCATTGAACCTGACTAGTAAGTATGGCAACTACAACAAAATGGCTGATTAAAAGTACCAACAACTGCTGGGTTCAGGTTTATCTCATGCTATCTGTCTCTGACTAGTAAGTGTTGCCACTATCACGGAATGGTTAATTAAAAGTGCCCACTGCTTACTTCATCAGGATGATTATCTAAATCTGACTAGTCAATGCTGCAACGATAACTGAATAAGTAAAACTGCCAACTGTGTGAGTTCCTCGGTTGACTTCCTCGTTGGGTCTCGAGGGGGAAACACCAGGATGGGTTTGTTTGGTGTTAGTTTCAGGTTGGATCCGGATAGGTCTTTCTTACCCCTCTCTGATAACCGCCAGTTGTATCGAGTCTCTATAATTTGTTTAGTGCATGCCTTTGCCGCTTGATCCACCATACCTATGTAGGCGAGGACCGCCATTCTAGCCTCGCCGTGTCTTGGCCTCAAGATCTTGGCTCCTCTTTTCCTTTGCCCTTTGTCGGCACCCCTTTGTTTAAGCGGTTTTGAGATCGGCGTCGTTAGCGTGGTTACCCTTCCGCTTGGCCTGGGGGGTTATGGACGCCATTGGTTAATCTTGTGGCTCTTAGCCCCATTTGCATCTTGTCCGTAGTGGACGCTCTATCGCTTTCAAGGTGATTTGGATCTTTGTATATTATACTGTTTTCTCGACTCTTTAGTCGTGTTATATATATCCGTTGTGGGTCCCATCGAGGACTGTTGTGTAATGTTATTACTTCGTTTTCCACCCGCGAAAGTGCTGGTGAGCACCTTTGAATCGTTTCTGCGGGTTTGGTGAATTTTGCCCAAACTTGCATAGGTCCGATTCGAGGGTGTTACATGGTATCGAGCACGGTTGCGATACCTAAGTCCAGCTGGGATAACCTAGCTAACGGTCAAGTAGAGTGTCAAAACTATTTTGCAAAATCGGTTGGATAGTTCTGGTTAGGTCTGCTTTTACTCCTTACACCTCTGCTGATCTCCTCTTATCTCGACGTGTTTTGAATCTGCTCACTTATCTTTTCTTCGAGTCCAGGATTTCTCGTGGTTGGGTTCCGTCGTACCTTCAGGGTTTCGCTTCCTTCTTTGATAACGGTGTTGCTACATCCAGTCTTCATGCTATCCGAGGAATCCTTCGTCTGTGGTACCATTCTTTGTTCCTTGTTTGCGCCTTCCGGTGTTTTCCGACGCGACGACATCATCTACATCAGATCTGATGAGAATGTCCATCACCCCTTGTTTCCGAACCTCGCTTGTCGAGATCTTCAGTCTAATTCCGAGAGTTGGTTGCAGAATCCGCCTATTTGTGTGCAGAGTAATGGTTCGAGTGCGGGATGGAGTAGCTACCATACCACTACTCTTATCATTCGCTCTTGTACATCAAGCGATGGATCAGCAGTTTACTCTATCCATGGAAGTTAGAGGTGGCCTTTAACTTCGTCCGTTGTTTATCCGGAGTGTACTCTTGACGAACAGGGACAACGACCTTTTGTTAGTGGTGTCGCGAAGATCTACACGAAGCGAGGAGACGCAGTTCGCCGACCTTCCTTCCGGTACCATGAGGCGGATCTCGAGGGCGAGATCCATTGTTAGTGGTGTCGAATTGTGGCATCCCGCAAAACCACTACTAGAAAATCGCGTGTTGTTTTACTTTGTGCATCATCATGTCATCATGCATGTTTTTGTGTCTAAAAGTATTTTCATTCAAACCCTATCTCTGTTTCTACATTACTTTCCTCAGTTCTTTCATATTAAAAAACGTTGTGGTCCTGTTCAAATTATTTGTTCAAAAAGTATTTCTCAAAATGTTTTTAAATAAAACCAAACAAGAAAAACACATGATTTATCTTGTGGGGGCAGCCAAAACCAGGCCAAATTCGGCCCAGCTGGCAACCCCCAGGCATCCTAACCCTAATTCCCCACACCCTCCTCAACCCTCCACTCCCAGCTGCCGCCGCCAGGCACACAGCTCACGCCCGCACGCTCCCGGTGGCCACCAACCCCCCTCTCTGGGCTTTTTGCAAAGAGACCCCTCCACCGCCTTGGCCAAATGCCATCGGGTCCTCGTCTTCCTCCCGAGCAACCAACGCGAGTCGCGTCGCTCTCCCTCGCTCGCTCAGTCGCCGCCGCCATCTCCTCTTCCCCATCCTTCGCTCGCACCTGCACCCCGTGAGGCGGCGGCCTCCTCCGGCGGCCTCCCCTGCTAGCCGCACCTCCCTCTTTTTCCCTGTTTCCCCTACCTCATGCGCAAGATCGAGCCCCGACCTCGTCAAGCCTCCACCGTCCTCCCCCTCCGCGCCTCACCTTCCATCTCCGGCGAGCCCGCCCGTCCTCCGCCGACGCCGGCCCACCCTCTGCTCGCCCGCCTCGCAGTTCGCCCGCCACCGCCCAGGCCGAGCTCGACGCCCCGCCTCGTCTCCTCCTCCGGGCTCTCTCAGACCGACCGCCCGCGGCCTCGCCCGAGCTCCGCGCCTCGACCGGCGCCGTGCCGACCCTGGCGGTCACGCGAGCCGACCCTCTGCCCGACCCCGCGCCTGCCAACCACCGACCTCGTGCGGCTCCTGCTGGCCCACGCGACCTCCTCGTTGTGTTCTGTGGCGTCAGAGCCTCCCAAGTGCAGCTCGCGTCTCGCCTCCTTGTCTTTGCTGTCGTGAAGTTTCGGTGCTAGTGCGGTTCCTCTAGTACCGATGGGTTGCTCTTGTGCCTTGTTTGGCTTTTGTGTCGTGAAGATGGGTCGTGGCGATGCTCGATTCCAGCGACCTCCAAGTCGCATTTAGTTGGACGTATCTCCGCAAGGCCGACAAGACCAGCTTGATGTCAAGAATATGCAGGTGCTCAAGACCTCGACACCGGACGACGAGCTCTTCATCTCGGATGCCAAGACCGATCCCGACCCGACGCCACGCTGTTCTCCTCACGGATTCGAAGACCGAACCCGAACCATGGCGCCGACCCCAAGTTCGCCACCGGCGAGTACGGTGGTACCTCAAGGCCTTCATCACGAGACGCCGAAACCCCGAAGATCGACAACGAACCCGACGGTACCTCAAGATCTCCCTCGCGACGTCCGAAGACCCGAACCCTGTCAAGCCCTCTCGGTGAACGCCCAGATCGCCATGGAACAACATGATCTTCTCCTCGGACGCCAAGATCTACCTTTCGGGCCCGAAGCCCGCGAGGATGTTGAACCAGGATCTCCATCGGACAAGATCGTCACCAAGACCGGCTAGGTTGAGATCCGAAGACCGTTTCCGAAGTCCAAACCTCGAGCTCGTCGAACCCTGGACCCTGAGACCAACCCCGAACCCCGGAAACCCCAAGATCGTCGAGACCCCTAATGTGTGAACCTTTCCGAAACCCTATTTCATAACATAATAACAACTGTTGCATATTAATCATTCATCTTGCAGGCATCTTGTCATGTGGTTAGGGGGCCTTACGCCGATTCACCTAATAATTAAATATGGGGCTCATATGCGGGCAAATCTAGTCTCATATTGGCCTCATTTAAATTTGTATAGCGAACCGGTGCCACCTTTTGTCTGGATAATGCAACATTTAATTTCCGGGGTAGTTAAATAACTTGAACCGTTTAATTAATTGACGGGACCCCGGTTCCGCTTAATCTGGCCTAATTGCATTGCACCTTCGCCATGCCATACATCATACATGCATCATGCCGATCTTTTGCCGTAGTATTAAATATTGCATCCGGTGTTTCTTCTAGTGTTTTGCTTCTTCATGATAAGGCCGTTGAGTTGATGTGAGCTTCGCCGATCTTGGTTGAACCTTCGACAATGTTTTCAAAGTAGCATCTCCCCCTTTCTACCTATCTTACTTTTATAGTATTTACTTCCCTCCTGTTGATCTATTGCTATCTATGTTGCGATGCTCTAGTTTTCGTACCCGTAATATCCCCTGCAGCCTTATATTGCCTTGGACACATCCTATTACCTGTTGTTTGGTAGATAGTTGGACTTGCGTGTCGTAGCTGCTTGCTTAAGTGCTAATGTGTGTCGCCATATGCCACAGTTGCTGATGTATTGCCGCATGTTGATGTTGGAGATGATTCTAGTCTTAATTATCGTCACCTTACTTTCTGTTTAACAACTAAAATTGAATAAGCAGAGGCATCGGTGGGTGATAGATAATATTTGGTTTCCGAACGCCCACTTGTGTCCCGTAAGACCCCGAGTACTTGATACCTGTTCCTTGATTTTTGCGCGCTATCCACATCCGGGAGGTATATGGGACCCCCGAGCTGAGCTTGATTCATCTTATTTCTTGGGGCCACAAACTAGTTTGAGGTTTTATTTACGATCCCTGTGCTTATGCCATGTTTTACCGCTTTATTTACGACATTGCGAGGTCATTAATCGCATCGCTTAGGATCGGACCACGATTTCATGGTGTCGACAAGCCCCGCTTTGGGGTTCCCAATGATCGTTCACGGCTCAGCCAAACCTTGAGGCCGTCTCGAGCTTGCTTACTCCGTTATGGATTCTACTTAAGGGTGGCCTCAAATATTTCTGAATCCTGTGATTGTTCATCGTGAAAGCCTCGTTGGGTTTTGATTTGGTTTTTCCGAGGTTGATCGAGCGTGTGTTGCTATTGGTGCACCCCGCCGGTAAAACTTTCTGAAAGCCGTGTCCGCGGATATGGACGACTTGGAGCACAGTATCTCGATCATAGACAAGCATAACTAAAGTTTACTGCTATAAATTTGCATTATAATGACTAGTAATCAGCTCAACTATAATGGAATGATTAAATAATACTGCCCACAATTGCTTGTCTTGTGTCATGGCGACCATTGAACCTGACTAGTAAGTATGGCAACTACAACAAAATGGCTGATTAAAAGTACCAACAACTGCTGGGTTCAGGTTTATCTCATGCTATCTGTCTCTGACTAGTAAGTGTTGCCACTATCACGGAATGGTTAATTAAAAGTGCCCACTGCTTACTTCATCAGGATGATTATCTAAATCTGACTAGTCAATGCTGCAACGATAACTGAATAAGTAAAACTGCCAACTGTGTGAGTTCCTCGGTTGACTTCCTCGTTGGGTCTCGAGGGGGAAACACCAGGATGGGTTTGTTTGGTGTTAGTTTCAGGTTGGATCCGGATAGGTCTTTCTTACCCCTCTCTGATAACCGCCAGCTGTATCGAGTCTCTATAATTTGTTTAGTGCATGCTGCCGCTGCCGCTTCAGTCCACCATACCTATGTAGGCGAGGACCGCCGAATTCTAGCCTCGCCGTGTCGGCCTCGATCGACGCCCTCTTTTCCTTTGCCCTTTGTCGGCACCCCTTTGTTTAAGCAGGTTTTGAGATCGACGTCATAGTGGTTACCCTTCCGCTTGGCTGGGCAGGGTTATGGACGCCATTGGTTATTCTTCAGGGCTCTTAGCCCCATTTGCATCTTGTCCGTAGCTGGACGCTCTATCGTTTTCAAGGTGATTTGGATCTTTGTATATTATACCTGTTTTCTCGACTCTTTGAGTCGCTGTTATATATATCCGTTCTGTGGGTCCCATCGAGGACTGTTGTGTAATGTTATTACTTCGTTTTCCACCCGCACGAAAGTGCCTGGTGGGCACCTTTGAATCGTTTCTATGCGGGTTTGGTGAATTTTGCCCAAACTTGCATAGGTCCGATTCTGAGGGTGTTACATAGGGTTTCTGCATCGAGGGGTCTTTATAGGCGAAGAGGCGAGGCAGGGGCAGCCAGGGTGGTCACACCCCCTAGGCGCGGCTAGCCCTAGCCCGCACCGCCAGGGGGTGTGGCCCCTGGTGCCTCCCCTCCGTCTCGTACTCTGGCTCCTTGTTCCCCATGGTAAAATATTGACTTTGACTTTTGTCCCGTCCAATTCTGAGAATATTGATTTTCTGCCTTTCTAGAACCAAAAACAGAAGAAAACATGCAACTGGCATTGTGGCATCTTGTTAATAGGTTAGTACCAGAAAACATATAAAAACACCTCAAAGTGTAGATAAAGCAAAGCAAAGTAGATACTAAAATAGCATGGAACATCAAAAATTATAGATACGTTTCCGATGTATCAGTCGGCACTATCACCGATCACTGACGTCGCCACCCCGACTGTCGCCTCGCGCCTCATGCGCGCCGCTTTTGCTGCCGCCATGCATGCACGATTTGTTTGCGCCAGCACGACGCGTTGTGGCTACGCTACAATGCACATCCTTAGAGGATCCGGGGAAACCGTGACCACTGGTACGTGCCCGTGGAGGATGCACGCTCGTAGTTGGAACACGGGAAACCCCGCGAGTACCAACTAAAAGAGCAATAATGGCCATAATCATGCAGAGTGACAAAACATTACTAATCAAAGCATAAAGTGGACTACAAGTCAAGGACTAAATGATCATAGAGGCTATGGTGACTTTTTAATAGTCATAACATGGTGTGAGCATGTGCCAAGTCAACCCAAACAAAGCATCAAAGGAGAATACCATAATACTATGCTTTTGTATGCTAAAACAACGCATGATTCCTTCAAGGCACACTAAGCAATCCCAATTGTTTGGAACAAGTCATGATACTACAATAATCACTAAGCATAAGGTCCACACAACATCTAGCATGACATGATAAATTCTAAGTCACAGTCAAAGCAAGCTCCTCTTGTACTACTCAAGCAAGAACTTTCTACTCCTCTCCAACACCAATCAACTTATTTGAAACAACACATCGAGAACGGGGGTCCAAACTAATTTATTCAAGCAAACTAAGCAAACCAAATGAAAACTAAGACGCTCCAAGAATAACACAACAGTACATGAAACAACAAAAACGAGGTGTCTAGAAAGACCTGAGATTTTTATTGATGAAGAAGGGGATGCCTTGGGCATCCCCGATTTGACGCTTGTACCTCTTGAATATTTCTTGGGGTGACACGGGGTGGCATCCCAAATCTTGAGATTTTGTCCATTCTTCATCCCATTACATCATTCTCTCTCTACACCTGAAAATTTTCCTTCATACAAAACTTCACACAATCTTCATTAGCAACATTAGTGTATTCAAAAGATAAGAGACCTTTGGGTTTAGCTTTAGAACGGAAATTTTTTCACTAAAACACAAGCTACTGTAGGAATTCCCTCAAAAAGCTCAATTTTCCGAAAAGAACCCAAAAAGGAATCAATAAGAAGCAAATGCAAATAATGGCAGAAATCTGTCAAAACATTCCAGCAGGTAGAAACCGATTTTCTCGAAGACCTTATGTTGCTCAAATAAAAAATTATCGAACTAACGAAAGTTATCTAACATAATGGGGGATTTATTCAGAAATATCAGGTCAATCCGACTTACAAAGATTCCTCCAGAATTTTTACGGCGGAGCACAAAAATCTGTTTCGGGACAACAACTCCTCAAATCTTACTTCCCTCCCATTAGAGGTCATTCTTGGCACAAAAAGAAAATAAAAAGGATAAGGAGAGGTCATTACTGAAGTAATAACTTTCAAGACTCAAGAAAACTTTTGGGTTATCTCCCAATAAGTAATTTTCTTTAACGCCTTTAAGTTAGCCACAAGAAGCAAGAATCAAGTATTTTTAAATGAAGAAGCATTAACATAAAACCTTTCTTTCAAAGGAGGAGCAAAAAGCAACTTCTCTCTCCTCATAGGGAAGTGTTCAATACCTTTATTTAATGGAAATTGATATTTAATGGTGCCTTCTTTCATATCAATGATGGCACCAACAGTTCTAAGAAAAGGTCTTCCCAATTAATAGGACAAGAAGCATTGTATTCAACATCCAAAACATAGAGATCAACAGGGACATAAGCATTGTTAACCATAATAAGAACATCATTAACACTCCCCATGAGTTTCTTTTTAGCATTATCATTAAGTGGGACATCCAAATAACAATCTTCCAAATGTGGCAAATGAAGCATTTCATAAATCTTTCTAGGCATAATAGAGACAGTAGAACTAAGGTCACATGAAGCTTTGAGATCAAAGTCATTCACTTGCATATTAATAGTGGGTTCCCAACTATCTTCTACTTACCTAGGAATAGAGGCTTTGTGTTTCAACTTATCTTCCTTAATTTTAATAAGAGCATCTGTAATGTGTTTGGTGAAAGCCACATTCATATCACTAGCATCAGGACTTCTAGCAAGCTTTTGTAGGAACATAATCACTTCAAAAATATTGTAACCATCAAGATCAAAATCAAACTTAGCATCACTAGTAGTCGATTCATTGGGTTTAGGCATCGTTGTAGGAGGAATAGGGACTTCTTGTGGTTCAGTGGAATCCATATTGGTGGTGGTGATAGTGCACACACTATTGTTTCTAGCAATTTCAGCTTCTCTTTCCCACTTAGCATGTAGTTGGGCTAACAGTCTAACATTTTCATCAATAGTAACTTGTATGGAATGAGTAGCCACAAAGGTACTTTCCAAGTTTCAGGTTTAGCAGCCATTTTATTAATCAAAAAGGACTGTGTTTCAGACAAAGGGGAAATATTTTTCTCAACATTCAAAAGCTTTTATTCCACAGTATTATTGAAAGTGGTTTGTTTACTAATAAAGTCTTTGAGCATGACTTCAAGTTCAGAGGGGGCACTTCTAGTATTGTTGTAGGAGTTTCCATAGGTATTGCCATTATTAGGAGGATAAGGCCTATAATTGTTGTTACTACCAAAATTATTACTATAGGCATTGTTGTTTATAATGAAGTTCACATCAACTTGCTCTTCTTGAGCAACCAAAGAGGCAAAGGGAAGATTATTAGGATATAAAGGAGCTTTCCCATTAACAAGCATAGCCATGATAACATCAATCTTATCACTCAAAGAGGAGGTTTCTTCAACAGAATTTACCTTCTTATCATGTGGAGCTCTCTCAGTGTGCCATTCAGAATAATTAACAATCATATTATCAAGGAGTTTTGTTGCAGCACCCAAGGTGATGGTCATAAAGGTACCTCCAGCAGCTGAATCCAACAGGTTTCTTGAAGAGAAGTTCAAACCTGCATAAAAAGTCTGGATAATCATCCAAGCAGTAAGTCCATGAGTGGGACAATTCTTAACCAAAGATTTCATTCTTTCCCAAGCTTGAGCAACATGTTCATTATCAAGTTGTTTAAATTTCATAATATCACTTCTTATAGATATAATCTTAGCAGGAGGGTAGTACTTTCCAGTAAAATCTGTAGGGGTTCGTAGCATGGAAAACAAAAAATTTCTATCGCATACAAACAAACAAGCCAAGATCTATCTACTAGATTGTAGCAACGAGTTGATGGAATAACTTACCCTCGAAGATTCCAAAGCGGTTAACGAGAGCAGATTCTCGTGGGTGATGTAGTCGTACTCTTTCCGATCTCAAGATCGCGTAGACGATCCTTCCGCCATCGCTCGGCAGCACTCCCGATCGGTCACACGCTCGGTGAAGAAGACCTTCCTCTCCTTGTTCCAAAGAAAATGGAGGTTGTAGCACTCTCCTCGCGATTCCGCAGACAACGTGGTGCAGTGTGAAGTAGAGGGAGATCTCGCAGGCTTAAGCCGGAGCGAGTATGGTGGAGTATGAGAGAGGCTTTAGTGGTCTAGGATTAGACACACCAATTAGACGGCTCTAAACCAAGGCTAGGGCAATTAGAAGCTCTAAACCAAAACGGCTCTAAACCGGAGGCTGTGGCTAGGGTTTAGATTTAGAGGATAGGAACTTGTGTGTCTAGAGGAGGAGCCCCGCCTCCTTATATAGGTGGAGGGCCAGGGAGGGAGGAGTCCCTCCCCAACTCGGCTTGGAGGTGGGCCGCCGGTTGGAGGAGGGAACTCCTCCCCAACTCGGTTTCCCACACTTTCCTCTTTCCCTCTTTCCAATTTTAGCCGTTTGACTTTTCAAACTTGCTATTTGACTTTTCAATTTAGGATTCAATTTAATCCTTTATTTGGAACAGCGAGAACACTTAGTACATGATGCAATCATTCCAATATGCAATGACACATTCATGTACCCCTTCCCCTCCGGAGTGTCGAACATTCCGGAACCTTCTAGAACATTCCCGATGAAAACACCTAATCATTCCCGAACTCAAACGGAACTTTCCTTATATGAATCTTATTCTCCGGACCATTCCGGATCACCTCGTGATATCCGGATCCCATCCGAGACTCGAACAACATTCGGTCTCTTTCATAATACCATAACTACTCAAACAACGTCGAATCCTTATGTGTCTCCCTGCGGTTCGTGAATTATGCGGACATGATCGAGACACTTCTCCGATCAATAACCAATAGAGGAATCTGAAATTCATATGGCTCCACATATTTCTCGATTACTTTGCGATCGAATGGACCACTTACATACGATACCAATTTCCCTTTGTCTCACGATAGTTTACTTATCCGAGGTTATGATCGGTATCTCGCATACCTAGTTCAACCTCGTTCTCGATAAGTACTCTTTTTCGCTCCGTGATATGTGATCCCTTGTGAGCCAGTCACATGCTTGCAAGCTAATTGGATGACATTTCACCGAGAGGGCCCAGAGTATATCTATCCGTCATATGGATGGAAAAATCCCACTCTTGATCCATGTGTTTCAACCAATACTTTCTGAACACTCAATGCCACCTTTATAGCCACCCTGTTACGGTGTGGTGTTTGATGACATCAAAGCATCCATCCGGAAAAGGTGATATGCATGATCTCATGGTCGAAGGAATTAGGTTACTATGTATCAGAAAGCATATAGCAATTGAACTATTGAAATGACTTGATCTTTATGCTACGCTTATCTATAGGAGTATGTCCATCACATCATTCTCCTAATGATATGATCCTGTTGTTAATAACATCTCTATGTTCATGATCAGGAAACCATGATCATATATTAACCAACAAGCTAGTTTAACAAGAGGCTTTACTAGGGACTCTTATTTTAGTTTACAAATCACACAAGTATTAATGTTTCCGGTTAATACAATTATAGCATGGTATGTAAACATTTATCATAAGTGTGAAGATATGATAATAACCACTTTATTATTGCCTCTTGGGCATATCTCCAACAGTCTCCCACTTGCACTAGAGTCAATAATCTAGTTTCAAACCTTGTGTATTCAACACCTATGGCTTTACGGTGTTGTATGTACACGATTGCTAGTGGTCAACTGATCTCCGGATCCGACACTCCGTGTCCGTGTGTAATTGCATGTCTTTATGCCTCTCGCATCACTCATTCTCTAATGAGATGGCTTTGTATAAATTTGGTCTTTCGGTGTGACCTTTAGCTCTTTGGGGTTAAAACATGTTGATAATATTGTCGCACAATATATCTTCATAGTATTATCCCACTGAACTACACCTAGTTTGATAACAAACTACTTGACAAAATGCCCTCTTTGTCGCTAAAATAGCAGTCATATACTTAGCCTTTTGTTGTAGTATCTGTCACAATGTCTTAACTTTGGAACTCATCCAAATCCATTATGGAATTCACTTTCCATTATATTGTGCCACCCTTAGTTTAGATTGAGATAAACTTAATTTGTACTTTGTGACAAAGCTAGTATCAATGTAGTACTTTTACAATGAACTAACCATCTATTTGTCACTTCTACAAATAATATACTCTTAGTTCTTCCAAAAGATCATAAGAATATCCTTACTATTGTCCAATGATCATCTTACGAATCATTCTGGTATATGCTCACAATATTTAGAGCATAGGACATATCTGGATTTGTACATATCACAGTATGATTGATATAAATACTCTTTGTGATTTCATACATCAAGTATCAATCTATACTTGATTATGTGTTTCACTTTACCAAATGTCAATACACTTGAATATATCATCAACATTGAACTCATTCAATCTTTTCTGTGCGACAAGAACCTCTCTTGTAGTTTCTATATTGAACTCATTCAATATCTTGTCTATGTACTTCTGGCACAACCATATTAGCATCTATTGATGCCAAATATTTGGGTTTTGCCTAAGTCTTTCATCGGTATGAAATTCTTAATATGTGTTAATAAAAGATACATTATTTTCAATCAACAATATGTCTTCCACATAATGTATTAGAAACATGTCTTAGCGCTCCCACTTAATTTCTTGCAAATGCAAGCATCTTCATCGTCTCTAATGAACTTTTAAACTCCTTTAACAGTTTCATCATAGTGAAGATTCCAACTCCGCGATGCTCACTTTAACCATTGAAGTTTGCATATGCTTTTAGAATCCTTTGAATTAACAAAACCCTATGGACCGTGTTATGCACATGTCCTAGGTAACGATTCTATTAGAAGAACTTGTTTTGTTTATTCAATTACCATATAACAAATTATATGTAGTGGTTGCTACATTAATCCGTCTAGACTAAATATCACTATGAAAGATCAAATCTTGTCATAGTCAACCTTTGAACATTTTGTGAACTCTTTCCCAACATGTCGACTATTTCATAGATGTAAAACATCCATGTCTATTTATTTATAGATCCAGACACAAATGTAAGGTCTTACACCTTTCTCGAGGGTCCTTCAAGTTCAAAACTTGATTTCTCGTGTATGGAACTATCACGGATTTTATGGCTTCAAGCCATTTGACGGAGTCAGGGCTCATCATCGCTTCTTTGCACGTAGTCGGATCATTATTTTCAAATAATGATTTAACTCTCAAATCTTGGTATTTGATTGTTCATCCGACCTACTTGTTTCAATAGGAACTTAGATCTCTGTGACCACAACCTTTGAAGTACGCGAGCCATGAGCATTGTTTGCTAACTCCGGAACACTTTTCGTACAAGCAACTTTGCACATATAGCTAAGGTTCTTTTAACCTTATCAAAGTTCTATTGTCCTCCCACTTAACTTTTCACGAAAAATTCCTTCTCAAAGAAACTTGACGTTCTAAGCAACAAACACTTTTGTCTCCGGTGTTTATGGAGGAATACTTAATAGTTATACAAAGACAGGTTCATCCGACTTTGGTTGCACACATATTTCTTATGCATAGCATACCAATGTTTAAGAAAGGACAACTTGGGTTTTATCCCAAACCATAACTTTATATGGTGTCATTTCAGCGGATTATGATGGAGCTCTTTTCAGTGGAAAACGGTAATCTCTAAAGCTTTTAATCTTTAAAATACAATGGCAGTTTTATGAATTACACCTTCGATCTTACCATGTCAAACAAGGTTTAATTACATATCTCGAACGCTCCATACTCTTATGGTGTTTCGGGAAAATGCAAATCCACGGAACGATTCCTTAAATCTTAGGTATTATGCTAAACTTGTAACTCAAATATCTTCCTTTATGATCTTATCATAAACTATTTATATTCTTGTTACAATGATTTTGCACTTCATCTTGAAAATCTTTGAACTTTTCAAATACTTCACGCTTCATCCTTATTAAGTAAATATTCATATATTCACTCAAATTTTTTGGAGAAAGCATATGAAGTTGAAATCCATCGCTCTTGACTACACATAATGGATTTCGTACAACAATATGCACAAGTTCCAATAAGCTAGTCATTCGTTCCCTTTTGGCCTATGAAAGAAGTTTTAAATATCTCTAGGAAAGTTTCACAAGCGTCATTTGATCAAAACCAAATAGACTCCAAAATTCCATTCATATGGAGTTTCTTCATGTTTTCTTTCCAATATAATTTAAACGGCGATGTCACTTCCTAAGTGATCTTTCAATCAATTTGTCTTTCGACATTTTTAGCACTAGTTTTATGGATGTGATTTCTCCAACGAGATTTGTGAATCATCCATCTTTTATGGATTACGGCAATTATTTGAACAACCCTTTTGTTCTCATAATACCTGATAAAACAAATCTTGAAGACAAGCTTTGACGTTTAACGAGTAACACAATAACCTTTTATTTGTTCTCGATGAACATCATCACATATTCTTTTGCTAGTTTATTTAGGCCATTGTAGTTCATGAATTGTGTTGTTTCGTATGACGATTCACACCAACAAATTCAGTATCAAATACTTAAGAACCACATTGTTTAATAAGCAAAGAATATAGCCATAACATGTATATCATCTATATACTTAAGCTGAACAATTCTAGTCTTTTCTTTTCTGCCATATATTTATGAGATTCTCTTTCAGTATTTACTTTTCAGTTTGAAGAATCTATCAACATCAATAGTGGAGTCATACATATGACATATAGTCCAAAGCGTGTATAGTTAAATACCAATGTCTTTGGACTTGCACTTTGAAGTAGATCACCATCATCAAATGTTTGGTGTTCTTTCAAATTCCTTTCTTTAGTAATCTTTTGGTGTAGTAAACATTTTCCCTACATCAAATATTCACCCTTATCATGGAATCGTCCATGATCAAGCTACTTTTAGCTTATAACGATGAATTATGAGTATAATGTTGCTATCCAAAACCTTTTGGAGGATTAGGACAACAAGTGTCTCCAACCTTTTGCAAATTCTCATCAAAATATGAGAACATGAACTTTTCCATATTATACTCTATCATGTTGTAACCAAAACTTCGTTTTAGATATCACAATATCTTCCATACATCATGGTTTCTGAAACAACTCTTTCAGATCCTAGATAACCTTGATATTAAGAGAATCCTTTGAATATCAAGAATCATGGAGACAAACATGATACTTATATACTAACACTTGTAATTGTTACTCTTGATTTAATATTAATTATTAACCTTCATGGAGTAACCGGAACTTACTGAAAGTTTGCAATAGGACTTTTAAACTTTAGATTAACACTTCAAAACAATACGATACCAGTTCGTAAAGTAACTAACCAGAATTCTATAGTTCTATCATCTCAATTAAAACTAAGCGCAAGGTGGTAAACGGATGCCAATGACTACAACAACTATGCAAATTCACTTTGATTTAGTTTATGATAAATTGAGTTCTAATTAATAATTAAATTAATCTAGGTGAACTCCCACTCAAAACAATATCCCTCACATTGTTTTAGTGATCACACGAACCAAATCCACCACATCAAAACCGATCATCACGAGAGTTGATGTAGCTTCAATGGCGAACAATCAACATGTTCATCATATCTACTATATGACTCATGCTTTATCTTTCGGTGATCCGTGTTCCGAGACCATGTCTGTACATGCTAGGCTCGTCAAGATCAAACCTTAGCTTCCTCATGAGCAAATCTGGCTTGCTCACGTTGTATACACTCGCAGAATCTAACACACCCGATCATCACGTGGTGCTTCGAAACAACGAGCTTTAGCAACGGTGCTAACTAAGGGTGAACACTTTATGACTTGAAATTCATGTGCATGAGGGATCATCTTATAATGCTACCGTCGTCTACTAAGCAATACAAGATGCATAAAGGATTAACATCACATGCAATTCATAATATGTGATGTGATATGGCCTTTCTTCTTTGTGCTTCCGATCTCCATCTTCTAGCACGAACATGATCTCCATCATCACCGACATTGCATCAAGGTCAATGATGCTGCTCCATGGTTGTCGTCCACCGGCTTCAACTATTACAACTACTTTGAATAGACACGCGGGTCTTAACAGAAATTAAAGACAACCATATGGCTCCTTCCGGTTGCCGACTTACAATAAGGAACATTGCATACATCATATATAATCACAATCATGGCCATATCACATCACTGCACACCCCTGCAAAACAAAGTTAGACGCCTCTACTTTCTTTGCATGTTTTACGTGGTTTGGGGCTGTTAATAAGTGTCGTTCTAACTTACGAACATGAACCACAACATTGATACTAGTATTGTTACTTACCCATTGTAAATTGGATCTTAACTATGCTAGGAGAAACAGGCACCCGCAAATCCACTTATGCAATACAAGTTGCATGTCGAGCGTGGAGCAAGTCTCATGAACGATGTCATGTAAGGTTAGCCCGGGCCGCTTCATCCCAACATACCGCAAGATGCAAAGTACACAAGAAGCAATCGACAATAAAAGCATCAACGCCCACAATGACCATTGTGTTCTACTCGTGCAACAGATCTACATATAGATGTGGCATCCCGCAAAACCACTACTAGAAAATCGCGTTGAATTTGTGCATTGCATCGTCATCATCATGCATTGTTTGCCAAAACTATTTGCGCAACACCCGTTTTGTTTTCCAAACGCCCCCTCTTGATTCAACATCGAAAACCGGGTCGCCGGAATATTTTTGTTTTGTTAAAATTGTTTTGAAAACGGTCCGTTTAATTAAATAAAACATTTAATTAAATTTTAGCGGGGCAGTCGAACGGGCCGATTGACCCGAACGACCACCCCTGTTTATTTTAAAACGGTCCACCCCAACCTGCCCCTCTAAATCCTAAACCCACCTAAAAAGCTACCCAACCTACCCTCCACATCACTCCCCCCACTCAGAGGCCGCCACCTCACCCCTCCCCTTCCCTCTAGCCTATCCCTGCATGCCACATCAGCCCCCCTCTCTCTCTCTCTCCCCCAAACCCACTCCCTGCCAGCACACTGCCCATCCCACGCACACGCACGCCACGCGCGGACACACGCACACCACGCGCACACCCCCACCAACAAGGCGACCACGCTGGTCCCACCCTGGCCCCCTCCACGCCCGCTCCCACTGCTCTTCTCCTCCCTCTCCTCCGGGTTCTCTCGCCTCCCCTGACGACCCGCCCTCCACCTCATGCCTCCTCCCTCCCAGCTCCCTCAACCGCCCGACCCCTCTCCTCTCCGTGAGCGAGCTGGCCATCCGCAGCGCCTGGCGACCACCGCCCGCCTCGCTTTCCGCGACCGCAGATCGCTTAGCCACCGCCTCCAGGCCCCGCCTTCCTCAGATCACACGAGCTCCCTTGACTGCGCCGCCTGCCTTCGCTGGCGCTCACTGCCAGTGCCCTCCATGTGCCCCTTCTCGACCAGCGCTCGTTCCCCTCGCCCGCCTCCGCCTGCCGCCTCGCCGCTCCTCGCTGGCCGCGGCAGCTCCTTCGCCCCTCGGTTCCCTCCGGCCAGATTGCTGCCGCTGCTGGCCGCTCCCTTCTCTCCGCTGGCCGCCCGGCTGCACGCGCTCACGCCTCTCCGCGCCAGAGCGCCAGCGACGCTGCCCGCGCTCCGCTTCGCCACCTTCGCCGCTTCGCCGGATCCGATGCCGCCGACGAGCCGCCAGATCCTGCAGGCCCGTGACCCGCCCGGCCCGTCGCTGGCCGCCCGCCTCCTCGGCGCTCAAGGCCCACCTGGCCGTCACCGCCTCCCTGACCGACGACCTCCGAGCCGACGCGGCGTGGGCCTTCATTTTGTGTGCGCCGGCATGAGGGTGACCTCGTCTGGTTGCAAGCAACATAGGAGTCATGTTCGACATCGCCATCTCCTCGCAAACCCGGCCTCGCGCCTCCAGGCGTCGCCTCCACGGGTCGCCCACTACTCGCAAGGACCCGCTCCAAGCTCGACACCGTCGCTGGTCTGCGTCGCCCTGCCGTTCGAGCCTCGGCTACAAGATGGAACTCGCAAGAATTGAACCCGAGGGTGCGGCAAGATCTCCGCCGATGAACCACGCAGCTCTTCTTCACGGAGGCGAAGGCCGTTGTCCGAGACTCAACAGATCCCCGAACGACAAGTACTCCTCGATGACGCCGAATCGACAAGCTCTCCTTCACGAATTCGAGAAGCCTGTTGGTGCTCAAGACCAAACTCCGCCGAACCCTAACTAAGTACATCGAGACCCTGAAGACCCCGAAGCCGAAGGTCAACAACAAGGGACGTCAAGCTCGTCGAGTTTGCGGATACGACAAGTGCGCCACCGATACGATAAGTACCCCGTCCCGAACGCCATGACCGGCAACATGACCAGAGGACCGCGAATCCGACAAGATCCGCTGCACGAGAACGACAGCAACGAGTATCCGATGCGCCCCGACGCCGAACCAAGTCCGGCTCCCCGGAACGCCAAGAACTACCCCCGGAGTCCGAGAACGATCCCGCCAAGGCCGTCGAACCCTGAACCCTGGACCCCGACCCCGAACCCCGGAACCCTAACAAGATCGCCGAACCCTAAATGTGTGACCTTTTCCTCGAACCCTATTTTATAACATATCGATTTGTTGCATATTGAATTGTCCTACTCGCATGCATATATGTGGTTTGGGGGCCTTATGCCGATTCACCTAAATAATCAAATATGGGGCTCATATGCGGGCAAATCTAGTCTCATATTGGCCTCATTTAAACTTGAGTAGCGAACCGGTGATATATTCTGCCTTGTTAAACAACATTTAAAATGCGGGGTTTCTAAATAACTTGAACCACCTAACTAATTGTCGGGACCCCGGTTCCGCTTAATATGACCTAATTGCATCGCACCTTTGCCATGCCATACATCATCCATGCATCATGCCGATCTTCTGCCGTGTATTAAATGTTGCATCCGGTGTTTCTTCTAGTGTTTTGCTTCTTCGCGGATAAGGCCGTTGAGTTGATGCGAGTGTCGACCCGATCTTCGGGGAAAACCTTCGACGATGTTTTCAGGCGAGCATCTCCCCCTTTCTACCTATCTTACTTTTATAGTAATTTACTCCTTCCTGTTGATCTATTTGCTATCTGTGTTGCGATGCTCTAGTTTTCGTACCCGTGATATTCCCTGCAGCCTTATATTGCCTTGGACACATCCTATTACCTGTTGTTTGGTAGATAGTTGTACTTGCGTGTCATAGTTGCTTGTTCAAGTGCTAAGGTGCGTCGTCATATGCCACAGTTGCTGATGTATTGCCGCATGTTGATGTTGGAGATGATCATAGTTTTACTTATCGTCATTTTAATTTCTGTTTAATAACTAAAATTGAAATAAGCAGAGGCATCGGTGGGTGATAGATAATATTTGGTTTCCGAACGCCCACTTGTGTCCCGTAAGACCCCGAGTACTTGATACCTGTTCCTTGATTTATCGCGCTATCCACATCCGGGAGGTATATGGGACCCCCACAGTAGCTTGATTCATTCTTATTTCTTGGGGCCACAAACTAGTTTGAGATTTTATTTACGATCCTGTACTTATGCCATGCTATCGCTTTATTTACGATTGTGCGAGGAGCACATCAGATGCTTAGGAGCGGGACACGATTCATGGTGTCGACAAGCCCAGCCACACTTTCGGTTCCCATTGCTCACAGCCGTCCACCCAAACCTTGAGGCCGTCTCGAGCTTGCTTACTCTGCTATGATTCTACTTAAGGGTGGCCCTGAAATATTTCTGAATCCTGTGATTGTTCACCGTGAAAGCCTCGTTGGGTTTTGATTTGGTTTTTCCGAGGTTGATCGAGTGTGTTGCTATTGGTGCACCCCGCCGGGTAAAACTTTCTCAAAGCCGTGTCCGGATATGGACGACTTGGAGCATGATCTCGATCATAGACAAGCATAACTAAAGTTTATCGCTATAAATTTGACTTATAATGACTAGTAATCAGCTTCACTAGAATGGAATGGCTAATTAATACTGCCCACAATTGCTTGTTTGTTTGTCGCCATACCATTGTACCGACTAGTAAGTATTGCAACTACAACAAAATGGCTGAATAAAAGTACCAACAACTGCTGGGTTTATGGGATATCTCATGTTAAAAGTATCTGACTAGTAAGTGCTGCCACTATAACGGAATGATTACCTAAAAGTGCCCACTGCTTATTTTATCAGGACGATTAACTAAACCTGACTAGTAATTGCTGCAACGATAATCGAATAACACCGCCAACCGTGTGAGTTCCTCGGTTGACTTCCTCGCTTGGTCTCGAGGGGAAACACCAGATGGGTTTGTTTGGTGTTAGCTTGTTGGATCCGGATAGGTCACTCTTATCCCTCTCTCGATAACCGCCAGCTTGTATCGAGTCTCTATAGGTTGTTTAGTGCATCTTTGCCGCCATCCACCATACCTATGTAGGCGAGGACCGCCGAATTCTAGCCTCGCTGCATCGCCTCGATCGACGCCTCTTTTTCCTTTGCCCTTTGTCGGCACCCTTTGTTTAAGGTGTTTGAGATCGACGCCGTTAGCGTGGTTACCCTTCCCGCTTGGCCTGGCAGGGTTATGGACGCCATTGGTTATTCTTCGTGGCTCTTAGCCCCATTTGCTTCTTGTCCGTAGTCGGACGCCTACGCTTTCAAGGTGATTTGGATCTTGTATATTATATCTGTATTCTTGACTCTTTGAGTCATTTATAAATATCTGCTCGTGGGTCCCATCGAGGACTGTTGTGTAATGTTATTACTGCTTTTCCACCCGCAAAAGTGCTGGTGGGCACCTTTGAATCGCTTCTATGCGGGTTGGTGAATTTTGCCCAAACATGCATAGGTCCGATTCTCGAGGGTGTTACTGAGTGGTATCGAGCTCAGCTATGATACCCCACAAGTCCAAATCAGGATAACCTAGCTAACGGCCAAGTAGAGTGTCAAAACTATTTTTGCAAAATCGGTTGGATAGTTCTCGATTAGGTCTGATTTTACTCCTTACCCTCCGCTATTCTCCTTACCTCGACGTGTTTTGATCCGCTCTCTTCTCTTCGAGTCCAGGAATTCTCGTGGTTGCTCCGTACCTTCGTGGTTTCGCTTCCTCCTTCGATAACGGTGTTCCGCCCTCCGGTGTTCAAGCTGCCTGATGAATCCGTCTACGGTGCTACCATTCTTTGTTCCTTGTTTGTGCCTCCGGTGTTTCCGACGCGACGACATCCTCTACGCCAGATCCGATGCAGAGTCTGCATCGCTCCTTTGTTTCCGAACCTCGCTTGTCGAGATCTTCAGTCTAACTCCGAGAGTTGGTTGCATAATCCGCCTATTCGTGTGCAGAGTAATGGTTTGGGTGCGCGATGGACTGATCACCATCCGACTACTCTTATCATTCGCTCTTGTACATCGAATCGGTGGGTCCAGCAGTTTTACTCCGTCCACGGAAGTTAGGGGTGGCTTATTGCGGATACCTCTACCTTCGACCTGTTCTTCCCGGAGTGTTCTCGCGACGGTCACGGACAACGACCTCTTGTTAGTGGTGTCGCGAGGATCTACACGAAGCGCGAAGGATCAGACGCCGACTTTCCTTCCGGTACCATGAGGCGGATCTCGAGGGCGAGATCCCTTGTTAGTGGTGTCGAATTGTGGCATCCCGCAAAACCACTACTAGAAAATCGCGTTGAATTTGTGCATTGCATCGTCATCATCATGCATTGTTTGCCAAAACTATTTGCGCAACACCCGTTTTGTTTTCCAAACGCCCCCTCTTGATTCAACATCGAAAACCGGGTCGCCGGAATATTTTGTTTTGTTAAAATTGTTTTGCAAACGGTCCGTTTAATTAAATAAAACATTTAATTAAATTTTAGCGGGGCAGTCGAACGGGCCGATTGACCCGAACGACCACCCCTGTTTATTTTAAAACGGTCCACCCCAACCTGCCCCTCTAAATCCTAAACCCACCTAAAAAGCTACCCAACCTACCCTCCACATCACTCCCCCCCCCCACAGGCCGCCCCCTCCCCCCCCCCCTTTCCTCTAGCCTCTCCCTGCACGCCACATCCCCCCCCCCTCTCTCCCTCTCTCCCCCAAACCCACTCCCTGCCAGCACACTGCCCATCCCACGCACCCGCACACCACGCGCGGACACACGCACACCACGCCAAGACACCCCACCAACTCACGACCCACGCTGGTCCCACCCGCTGGCCCTCCACGCACGCGCCTCCACTGCTTCTCTTCCTCCTCTCCCTCTGGTTCTCTCGCCTCCCCGCACGACCCGGCCCTCTCCACCCCGCGCCTCCTCTCCTCCCGCAGCTCCCTCAACCGCCCGCGACCCCTCTCCCGGCTCCGGTGAGCGAGCCGCCCAGCCGCCCCAGCGACCACCGCCCCGCCGCCTTTCCGACCGCCCATCGCTTAGCCACCGCCTCCCAGGCCCGGCCTTCCTCAGATCACAGACGAGCTCCGCTGACTGCGCCGCCTGCCTTCGCCCGGCCGCGCCAAGGCCTCCGCTGTGCCCCTTCTCGACCCCAGCTGTTCTCGTTCCCCCTACGCCGGAGCTCCGCCCTGCCTCTCCGCCGTCCCTCAGTTTCCACGCGCCTCCGCCGCTGGCGAGCAAGCTCCGCGCCCTCGGTTCCCTCCGCCAGACCGTCGCCGGCTGCCAGCGCCTCCCTTCTCCGCCGCCCGGCCACAAGCGCCAAGGCTCCGCGCCTCGCCAGCGCGCCAGCGCTCCTGCCACCTTCCGCCGCTTTCCTGCGGATCCTGCCGCCGACGAGCCCGCCGCATCCTCGAGGCCCGGACCCGCCTGCCTCCGTCCGCTGTGCCGCCTCGCCTCGTGGCGGCTCCACCACCTGGCCACCACCGCCTCCCCGACCGACGACCTCCGAGCCCACCGCCGCGTGGCCTTCTTTTTGTGTGCGCCGGCAGAGGGTGACCTCGTCTGTTGCCAACAACATAGGAGTCATGTTCGACATCGCGCCATCGCTCTCGCAACCCGCCTCACGCCTCCAGACGCCGCCCACGGGTCGCCCACTACTGCAGGACCCGCCCCAAGCTCGACACCGCCGCTGGTTCAAGCGCTGCCCGAGCCTCGAGCTACAAGATGGAACTCGCAAGAATTGAACCCGAGGGTGCGACAAGATCTCCGGCCGATGAACCACGCAAAGCTCTTCTTCACGGAGGTCAAGGCTGTCCGAGACCTCAAACAGATCCCGAACGACAAGTACTCGATGACGCCGAATCGACAAGCTCTCCTTCACGGAATTCGAGAAGCCTGCTCGGTGCTCAAGACCAAACTCCGTCGAACCCTAGCTAAGTACATCGAGACCCTGAAGACCCCGAAGCCGAAGGTCAACTACAAGGGACGTCAAGCTCGTCGAGTTTGCGGATACGACAAGTGCGCCACCGATACGATAAGTACCCCGTCCCGAACGCCATGACCGGCAACATGACCAGAGGACCGCGAATGCGACAAGATCCGCTTGCGACGAGAACGACAGCGACCGGGAGTATCCGATGGACCCCGACCCCGAACCAAGTCCGGCTCCCGAACGCCAAGACCCTAACCCCGGAGTCCGAGAACGTTCCCGCCAAGGCCGTCGAACCCTGAAACCTGGACCCCGACCCCGACCCCGAACCCCGGAACCCTAACAAGATCGCCGAACCCTAAATGTGTGACCTTTTCCTCGAACCCTATTTTATAACATATCGATTTGTTGCATATTGAATTGTCATACTCGCATGCATATCTGTGGTTTGGGGGCCTTATGCCGATTCACCTAAATAATCAAATATGGGGCTCATATGCGGGCAAATCTAGTCTCATATTGGCCTCATTTAAACTTGAGTAGCGAACCGGTGATATATTCTGCCTTGTTAAACAACATTTAAAATGCGGGGTTTCTAAATAACTTGAACCACCTAACTAATTGTCGGGACCCCGGTTCCGCTTAATATGACCTAATTGCATCGCACCTTTGCCATGCCATACATCATCCATGCATCATGCCGATCTTCCGCCGTGTATTAAATGTTGCATCCGGTGTTTCTTCTAGTGTTTTGCTTCTTCGCGGATAAGGCCGTTGAGTTGATGCGAGTGTCGACCCGATCTTCGGGGAAAACCTTCGACGATGTTTTCAGGCGAGCATCTCCCCCTTTCTACCTATCTTACTTTTATAGTAATTTACTCCTTCCTGTTGATCTATTTGCTATCTGTGTTGCGATGCTCTAGTTTTCGCATGTGATATTCCCTGCAGCTTATATTGCCTTGGACACATCCTATTACCTGTTGTTTGGTAGATAGTTGGACTTGCGTGTCATAGTTGCTTGTTCAAGTGCTAAGGTGCGTCGTCATATGCCACAGTTGCTGATGTATTGCCGCATGTTGATGTTGGAGATGATCATAGTTTTACTTATCGTCATTTTAATTGTTTAATAACTAAAATTGAAATAAGCAGGCATCGTGGGTGATAGATAATATTTGGTTTCAACGCCCACTTGTGTCCCGAAGACCCCGAGTACTTGATACCTGTTCCTTGATTTATCGCTATCCACATTCGGGAGGTATATGGGACCCCGAGCCGTAGCTTGATTCATTCTTATTTCTTGGGGCCACAAACTAGTTTGAGGTTTTATTTACGATCCTGTACTTATGCCATGCTATCGCTTTATTTACGATTGTGCGAGGAGCACACTGCATCGCTTAGGAGCGGGACACGATTCCGCGTGTCGACAAGCCCAGCCACACTTTCGGGTTCCCATGCTCACAGTCCACCCAAACCTTGAGGCCGTCTCGAGCTTGCTTACTCCGCTATGGATTCTACTTAAGGGTGGCCCCTCAAATATTTCTCAATCTCGTGATTGTTCAAATGTGAAAGCCTCGTTGGGTTTTGATTTGGTTTTTCCGAGGTTGATCGAGCGTGTGTTGCTATTGGTGCACCCCGGCCGGGTAAAACTTTCTGAAAGCCGTGTCCGCGGATATGGACGACTTGGAGCACAGTATCTCGATCATAGACAAGCATAACTAAAGTTTACTGCTATAAATTTGACTTATAATGACTAGTAATCAGCTTCACTAGAATGGAATGGCTAATTAATACTGCCCACAATTGCTTGTTTGTTTGTCGCTTGCGACCATTGTACCTGACTAGTAAGTATTGCAACTACAACAAAATGGCTGAATAAAAGTACCAACAACTGCTGGGTTTATGGGATATCTCATGTTAAAAGTATCTGACTAGTAAGTGCTGCCACTATAACGGAATGATTACCTAAAAGTGCCCACTGCTTATTTTATCAGGACGATTAACTAAACCTGACTAGTAATTGCTGCAACGATAACTGAATAAGTAACACTGCCAACCGTGTGAGTTCCTCGGTTGACTTCCTCGTTTGGTCTCGAGGGGGAAACACCAGGATGGGTTTGTTTGGTGTTAGCTTCAGGTTGGATCCGGATAGGTCACTCTTATCCCTCTCTGATAACCGCCAGTTGTATCGAGTCTCTATAGGTTGTTTAGTGCATCTTTGCCGCCGCCGCCACCCACCATACCTATGTAGGCGAGGACCGCCGAATTCTAGCCTCGCTGCATCGCCTCGATCGACGCCTCTTTTCCTTTGCCCTTTGTCGGCACCCCTTTGTTTAAGCAGGTTTGAGATCGACGCCGAAGGTGGTTACCTTCCGTCTTGGCCTGGGCAGGTTATGGACGCCATTGGTTATTCTTCGTGGCTCTTAGCCCCATTTGCTTCTTGTCCGTAGTCGGACGCTCTACTGCTTTCAAGGTGATTTGGATCTTGTATATTATATCGTATTCTTGACTCTTTGAGTCGTTATAAATATCTCTGCTCAGGTCCCATCGAGGACTGTTGTGTAATGTTATTTCGCTTTTCCACCCGCACGAAAGTGCTGGTGGGCACCTTTGAATCGTTTCTATGCGGGTTTGGTGAATTTTGCCCAAACATGCATAGGTCCGATTCTGAGGGTGTTACAATAGACACGGCTCTGATACCACTGTAGGGGTTCGTAGCATGGAAAACAAAAATTTTCTATCGCATACAAACAAACAAGCCAAGATCTATCTACTATATTGTAGCAACGAGTCGGTGGAATAACTTACCCTCGAAGATTCCAAAGCGGTTAACGAGAGCAGATTCTCGTGGGTGATGTAGTCGTACTCTTTCCGATCTCAAGATCGCGTAGACGATCCTTCCGGCGCCACGTTCCGGCAGCCTCGTAGTCGGTCACACGTTCTCGTACTGACGAAGACCTTCCTCTCCCTTGTTCCAAGCAGCGGAGGTTGTAGCACTCTCCTCGCGATTCCAGAAGACAAATCGTGGTGCCTAAGTAGAGGGAGATCTCGCAGGCTTCGCCTTAAGCCGAGCGAGTATGGTGGAGTATGAGAGAGGCTTTAGTGGTCTAGGGATTAGACACACCAATTATACGGCTCTAAACCAAGGCTAGGGCAATTAGAAGCTCTAAACCAAAACGACTCTAAACCGGAGGTCGTGGCTAGGGTTTAGATTTAGAGGATAGGAACTTGTGTGTCTAGAGGAGGAGCCCCGCCTCCTTATATAGGTGGAGGGGCGCGCCAAGGGAGGAGAGGAGTCCTCCCCAACTCGGCTTGGAGGTGGGCCGCGGTTGGAGGAGGGAACCTCCCCAACCTGCTTTCACACTTTCCTTTCCCTCTTTCCAATTTTAGCCGTTTGACTTTTCAAACTTGCTATTTGACTTTTCAATTTAGGATTCAATTTAATCCTTTATTTGGAACAGAGAGAACACTTAGTACATGATGCAATCATTCCAATATGCAATGACACATTCATGTACGCCTTCCCCTCCGGAGTGCCGGACATTCCGGAACCTTCTAGAACATTCCCGATGAAAACACCTAATCATTCCCAACTCAAACGGAACTTTCCTTATATGAATCTTATTCTCCGACCATTCCGGATCACCTCGTGATATCCCGGATCCCATCCGAGACTCAACAACATTCGGTCTTTCTCATAATACCATAACTACTCAAACAACATCGAATCCTTAAGTGTGTCTCCTCGGTTCGTGAATTATGCGACATGATCGAGACACTTCTCCGATCAATAACCAATATAGGAATCTGGAAATTCATATGGCTCCTACATATTTCTCGATTACTTGCGATCGAATGAACCACTTACATACGATACCAATTTCCCTTTGTCTCACGATAGTTTACTTATCCGAGGTTATGATCGTTGGTATCTCTGCATACCTAGTTCAACCTCGTTCGATAAGTACTCTTTTCTCCCCTGATATGTGATCCCTGTGAGCCCATACATGCTTGCAAGCTAATTGGATGACATTTCACCGAGAGGGCCCAGAGTATATCTATCCGTCATATGGATGGACAAATCCCACTCTTGATCCATGTGTTTCAACCAATACTTTCTCAACACTCAATGCCACCTTTATAGCCACCTGTTACGGTGTGGTGTTTGATGACATCAAAGCATCCATCCGAAAAGGTGATATGCATGATCTCATGGTCGAAGGAATTAGGTTACTATGTATCGTAAAGCATATAGCAATTGAACTATTGAAATGACTTGATCTTTATGCTACGCTTATCTATAGGAGTATGTCCATCACATCATTCTCCTAATGATATGATCCTATTGTTAATAACATCTCTATGTTCATGATCAGGAAACCATGATCATATATTAACCAACAAGCTAGTTTAACAAGAGGCTTTACTAGGGACTCTTATTTTAGTTTACAAATCACACAAGTATTAATGTTTCCGGTTAATACAATTATAGCATGGTATGTAAACATTTATCATAAGTGTGAAGATATGATAATAACCACTTTATTATTGCCTCTTGGGCATATCTCCAACAAAATCATCTTTGCACTTAATCCAAGAATCAATACTATTTCTAGGCAAGGATAGCAACCATTCTTTAGCTTTTACTCTCAAGGAGAAAGGAAACAACTTGAGCTTAATAATAACTCCATCTACATCCTTATATTTTTGCATCTCACAAAGCTCAACAAAGTTATTGAGGAGGGCAGCAGCATCATCAGAACTAGCACCAGAAAATTGCTCTCTCATCACAAGATTCAACAAAGCAGGCTTAATTTCATAAAAGGTAGCATCAGGAGCAGGTGGAGAAATAGGAGTACTTAGGAAATCATTGTTGTTTGTGCTAGTGAAGTCACACAACTTGGTGTTCTCAGTAGAGTTCATTTTGGCAAAAGTGGAGCAAGCCAACAGCAGTAGCAATTAGAGCAGGAACTAATTTTTGTGTGTTTTTATAAGAGAAGGCAAACCAAACTAAACTATTTTTTTGGAGTTTTTGATAAAAATAGGCAAAAAAAACCAAGCAAAAGAAACTAAGCAAAACAAAAACAAAGTAAAGAGAAAGGTTGTGAAGGACTCACCTTGTGAAGACGTCCTTAGCCTCCCCGGCAACGGCGCCAATAAACTTGTTGATTTCGCGTGGTAGCGCTTCGTTGGGAGACCCCAAGAGCAAGGTGTGATGACCACAGCAGCAAGTCTTTCCTCAGTAATAAACCAAGGTTATCGAACCAGTATGAGGAAGGAAACGACTCAAAGGTGTTGCTAGCAACTTGGAGACCTACACAACACAAACTCAAGACTTCGCCCCAACGAACAGTGAGGTTGTCAATCTCACCGGTTGCTGTAATAAAGGATTAACTGTATGGTGTGGAAGGTAATAATGGTTTGCAGAAAGTAAACAATAATAGTGGAAGATGTATCAATGGTAAAGATTGGACCGGGGTCCATAGTTCACTAGAGGTGTTCTCCTTAAGATAAACAAACATGGCATGCTGGGTAAACAAATTACAGTTGGGCAATTGATAGGACTAAGCAAGGCATAACAATGCAATATTAGACATTCATGATCCTATGAGTTTCGATTGGGCAATACAACAAGATACATAGACCGCCATCCAACTGCATCTATGACTAGAAATCAACCTTAAGGTTATCATCCGAACCCCCTCCAATATTAAGTTGCAAGCAATGGATAACTGTTTTAAGCAAAGTGTGTAAGGTAAACAATCCACTTGTTCCATGAACAAGAGACCATTGTTTTCTCCCTAGTGGCAATAGCACATCTACAACCTTAGATATTTCTATCACTTCCCTTAGATTAAATAGAGGCATGAACCCACTATATAGCATAAATACCCCCTCTTAGAGTCACTAGCATCTACTTGGCCAAGATAGCTACTAGAATTGAAGAGCATGCAAGATCACAAACAACACATACATGAGAGAATCAATAAGACAAAACCATTAATCAATCTGACATAGTAATCTCAATATTCATCGGATCCCCGCAAACACAACATGCATGATTACAAATAGATGATCTTGATCATGAACGGAGTTCACAAGATCTAAACATGGTAGCACAAAGGGGGAGATACAACCATCTAGCTACTACATGGACCCGTAGTCCAAGGTGGAACTACTCACACTTCATACCGAAGGCTGGCATGATGAAGAAGAAGGCCTCCGGGATGATCTCCCCTCCGGCAGGGTGCCGGGAAGAGCTTCAGATCCCCCCGATCTAGGGACGATGGTGGCGGCGGCTACAGACGGTTTCGTGGAATATTTATCGGGTACTTAGGGTTTCTGCATCGAGGGGTCTTTATAGGCGAAGAGGCGAGGCACGGGGCAGCCAAGGTGGTCACACCCCCTAGGCGCGGCTAGCCCTAGCTCGCCGCCAGGTGTGCCTCCGCCTCCCTCCGCGTCGCCTGCCCGTGTTTCCCACGGTAAAATATTGACTTTGGCTTTTGTCCCGTCCAATTCCGTGAATATTTATTTTCTGCCTTTCTGGAACCAAAAACATAAGAAAACATGCAACTGGCACTGTGACATCTTGTTAATAGGTTAGTACCAGAAAACACATAAAAACACCTCAAAGTGTAGATAAAGCAAAACAAAGTAGATACTAAAAAAGCATGAAACATCAAAAATTATAGATACGTTTCCGACGTATCAATCGACACTGTCACCGATCACTGACGTCGCCACCCTGATTGTCGCCTCGTGCCTCATGCGCGCCTCTTTTGCTGCCGCCATGCACGCACGATTTGTTTGCGCCAACACGATGCGTTGTGGCTACGCCACGATGCACATCCTTAGAGGATCCAGGGAAACCGTGACCACTGGTACGTGCCTGTGGAGGAGACACGCTCGTAGTTGGAACACGGGAAACCCCGCGAGTACCACGACATCAACATCCCGGGTGGCTGACACCTCAATAGGAGCAGGGTGTCGGTGCCTCTAGTGCCATCGAAAGGGCCACTACTCTATGCCAAGATCCAGCGTCGCCGTCGCTAGCTCCCGCAGGATGTCCGGAATAACCGTGTGTACCGCCTCCGCTTGCCATTCTGGGTCGCTTTCCCAAAGTGGGAGCATGAGGCGCGGCGACCCGTAGTTCCTGGGCGATTTCCGGCAAGAAATGGGCGCATGTCGAGCTGCATGTGTTCGATAATAACAGCGAAAGCTACGACATGGACTGGGAGCCATCGCCGCCATGGGGTGACGAAAACATTCCTGGCGAGGAGACCCACGATGACACAGTGGATCACGAGGGCCACCGATCCTACCCGACGATCTTCAAACAGGGGGAGCCTCCATCATGTCGTCGTACCTGGACCTAGAGGATGCCTTCTGCCTCGCTGTTGAGGCCTTCCATCTCAAGGAGTAGGCGTGTTGGGATGGGCTGGCCATGACGTTGCATGACTCGGGAATGGCTACGCGACATCCATCTCCGCCTCCACCGGCGCCTGCATGGCCAGGGAAGTGGCCTGACTAAGTTTCCCCTTCCTACCAGCCGTCATCGATGTACTGGCCATGGACATTTCCACCGTTCATCGACCTCTCCCAGGACGAGGATGAGTAGGGATCACCGGCACTGCACGTAACCTAGGGTTTTATAGGGTTTTCCTTTTTTATTTTTTCCCTATGTAAATTAAGTTGTTTGATAAAAAACATGGACGAGAAAAAAATGTGACCTAAACGGACACACGACCGAAAAATGTGGTCGTGGGCGATCTATAAGGACCAAAATGAACATACATTAACGAATGGATCAAGGTGCCGACGGCAAAAAGGCGTCGGCCTAGTGACGATCCCCATCAGTGTATAGGCTACGCCGAGGACAGCCGTCGGCGTAGGCTCTTCGAACTAACCTTCCCTCGCGGCCGCACTCCTCGGTTTGTCGGCCCAGCATTGGCATAGGCTACGCCGATGGCTTTGCCCTCGGCATAGCCCTGTCGGCATAGTCTAACTGCCGATCGTAAAAAAAATTAATTTTTTCTCAACTTTTTTTAATCTTTGAATTGTTTGAATCGTTAATCTCTCACTCAGAACATTTTTGACACTAATTACACTTAACCTTTGACCAAATTGCAGTATTGGTTAAACGACACATTCACACATCCTCACACTACTCCACCTCTAGTACGCTTAACTTCTCCGTTTCTTCCAAATCGGTTTTCACGAAGCAATTTGTACGTAGTTGTCATACAGACAATTATTTAAGTAAACAACAATGAATAAGTAAAAATATTATTGAATTTCAATAAAAATATAATGATTTTACTTTTTGTATTTTTTAGTTAATATGTAATAATTAATATCTTTAAATTCGTAAATCAGATTTTGATAAATAATATGTCTAAATTGATCAAAAAAATGAGAGGAATTCAAATATGGTATCCATATCAACTTATCATGACCTATGTCGTGATTATAGACATTGTTTTCCATCCCATGATGCACATGCATGCATAATATTGACATATTATCACAAACTATGTCTTGATTCTAGCCATAGTATTGGTCATTTGACCCCGAAAGTTAGGAAACCTCGAATGAAATAAGTCATTTTGTGAAGTTTTTTTGAGACATAATAAATATACCAAGTTTGATATTTCTCGTTCCAAATATGTCATATAATATGACACCAAACGAAGGTTTCACATTGTTTCGATCGTTTTTGAATTTTTGATGCCCATTTTGAACTATCGTCAAACTTTATCAAACGGCGGGCATAAAGATTCTTAGCTCGGGGCCGAGCCTCGCTATTCGATCTCTGATGAAATAGAATATTGTGAACCTAAAAATGATTTCTGTAAAAAATCATGAGCATCAGATCATGTACTCGTAGTTCATATCTGACCCACTTTCTATCGATTTGGAAAGAATTTATCTTTTTCATCAGGGGTGGACAGAAAGGTTTGAAATCCCCTGTTGGGACATTGTCCATATAAATTAGTCTAGTATTTTAGAAAAATAGGGCAGTAGCATTTTGAATTAGCCATTTGGTGGTTACTTCATAAAACACCCCGTTTTTTGTGCTCGAAAAATGGATTTTTGGTGCGACAAAAAGGAAATTTTCCTCCTGCAACATTGTTCGCCATCCCATGATTCACATGTATGCACAATATGGCACATTTTCACAAACTATGTCTTGATTCTAGCCATAATATTGGTCATTTGACCCAAAAGCCAGGAAACCACGAATGAGATAGGTCATTTTGTGAAGGTTTTTTTGAGACATAATCAACATACCAAGTTTGACATTTTTCCTTCCAACTATGTCACATAATATGACACCACGTAAAGGTTTCGCATTGTTTGGATTATTTTTAAATTTCTTATGCCCGTTTTAAACTATCGTCAAACTTTGTTGACCGACGGGCATGAAGATTTTTAGCTCGGGGCTGAGCCTCGCTAAACTTGCATTAGATCTCTGATGAAATAGCAAATTGTAAACCTAAAAAGAATTTTGTAAACAATAATTAACATCAGATCATGTACCTGTAGTTTATATCTGACTCACTTCCTACTAATTCGGCAGGAATTTGTCTTTTTTACCAAGAATGAACTGAAAGGTTTGAGATTCCCCTGTTGGGACATTGTCCATGTAAGGTGGTCTAGTATTTTTGAAAAATGGGGTGGTATCATTTTGAATTAGCCGGTGGTTGCTTCACCAAACCCCCGCTTTTTGCGCTCGGAAAATGGAAAATGCCTTTTTGGTGCAATGAAAAGTAAAAACTTTCTCCTGCAACATTGTTATTCATCCCATGATACACATGCATGCACAATATAAACATATTATCACAAACTATGTCTTGATTCTAGCCATAATATTAGTCATTTGAGCCGAAAGTAAGGAAACCTCGAATGAGATAAGTCATTTTATGAAGTTTTTTTGTGACATAATCAATATACCATGTTTAATATTTTTTCTTTTAACTATGTCACATAATACGACACCACGCGAAGGTTTCACATTGTTTTGATTGTTTTTGAATTTTTTATACTTTTTTAAACTATGGTCAAAATGGCGAGCATGAAGATTCTTATTCATCATAAATATCTAATATTTAAGTGCAGATATCTAGATATTATTTTTCTGCAAATTTTGATATATTATTTATATATTTCTGAATTAGAATGATTTAGTTATAATTTTTTAAAGATTAATGACATAAAAGGAAAAATAGCTATTTCAAGAACAACGTAGGCTATCCTACGCCGAGGACAATTTTACACCAAAAGACAGCTTCGTACGACGTCCAGCTCGTGTCCTACGCCACAGGGCCAGGCTTTTGGCCATCGGCATAGCCTCTGACCGTTGGCGCCTTGCTCTGTTCCTGTACTCATTGTGTCCAATATGGGCGGACCCTCTAAAGCCAGACCAATAGGCTTGGCGCCGTAATCATCGTCCATCCTCACACAAGATGCATCAAGCTGCAGCAGGCTAGGGTCGTTGCAGATCTTACATAGTGTAGTGGTGCGCGTGCGCGCCAGACTGGGATTAGCACATCCTCATGGCGCACGGGTCCGATTCGCGTACGGGATGACGATGGTCTACGATACCCGGTCGGATCCGTACTTCCTCACGCATTATAACTAGTACTAGCTTGTACTGTACCTCTGTGATCCTGGCCGATCGGTCTTTCGAAAACAAAAGTTCTTATTCGTGATCCCAGGATATAGACCTCGACTCTCCCAACTTCCCAAGCAAAACCCCATCGATGTATCCACCGGCGGCCTACCGTGCGTTGCCGCAGATGAATGACGAGCGTGAAGGCAGGGTGGCGATCGGCGTCCCGCTCATCGTGCCGCCGCAGCAGATGCATGAGGCCTGGGTGGCGATCGGCGTCCCACTCATCGAGACTCTCCCCGACCGAAAGCCTAGTCCCTGCGAGAAGCACGTCACAAGGGTAAGATGCATACTCAACTCGATACGACTACTAGTAGATTATCGGATATTTGCAGAACCTATTTATATGTGGACTACTTGCTTTCTCAAACTTAGCAACAGATGTATACCTGTAAGCCTCTAAGTATATTTATAGACATTACAAAAGAAGAAGAGATGGATGCGGTGGTGTGTAAAAAAGCTTGTCCAAGTCTTGTGTGGACATAAGATCAACCAACCGAGTTCTAATATGATCAATTAATTAAGTTCTATGCAAAAAGAAAGTTAAAATTAATTTCGGACAACAAATTCCTAAACTCTCTTTAGCAACAATTAATGGATATCTACTCCTCCGTCTCAAAATAGATGTCAAAGGTTTTTATATACTAAATAGTGTCTAGATTCATCCAAATTTTAACAAATCGATATCTATTTTACTTTAAAACGGAGGGAGTAGTATTTTTATTTTCGGAGGACGGCATTTGTCGGCTCAAGTTTTACACCTCATATCGAAAGTGCAAGCTGGCTTAATGGCTTTTGCTCCTTTGTTCTTTGCAGTGTTTGGCGATCGCTTGGGGAATAATTTCTACGGTTGGGATCTTCGTGTGTGATGCGCCACTCGTTGCGAAGATACTTAGCGCGTGCATGATTTGGGTTATACCGATCGCTATACTAAGGATGACGTTTAGATGGGACGATGTTCCGGAGGATACTGTCGAAACCTGATTTCTTGCCTCCGCCGACCTGCTTTTCTTGACGGGAGTAATAGTATGGTGAGCTTTGAATTGAGAACGTATTTATGTATATAATGTATAACCCTTGCTTATACATACATTTATGTAGGAGTAATATAAACAGAGGCCAAATCTGACATTGATTTATATATCTTTTACCAAATATAAAGCTTACCCCTCTCAACGCCAGTGCACTTTGTACGAATATTTAAGTTTTGTGCCCTTTGATTTTCTGGTGCGAATATAAAGCTTACCTCTCTCGACGCCGGTGCACTTTGTATGAATATTTAAGTTGTTTTTAGCTAAGCAAAATCAACGTAGCAACTAGCAACAGACAGGGAGCCGAAATAGACGCAAGCCCTAGTGCTAAGGGCGGTAGCTGAGTGAAACCCTAGTAGCTCCCACCTCCGTCTCCTCTCCTCGCCGTGCACCTCGACCCATCGGAGGAAGCCGATAAGCAAGGGTAGCGGGTTTGTCTCCTTGCACTATAGGAGCCCTCGTGGCAGGTAGAGGTCAAGGTCGGGGCAGCGGCCAAGCCGTTGTGACAGCGGGGCAGCACGATGACTTCTTGTGGCGGCAATAGTCTGGCGCAGAGGCTATCGATCTCTGACTCGCGGGAAGGGTGGATCCTTTTTGTTCCCATTTTCCGGTGGCAGCGATGGACATATTCCTCATACCTAGAAAGAGGTGACTTGAGACCTCGAGTGGCGAGCTAGATACAATCGAATGTCGGTTGATTTTGAGGTGTTCGCGCTTGTTAGCTATTTTTATCTAGGTGGCGACCCAAGCTGCTAACAATCTCACGGGCACAAAGTTGATGGGTTTCAACCTCTCAATTATGTGATCTCATTTTAATGCTATTATTCTGCATATGTCCATCTTTCAGGAGGATCTACAAGACCGACTTTGTTGGGTGCCTGCTCCTACAGGTCATGCACTCTAAAATTGCATATACTCTTTTGTCTACCAAAGAGTAATCAAGCCCTGAACCAGTTATGCAACCTCTTAGGTCAAACCAAACTAGCATAAATCGTCTTATCTAGCTATGTGCATGATCTTCCTTCAAAAACATCTCTATATCCATCTCTATCTCTACTATCTCTACTACTGGCACCAACATGAATTTCGCTAAATACACACCATCACACATACGCAAACGTCTTACAACCGTACGATTAGGCAATCTAAACACTATCCAACAATTTATATTAGTCGAACCACTCTTTGGTACACCTAACAATTAGCTTGAACAGACTAAAACTCTGCCACAACGTATAATTGCTTTGTCCCTTAACAGATGCCAAAAATTAAGGAAACAATCCGCGATCTTGTATCCCTAAAACCATGCACCTTGCGTCCCCACCACGACAAACGCCCCCTAACCACCGTTACATCCCTCTCGCCGCTGCCGCTGCCATCGCCGCTGCGCGGCATCGCCAATTTCCTGGCACCCTAGACACCACCTTGGCCGTCTTCTTGGACGACGCCATCGCTGCCCTTGACGACGCCATCGCCGTTTTCCTCACCAACACTATCGCCATCTTCCTCGCCACCGCCATCGTCCTCTTCCTAGAGGATTCCATTTTCGTATTCATGGGTGCCGCCGCCATCATTATCCGCCATGGATGCCAACACCTTCGCCCTCCTACATCGCACCATCGACAGTTCGACCACCCTCTATGTCTCCTTCATGGATGACACCATTGCCGCCAAGCTAGATGACGCCCTCGCCGCCTTCCTGGACGACGCCATTGCGGGATCGGGATCTCTCTTGTACCGATGAAAACTTTGGAGCAAGTGCGATAGGTTTCAACATGACCTTTGTAGAATTCTTTTGGGGAAGTTGCTCAAACATGTATTTTAATTTCAAATATGAAATTCAAATGAATTTATAAAAATTCACAAATGGAAATTGGAAATATTTAATGACTTGAAATGAAATGACTACAGAAATGATATAAAAAGAATTCTTTATTAATATATATATACATGTAAGTATTACATTGATTTTCTACAATAAATTAATAATAGTAAAGTATCAGGAAACAAATAAGTAGAAAAGGAATTACATTACGAAATAAATAAAAGAATTATTTATTGCAAGAAAATAAATATTACATTGTCTTTACAAATACATAAATGAATTACAAAAGAATAAACATTACAGAAACAAAAATCTAAACTATATTACTGCAATGTTTTGGTATTACCCAAAAAGAAAAGAAATTACTAAAAATAAAAATTACAACAAGTACAATAAAGAAACCTAAGCTAAATCTTCATGTCTTGAAAATTCTCTTCTTGATCTTGATATCTGTAAAACAAAAAAAGAAAGACAAACAAAGATAAGAGAAGAAGAGAGGTTAGTGTTAGAAAGAGTGCTCTCAGATATATAGGTGCAATGCACCTATTCAAATCATCATAGAGCTAATCCCAACTAAGGTGCCGAGAGTAAATATATGTTCTTATCAGTGTATCAGCCTCAGCTTAACTTCATTGGCAATAGATCCAAACAAATTGAATTATAGAGAGAAGGTAAGGTAGGGTAAGTGGATAAGCATTGGGTGCTTGTAGCAAAGATTGCTAATGCACACTCTGGATAGGAACAGATCCATCGATGAAGCAAGCACACAGCTCACAAGCACCTTATTCACACATGCACTCAGTGAGTTGTTAACACACAGGAGAGTGAGCAAAAGGAACCAAAACAACCACCTCTGAGGTAGCAACCATACACATCACCATTTCTGCTCACAGGGACTTCATCCACACGCATCATTGTTCTTCACTAGAACAGCAAATCACCATTTCTACATCAATAAGAATCCTAGATCTTTCTACCAAACCATCACCCAACTTATGGTTGCTTCAAGAATCGATCCAATAGTTAGGACAAGGAGGAGTAGATCAAGATCAACAACATCACAAGGAAGAGTAGATCAAGATCAGCAGTATCACAAGAAGGAGCAGATCAGTATCACAAGAAGAAGAGCATGAGAAGATTAAGGAGGAGATGAAACCAGAACCAAAAGAGAAAGTAGTAGTAGATCACGATCCCCAATAGGACACCAACAATAGGTACAAGTCCAAAAATATAAATTAGATCATGCAGCACCTGTTCTTATTATCTTGCACCATCAGATTCAAGAGAAATAATGGCTATGTTACACATGATCCAAATCCAACTACCCTTCAACTAGAGGTTGTCTAGGAGGATTAGAAGGATACTTCTCTCAGTTTGCACAGGGATGCTATGCAAGCTCATCACAGAGAATGAAATCCACCAAAAATAAATATCTTTTCTTATTATCCAATAGTGCCTCAGCCTTTGCATCATAGGCTGGGTCAAGAACTTCCTCCTCAAGAATCAACCATAGTATCTGATCTCAATCATGTATCTAGGTGGAGGTTTAGGAAAGAGAAAACTCTCATATCCACATAGAAAACCATGTAAGTATCATCCCTGAGTTATTTGGCTTCAGACCAACATCATTAGCCTATTATCTAGTTTTTACTAGAAAAACATACCCACAGCTGCTAGGTTACAGGGCACATCCCCAGAGGGTAGCACCTCTGTACCTAGCAGATTTAGAGTTTCTTGAGTACAAGCTCAAGATCATTTTGCGAAACCCACAAATCATTTCCCTAAAGATATTTAGGAATCATTTAAATTATTGTTGTCATATTGACAGAATACTCATATTGGCCATCCATCTACACTTACAAATATTACCCAGATAGTATTTATCATTTTCCTAGCTGTAATTTTAGGAATCAAAGCTACACCTTAACTCACTGACAGTTTTTACAGTGAATAAGCCATTTTCTAGAAGGTGTTTCTAGAACTCATTTCAATACAATTTCCATGATCAGATAATAGCAGAAGCCACTAATTACTTGCATCCAACATCAATTTTAAGCAAATCTGATTTTAAATCCTTTTCCTAGCCACCTTGGGTTAGGAATCATTCTAGGTGAATATATACAATAAGGGACCAAGATCATTACTGAACCATAGGTTCAGTTCAACATATAAACAAAGGTTCCACACATATAGACAAACATCTGGTTATTCAACAATAAAAAGCACCACTAGAGTCAGGTTCAGCCCAACATACATTTTCATGCCTGGCCAATTCAATGTCCAGCAACCAGGGGAATCGCAAAATAATTAAGCCTCAGGTAATCAGATTCCCTAATTACAATTAGTAATCAAGTCTGCTATTTAACCACTGTCAAGTTAATGATAGGAGCATTGCCAACAACACCCTGAACCAAAAGGTTCAGAGTTCAGTGATTTTAATCCATAAGCAACAACTAGTATGCCAAATCATCTTTCTAGTAGAGTCACCAAAACTCAAACTAACAGATAGAAGCATCAGTGCAAATACCTGTCACAGAGTAGCAGAATTGGGGAACATGGATACTTAAGTACCACATTTCGAGCTTATGAAATTCCCAGTATTTACCAAAGCCTAGAGGTAGCTAATAGCAAACACACATAGCCCCAAGCTACAAGCCACTAACAACTTAAGCCAACAAGGTTCTAATCAAGGTTGGTCATGGGCAGTAGAAATTAGGTCAGAGAAAGGGGGAAAACCCTAGGTTGGTGCCACTTCATCGAGAATGGAAGTAGAAGATAAACATAGATGGAGAGAAGAGAGGCAGAGAGAGAAACACCAACCTGTGTCAAGTCACAACTTGCCGGTGAGGAAGCAGGATACGGCGAAGAAACAGTGAGCGATGGAGGCCACAGCACGACGACACAAGGGCATGAGGTGCTGCACCTGTGCCTAGTCGCGACCATCATGTCACCAAGCCACCCCACCAGCATGACACCAACATCTAAGCACCAACGCCATCGAAGGAACCGCCGGGTGCGTAAGATGCCGCCCAACCCAGGCGTGGAAGGCGAGTAGAGCCGAAACCCTAGAACCACCAAAATATGAGGGCGGCCAAAGATGAGCAAGGTTTCCAAATCATATTGGCCAGATAGTTAGATCCCGACGGGGCGCATCGAATACGACCGGTTGCGACAGCCACTACGCGTTGTGCTCGCCGGAATCGAGCCAGAGGTGGCGCCTCGCTGCATCGCGTGAGGGGAATCGGGGTCAATATCGTGAGCGTGCATGGTGTGCCCAGGTGCAAGGAGGAAGAGAAGGGCCAGGGGTGAGAGGTGATGACCAAGCCAAACTAGGCCGAATTGGGCCAATAACTAACTCGGTCCGTTGGACCAGATCTAATTACATCCAATTGGGCCACAACCCAACTACTTGCCCACCATTAAATCATTTTTTTATTAAATAAACTCTATAAAATAATTCCAATGTATATGCAATTCATATCAAATCCTAAAAATACTTATAACATATAAAATTGTTATATATATTTATATATAAGACTATCCAATAAAAAATATTAATTTATATTTTAGCATAATAAAATTAAAATTAAATATTTTAGTATAAGAAATCCTTTAAGGAATTTTCTAAAAAATAGGGATAATACATAAAATAATTAAAAATCATTTAAAAATATATGTATAATACTTTTTGAAATAAAAATATTAGCGTATATTTTCATCTAATAAAATAAAACATATATTAAAAAAAACTTATAATGTTATGGGATTTTAGGAAAACGGGAAAGAACTCTAAAAAATGTGTAAAAAATCAATCTTGTGTATAAAAATTACTCTACTATTTTATAAAAATACTAACTTAGAGTTTCACAAATAAAACCTAAAGCAAATATTTAAAGACACTTAATTATTTGAATAATTTTATAAAAGTAAAGATAATAGTTAAAATAAATAAAATTCACTTTTAAGATCTTTATTAAGTATATTTTACTAGAAAAATACTATGTGCATTATTCAAAACATTTTAATAACCTTAGATAATAAAATTCATTTACTTATTTTACTAAAATAAAATAACCACTTTGTTAATTCTTTAAATTTATTTACCAAGAAAGAAATAATCACATTTCTTAATAAAACATTAAATACTTTAAATTTAATTATTAAGTATGAATCCATAATCATATTTGTCAAAACCCTAAGATTAGATGGTGTTCTAAAACTCACTACATCGTAAGATTCGCTTATATTATTATAGTTAACTTTGGTCTAAACAATCATAAACATCTCATTTGAAGTTTATTCATGTTTTTATAGTTAACTTTGGTCACTTGTACCATCAATTAAAATATGATAATTCAACATCATTCATAACCATCTCAAACCCTAATGTAAAACCTAATAACCCTCAAGACTGATTAACCTTAACTAAACACTAGTTTCTTCAAATGTTAATCTTTTTACCACTTCAAACAACAAGTCTATAACAGTTCCTTCGACTCTTAACAACTCAACCCAAGGATTTTTATCCTAGTCACCAGATAACAATTAATCATAATCACATTACTTTATCCTTACTTGTATATCTTGGATTGTTAACTCTTAAGTTCCTTATAAATGCCATTGCTTATGAAATAAACTTAAAGATAAACCCAATCTTAAAGAAGATACCTAAGATCAACTTATTTATAATAATGAGATATTCACTTTGGGAATTATAAAATTGCATAGTATTATTTATGCATAATGACATCTTGCTTCTTTAAACATTAGTCTTTACCGGACCAATCATGCTGATTTCAGACATTGGATCTTTTATTGTCTCAAAGACCGTGAGTGCATAATCTTGCAATCACAAAAGGCAAGTTCTCACTTGCTCATGTCCTTTGATTATTTTCTGTAAAATATTTTGCAAATCCAGTATTGTCATCACCTGCATTTCAAAAAGGTCAGAAAACACTATTTTTGATAATAATGTGAACTATTGGTTACTGATCCAGGGTGATCAGCTAATCTATTAAATCTAGCAGTTAGAATACCACTCAGAATATATCATCTAGGAATTAACAACCAATGTCGCCAATGATTCTTGCGTCAGATATTCTGCGTTAACCATGAGATTTGGAATGGGACGGAGAAGTCACATGTATCCTTTTCCTTTTGTATGGAGGCAAGACTACCTTAACATGACGTTGTGATTCCTTGTGCGGATCCAACATATGGGTGGGCACCCTTAGGCCCCACGTTTTTGGTGTCTAGATTATCTATGAGTGGTTGTCGGAGGTTTAGATGGACCTATAAGGTACTTTCCAGGGGCATCACCAGCTCATAGAGTCTTCGGGAACTCAAAGGGGGCTTAACGGAGGTGAGCAAGCCCCGAAGGATCGTGTAGACATAAGGGGTTGCGGAGAGGGCAGTAATTGGATTAGATCTTAGTATAATCCCCACACCAAGGAAGTGTGGACGAGAATGCAACTCGGATGTGCAACAAAGCTAAGATCTCTCATGGGTAAAGTAACGCACCTCTGTAGAGTGTAAGAATTGTAACTTGTTACTCCCTGTTCCGGGAAGGGGCTACGAACGCGGTGGGAAAGGAACTCCATGAAAGTTCTGGTAAACCCATGAAGGCTGACGGACATAGCTTTTCAGAATAAAATCAACCTTTAAAGAAATGTTTACGAAAACTTGCATTGCCTACGACCTATGGTCTGTGGCTATAGATATAGTGCATCAAACACTCTTTTTCTAGTGAACTTGCTGAGTACGCTCGTACTCAACGTATCTTCTTAACCCTTGCTAGATTTGAAGCCATTAAGACGACGTCTACATCAAGTTATGCTCCAGGAATCATCATCAAAAGCTCAAGCTCTTCAATGAAGTCAAGGAAGTCAACATATACATCAACTAAAGTGAAGACGAAGTTACTGATTCGACAGGAATAAAATCTCTAGCCATAGAACCTATTTCTGTAGAGTATTGCAATAGCAGCAATGCAAGCCCCAATAGTTCAGATACTAGTCTTATTAGTATGATAGATTTGGAGTTTTTATTCTTTGATTCTTCTTTGTAAGAAGTTTCTTTTTCTCTCTTTAACCTAGAGTGTTCTCGGATCTTTGTAAAGAGTCGAGTTGTAACCTATAGTCATGTCTTGGACCTACTGTGTTTCTGTTGTACCACTCTGAGGGATATAAGACTAGTGAACTGTGTTTCATTGGTGTTATGTCAACGACTATAGTGTACTACATTATGCAGTGGTATGCTAGGTCACCGCACCCTCGTCGCCTCCTTCCTGCATGACACCATTGCCGCCAAGCTAGACGACGCCCTCGCCACCTCCATCATCGCCTTACTAGATGCCAGCACCTTCTCCCTCCTGCATCGCACCATTGGGTGCGACTGCCCCTCCGTCGCCTCCTCCGGCTTTGCCATCCTGTAAAAAGTGACAAGCCAATCTTTCAGTAACAAACAATTGCTTGCATGATTATCAGAAGATAACTAGGTTATGAATATGCTACACCAACATAAGTAGCACAAATGGATTGAATGAATTTCATAGCATGATAATTTGATAGTAAAAATATCGAGCTTTTAAAATGAAGGTGATCCAAGAAATAGATTCTACAACCGACAATTGTGTAATCTAAAATAACATCTACAGTAAGCACAGTACTTCAAGACAAAGAATGAAATAGTTATTTCCTTCAGTAGATTTTACATTTGGTAGAAGACTGTTTCCTAGCTGATTAGGTTTATACAACATCTTACAACCTTTTGGAGTAAAGCAGTAACCGATCTGATTACTTAACTAAAATAGTACACGATTTTTGAATTAAGAAATTGGTTTCTGGCCTCTTCCTGGATGTCTTCCAGAATGCAGAGGTTTGTTTTTACAGATTTTTTCCTCCAAGGACTACTTTTTAAACCAGCTCATCAGTCTAAAGCTCGACCTGACCCAAACCCAATACTAGGATTATTTGAGCGGAACTAATCTCATCCTTGGTATAAGTACAATCAAATAGTTTTATCATAACTAGCACAACACATACATTTATCAAAACAACTATAATGTGCAAAAACACATATTTCTTATATATCTAATTTGAAATATGTTGGGTTCCTAGCTGTCAAAGTAAGTTTCCGATTGTCCTGAATGTGCATCTATGTAACATTCTCGGGATTTATATTGAAGTGCACTTTCTTGCTTGGTCCGGTTTTATTGTTCTATTAATTTGTAGATCCACCAAAAATTTAACTCGCTTCTGAGGTATATATATTGTATTATTGTTATCTGAATGAGAAATATTGCACCTTGAAACAGGTGCCCAGTAAGTCCAGTTGCTGTAAATTTCCACCAGATGACTCTTTGTCAGCTGACACACATATATAATGTAAATGTTTGTTGATGTGTAAAACATGCATGGCAGCCTCTCCCGAGCTTATCCGCACAACTAGAAGTGGTATAGTAGTATAAATATTGCTTGGAAAAAAAAAAAGATGTACCAAATGCATTGTCTTATTTAAAATATTGTAACCTTTCATTTTAAGGTGGTGTTCATCTTTAGTTATCACAATATATAGTTTTATTAATTTAATGATATGCATATTCACGGATAGTGAACAACCAACTGGTCGCAAGGGGGCGATCCCATTTCAGGATATAAGCAACACTCGCCTTTGGTTAATTATCAACAAACAAAGCCTATGAGCAGTTGAAAGAACATGTGGGCCCCATGTGTGGTTTTGGTAATTAATGACAATCTTTATGGACTAATATGTGTATTAGGTTGCACTTGTAGGATTTGTCCATTGGCATTGCTTGGAGCTTGTATCGGCTTCAAGGTCGATGAAATGAGAAGAAGATATGTTGTGCAAGCTCAAAATGTGCCATATATAGAAGATCTCATGTTTGAAGCTTGCCATCCTCGGTGATCATGGATCGATGATGAAGAATCAAGAAAGGCGTTCCATCTTGAGAAGGGCAAGATCGTCTACATAGAGCTCAAGTGGAATGCTCAAGGCAAAGGTATAATCGTGACAGGTTTTCCCTTTTGCCGGACTCGCGTTGTGTGTGTGAGACCGGGTTTAGGATAGATAACCGTACTATCAAGAGGGGCTCTCGTATGAGTAATTCGGTCACATCGTTCGGAGAAAGCTCAAACCTTTGCATACTTGCATCATCGTATTTGGTTGTTATTTGTTCTTACCCATGTGCGGATATAGAGCTTGTGTTAATCTCCATAACAAGTTCTTGTTCATCAAAATCGGATCTTCCGTTTGTATCTTGTTGCGATTTTGATCTTGGCGGCTTTTCGGTTTCTTACCAAGTGAGGTATCTCACATTATTATATAAGATACATTCTCACTTGGTGATAACCAATATTTCCACCTTTTATTGGGAAGCCCTTGTCTTCCTCTATCCAATGCAATTGGAATCGGGTCAATCGGAGCTTCTAGTCAAAAGTTTTTGCCGTTTGAATATTTACCCGTCAATCTGTTTTCTGGGCCGAGCGATAGTACCGCCCGAGCGGGCCGGTACTACCGCCCGCCCCTAAGAGCGGCCCGTTTTCTTTCTGCCTTGCTAGGTACCTAAATCCGGTACTACCGGCCGGCCTGGTAGTACCGCCCGGGTGGGCCGGTACTACCGGCCGGCCCAGATAATTTTCCCAGGTGCATCCTGCCAACTCGCACGCAGCCCCACTCGCGGCCTCGATCCCGCGCAGCCGCAGCTGGCCCCATGCACGCGCTGCCGCCCGCATTGATTCCCACCCCACGCGCCCACGCGTTTCATCGGTGTCATGCCTGGCCCGCCACTCACGCACGCCACCTGCCACCCATTGCTGCCACAGATTCAGGATCGCACGCCGCTTTTCCCAGGACTGGTGCGGTACTACCGGTTAATTCCAGTAGTACCGGACCGGTCCGAAAAATAGCCCCAACGGCCAGATTTTGCCCGTTTCTTTAAATAGCTTCGTCCCTTTGTCTTTTTGGGTTGCTTCTTCTCTCTCCATTCTTGCTCAAGATTTGCCCCATATTCTTATTCCCTCTTGAGCTTGATTCTATGATTTCTCCAATGATTCGTGCCAATATTTGAGAGAAATATAGAGATCTAGATCTACGTTTTGACCAAACCAAAACTTCTCTTTGTGAGTGTATCTTTGGGGATCTAGATTTTGGGGATTTTGTGTCTCTTTGATTCCTCCTCTCTTGTTCCCCAATAGCTTTAGTAGCTTCGTTGGAACTTGAGAGTGAGGGATTTGAGCATCTTTGTGGTGTTCTTGCCATTTGCATATGGTGCATCGGTTTGAGTTCTCCTGAGGATTTGGTTTGAGTTGCTCATTGGAGCTTGTCCCTCTTGGGTTCTTGGAACCCTAGACGTTTTTGTGGCCTTGGTGGCATTTGTTGAGGCCTTTTGTGGCGTTTGTTGGGAGCCTCCAATTAAATTGTGGAGAAGTGCCCCAACCTTGTGAGAGGTTCCGGTTGCCACCGACAAGTGCACCGATAGTGGAAGCGTGGACCGATCCCGTTGGGGTGAGATTCACCGGAGAATAAGGGAGGCCTTTTTGTGGCGTTGGTGGTTTGATACCACCCCCTCTTCAAACGAGACGTACTCCATGTTGGGAGGAACTCGGTAAAATATCGGTGTCCTCGCGTGCCTCGGTTATATCCATACCCGAGCTCTTTACTTATGCACTTTACATTGTGATAGCCTTCATGCTTGAACTAATATATATCTTGCTATCACTTTGTTGCTTGTATTTCTTAGCATAAGTTGTTGGTGCACATAGGTGAACCTTAGTTGTTCTAGGTTGTGCTTAACAAAGTAAACACTAGTTTTATTCTGCCTTTGTTGAGCCACTCTAGGAAACGTTTTAATCGCCTATTCACCCCCCGCCCTCTAGGAGACATCCGTATCCTTTCAACTGATATCAGAGCCCGGTCTCTCATTTTAGGCTTCACCGCCTTGAGAGTAAAGATGTCGGCTAGAGGATTAGTGCACAATGACATGTTCATATTCGATGGCACAAATTATGATATTTGGAAAACTCATATGCTTATTCATTTTCGGGACATGGACCCAAATTTGGAGCGTATTGTAGATATAGGTTTTTCTCCTCCTATGGATTTTAAAAATCTATCTAGTGAGGACGAGAAAAACTTATATCTCGATGCTCAATCTTCTAATGTGCTTGTTAATGCTTTGAGCTATGTAGTTACCTCCTCAATCATTCCTTTTTGGAGCGCTCATGAGTTATGGACAAAACTTCAAGATAAATATGTTGTGTCCAACATTATTGAGGATGATTGTGTTGCTTCCACTTTCGGTCGAGATGAGTTCTCATCCTCTACCACTTCACCAACATGTGACTTTTCACAAGGTAATGATATTGTGAGTGGTGATAGAAATTGCAATTTGGATAGTGTGCTTACTATTTGTAATCCCTCAAATCTATCTAGTTGCAATGATCTATCTTTGGACTTTAACACTTCTAGCACTACCAACTTCTTACATGCTTGTGTTAATATTCCTTGCATATCATGTAGAAATGACTTGAATAAATATCATGATGATATGCTTGTGTTGTCTTGTTGCCATGATAAAAAATGCTTCCATTTCCTCTAGTGCTTGTGTTGCTAACCATGTAGAGGAAACCGAAGATTCTATGGGCCAAGACATGGTTTTGAATGAAGCCACATATGCAATCTCATCTTCACCTTCTTCCGATACCCACCTATGCCTTATGGCTAGGGATTCTAAGGTAACTCCTACTTTGGAACCCATTACCTCTTGTGATGAGGAGGATGTGGATAATGTGGAAGAAGAGCTTGATATTGATGATTTATATGAAAAGGGTGCCCTTGTTAAAAAGGATATTGCTTGCTCTAACTTTGTTGAAGTCTTGGACTTTGCTATTAAGAGCAAAGAACATATTGATAACTTAGAAACACAAATTGAGGTGGAAAATGATCTCAAAAGTAAAAATGATGAGACTCAAGTTGCTTATGCTAAACTCCTTGAGGATTTTGAGCACCTCAAAAATGTCTCTAGGGTCATAAATGGCGAGCTCATCAAACTCACCGAGTCACATGAGCAACTTAAAGCCTCATATTCAAAAGATCTTGCCAAGTTGCCCTCACCTCTTGCTAATAATGATGATGCTTGTGCTACTAACTCTATTTCTTTTTAAGCATCTATTGCAAAGGAGAATGTTGAACTAAAGTCTCAACTTGCTTTGCTAACTATCAACTACGGTAAATTAGAAGAAAGCCATGTTAAGATCTCAAGCTCGCATGAGGATCTCCTAGTCTCCCATGGTAGGCTAAAGTTGGCTCATCAGGCCATCATGTCAAATGTAACATCTAGTGGGCCTCATGTGGACATTAGCACTATATCTACTTCAAATGTTATATTGCCATGTGCTAGTCCTTATAATTCACCCTCTCACAACCATGCTATATCTCGTGATGAATTACATTTCGTTCCTTGTTGCTCTAACAATGTAGCATCTACTTCCTCTAGTACTTTTATTGAAACTAACCATGTAGAGGAAATCAAAGAGCTCAAGGATCAAGTCACTTCTTTGAAGAATGACTTGAAAAAGGGTCATCAAGGGAAGTCCGCACTCAACAAAATCTTGAGTGTGCAAAAATCCCCCAATGACAAGAGTGGGCTTGGATTCAATTCCAATGTCAAGAACAAGTCCACTATCAAGTTGAAGCATAAGGATAACAAGAAAAATGGCCAAGATCAAGTCAAGAATCCGGCCAACATTGTTTGCTTCAAGTGCAAGGAAGAAGGGCATCATGTCAAACATTGCCCATTAAATAAGAAGTCCCTTGGCAAGAAGCAACAAGGGAAGCAGCCTCAAGATCTACATCTTGTTAGAGATGGGCCTCCTCCCAAGAATACTCAAGCTCTTCCTCAAGTTGTTTCTTCATCCAAAAAGAAAGATGGCAAGAGTAGAACTTGCTACATATGACGCGAGAAGGGGCACATTTCTTCCTCATGCACTATTGGTATCTCCTCATCCCATCCTATCTTGATTGATGATGCTTATTCACTTCGTAAGGATGAGGTTGGCAATGTGTTTGCCAAATTTGTTGGTGCTCAATGTGGTGTCAAGAAAAGAACCATTTGGGTTTCCAAGCCTATTGTGACTAACCTCTTAGGACCCAACTTGGTTGGGGACCAACAAGCCAAAACTTGATCAATAGGTGTGTTTTGGAGGGCATTGGAGACTTGGCTACATTATGAAGAATTGAGGGATCTTCATCAATTATTATTTTCAAGCCAAGCCATTTGGATTATCTTGATTATATATTATTTCCAATGTTCCTCCTTGCGGTAACATATGCTAAACTCTTTCTATTGAAGTTACTCGCCCCCTTGTGCATGTGTTGGTTTTGTATCTTCCATGCTTTTGTACATGTTGTGCTATCCACTTAATTATCTTGAGATATCGAGCATATTTGTGTATGATTAGGTGGCACACCATGTATGTGTGTTTCTTATGTTTGAGCCTTGCTTGGTTATATTTGGTATCTTATTCGGCTCTTGTGAGAAATTAATGGATTATCCCATTTTGGGGGAGTGTTATGCTTGGGGATTCCACAATCCTAAAATTGTGTGTACATGAGGAATACCACCTAGTATTTATATTGAATTATTGTCTAGTCTCTATGTGGTATAATTCTCATGAGAAATTTAAGTTCTATAATGTCCATTAATTATCTCTATTTGTATTATTTCGCCTCGCGTTGGTTTTATGGTAGTATCACATTATGGGGGAGTCATATGCTTAGTGCATATTACAATCCTAGAAAATGTGAATATTCGAGGTTGTGTCACTTAGAATTGATATTGATAATTATCTAGCTCCTATGTGACACATTTGCTCATACAAGTTCCAATTTGCTTGAATGCCTTTTTTATCATATTTTGGATCTTGTATATGAGAGTGGTTCTTGGTATGTGTTTCCTCATATTTAGATCTCTATATCATAATGGAAACCATTTACTTCAAGTTACTCTAATCACTAGCGATTGTGTGACTATTGGAAGCTACCAAGAATCTTGTTCGAAGTATCATGCTTAATTCTTATATTTTGTTATATGCTTCTTGTTGTGACTATGATCTTGGATATCGATGCAAGCTACCTTGGGAAAATTATTCCTAATATTTCTTGTCCTTGGACAATGAGTACCCAATTTATGGTAGAATTTATTGATCATATTCACTTTGTCCTTTGCTTAATATTGTCCTATCTTTGGCCATGTAAATGTTTTGTGTGCTCCCATGTATTCCTTGCTTCATGTGGATCTTCTTTTTTATTGGTATCCTCTTATGTTTTATTTAATGTAGGTAGTAGTGATGATCTCATTTGTGTGCATTTTTTATTTAAAAGCAAAATTCTATATAATGTAATACTTATGGGTGAGCTCTCCTATATTATTTAGAACACTCGTATTTATGCTTCTTTGTTTGATCTGTATCAGGTTTTATGTGCTTGGAACCTCAATCTTTTCGTTTTAGTATTTTGTGCCATCATGAGAAGTTTGGAGAGTTTGGTTTCTTGTTGGAACCTTGCTCTTTTTGGGAGTTGGTTTTGTCTCATTCCTTGTTTATTGATTTGACCATTTTAGAATGAGATAAACCCTTGAGCATTCTTATTTCTATCTATCTCTTGCTCTTTTGGTGTTAGCCTAGTTCATTTGTTGAACGTGTGATCTTTCATGTGTTGAATTGGTTCTTTGATACAATTTGGACATCGTTTGTCATGTCACACTCTTGTGTGTGCAATCTCGATTTACTTGGTGTTTTTGTTCAAATTGTATCTCCTTTTTGGTTCTTGAAAGCTTTATGCATGCATATTTACTTTATGTTTATATTATGGCATGATTGCTTTCTTTGATCCAATATATAGGGGAAACTCCACCAAATCCCATCGGCTAAGTTGTGCACGAAATTCAATTTCATATCAATATGCACATATTTTTGTGGAGTCTCACCTATGTATTGTAGTTGCACTAACTACTTTGGACCCAATAAGTTTGGGGACCATTTTTTGTACTTAAATATGTTTTAGGTACATTGGAGATATATTAGATGCTTGCCTCTCAATCTTGAAGAAGTGGTGCGTTAATGAAAATTGGAGGCAAGCTATAGGATGATCAATGAATTCATATCCTCTACATCCTACCAATTATATCTCGGTAACAAGTATCTCTTGCTCATGCATATTTATCTTGCTTCCAACCCTTTGTAGGTTGCATCTTGGCATGAATTTTTGTTATTATATTTACTTTTGTATCTCTAGCCATGGTATTAAGAGAACTCTTGATTGTAAATGTGTAGAAGTTGAGATGAGTGCATATAATTGGGACTATACAAAATCATGCATATGATCCATCAATCCCAAATATGTCAATCTAGCAATTTTATTGCCTATCCTTCCTCAACTTCTCTCATGTGCAATAGTGAGATTGTGCTAGTTGATTTTTTCTTGTGATACTTGTTACTTTTCTCCATATGTTTCAACTTTCTCCTTTTCGCTTGGTGATAGTTGTAATATATGTAGTGTGTTGGTGTTTGAAGTTCATTAATGCACAATAAGATATATTTGAGCCTTTGGCCATGCTTTGAAGCAAAAATCTTATTGATATATGTTATGACTTCATTTTAGCCTTTTATGTGATTTATTGTATATCTTCTTTATGTGTGCATATTTCTTTGTTGGCATATGCCTTTGTGATGTTTTCCACTTAGAGACATATACACATAAGCGTAGATAATCTTAGTTGATTTTTAAATCCTTGGAGACCACCTGTCTATTCCTTTTGATTCTTTGGTGGATTCCAAATTTATTTGCCTACGAGTGCTCGTTCCTCTTGTTTGCATCTTGGGAACTCATATTTGCTCTCTCATGCCTTGTATTGTTAAATGAATGTGGATGAGTGAGGATTCCATGATTATGCACCTCGTTCCCAAATGCAATTATCATAATTGGTGCATTATATTTGGGAGCTCATCTAATTCATTTAATAATGCTCATTTGTATTCTTTCACATTTGTTGTGTTTTAAATGCTTATGGGGGAGCGAGGATTCTATATTTCTGCAATATGTATTCTAATGCATTTATGTTGAATAGTGCACAAATCTTGGGGAGCTTCTCTATTTGGTTATTTAAAGCACTCTCTTTCTCATATAATAATATCTTGTAGTTTCCATTTGAACTCATTTTTTGTTTTCAATTGGTTTGTGGGACCTTGTAATTGCTTGCATCATTGGACTTTATTTATTTTGGCAATCTTCAGGTCCTCGATATAGTTCTACTCCCTCCCAAGTATTCATCTAGAACTTGTCACCCATTTTGGCACACCTTTGGAGGAATTATTATTATATTTGCCTTCTAGAACTTGTCACCCATTTCGGCAATCGATGCCAATGGGGGAGAAGTTTTAGAGGGTTTAAGGTAAGTTGGTTTATGCATTGATTTTGTTCTTGTGCATTTGCCTCTCATGCTCTTGCATCTTTGTCGTTGCTTAGCATGTGGTATATATAGTGGAAACTCCACCAATGATAATGATTGGCAATATATGCAATGAAATTCAAGTTCGTCACACATGCATAGATTGTGGGGGAGTTTGCTCTATATATGGTGGTACCCATATCACATACTTATGTAGTATTTGATATTTGTGTTCCCAGTTTGTTCATTAAAATTCCTTATATAAACCCTCTTAAAGGGATTGTCATCAATTACCAAAATGGGGGAGATTGAAATAACATGTGGGCCCCATGTGTGGTTTTGGTAATTAATGACAATCTTTATGGAATAATGTGTGTATTAAGTTGCACTTGTAGGATTTGTCCATTGGCATCGCTTGGAGCTTGTGTCGGCTTCAAGGTCGATGAAATGAGAAGAAGATATGTTGTGCAAGCTCAAATGTGCCATATATAGAAGATCTCATGTTTGAGGCTTGCCATCCTCGGTGATCATGGATCGATGGTGAAGAATCAAGAAAGGCGTTCCATCTTGAGAAGGGCAAGATCGTCTACATCGAGCTCAAGTGGAATGCTCAAGTCAAAGGTATAATCGTGATAGGTTTTCCCTTTTGCCGGTCTCGCGTTAAGTGTGTGAGACCGGGTTTAGGATAGATAACCGTACTATCAAGAGGGGCTCTCGTATGAGTAATTCGGTCACATCGTTCGGGGAAAGCTCAAACCTTTGTATACTTGCATCATCGTATTTGGTTGTTATTTGGTCTTACCCATGTGCGGATATAGAGCTTGTGTTAATCTCCATAACAAGTTCTTGTTTATCAAAATCGGATCTTCCGTTTGTATCTTGTTGTGATTTTGATCTTGGCAGCTTTTAGGTTTCTCACCAAGTGAGGTATCTCACATTATTATATAAGGTACATTCTCACTTGGTGATAACCAATATTTCCACCTTTTATTGGGAAGCCCTTGTCTTCCTCTATCCAACGCAATTGGAATCGGGTCAATCGGAGCTTCCAGTCAAAAGTTATTGTCGTTTGAATATTTACCCGTCAATCTGTTTTCTGGGCCGAGCGGTAGTACCGCCCGGGCGGGCCGGTACTACCGCCCGCCCCTAAGAGCGGCCCGTTTTCTTTCTGCCTCGCTAGGTACCTAAATCCGGTACTACCGGCCGGCCCAGATAATTTTCCCAGGTGCATCCTGCCAACTCGCACGCAGCCCCACTCGCGGCCTCGATCCCGCGCAGCTGCAGCTGGCTCCCCGACGCGTCTTCGCCGCATTGATTCCCACCCCACGCGTGCTCTCGGTGCTTACTGGGCCTGCCCTGCTCGCTCACTCACGCACGCCGCCACCCATTTCGCCTGCAGGCCCGCCAGATCTGCCTCAGCTGCTTTTTCCGGGATCAGTGTACTACCGGTTAATTCCAGTAGTACCGGACCGGTCCGAAAAATAGCCCCAACGGCCACATTTTTTGCCTGTTTCTTTAAATAGCTTCATCTCTTTGTCTTTTTAGGTTGCTTCTTCTCTCTCCATTCTTTCTCAAGCTTTGCCCCATATTATTATTCCCTCTTGAGCTTGATTCTATGATTTCTCTCCAATGATTCGTGCCAATATTTGAGAGAAATATAGAGGAGATCTAGATCTACGTTTTGACCAAACCAAAACATCTCTTTGTGAGTGTATCTTTGGGGATTTAGATTTTGGGGGATTTTGTGTCTCTCTTTGATTCCTCCTCTCTTGTTCCCCCAATAGCTTTAGTAGCTTTGTTGGAACTTGAGAGTGAGGGATTTGAGCATCTTTGTGGTGTTCTTGCCATTTGCATATGGTGCATCGGTTTGAGTTCTCCCCGGAGTATTTGGTTTGAGTTGCTCATTGGAGCTTGTCCCTCTTGGGTTCTTGGAACCCTAGACGTTTTTGTGGCCTTGGTGGCATTTGTTGAGGCCTTTTGTGGCGTTTGTTGGGAGCCTCCAATTAAGTTGTGGAGAAGTGCCCCAACCTTGTGAGAGGTTCCGGTTGCCACCGACAAGTGCACCGATAGTGGAAGCGTGGACCGATCCCGTTGGGGTGAGATTCACCGGAGAATAAGGGAGGCCTTTTTGTGGCGTTGGTGGTTTGATACCACCCCTCTCCAAACGAGACGTACTCCATGTTGGGAGGAACTCGGTAAAATATCGGTGTCCTCGCGTGCCTCGGTTATCTCCATACCCGAGCTCTTTACTTATGCACTTTACATTGTGATAGCCTTCATGCTTGAAGTAATATATATCTTGCTATCACTTTGTTGCTTGTATTGCTTAGCATAAGTTGTTGGTGCACATAGGTGAACCTTTGTTATTCTAGGTTGTGCTTAACAAAGTAAACAGTAGTTTTATTCTGCCTTTGTTGAGCCACTCTAGGAAAAGTTTTAATCGCCTATCCACCCCCCTCTTGGCGACATCTGTATCCTTTCAGCAGTTCTATTTTTCAGGCAGGTATATGATGGTGCTTGACATGGAGCACTTCGTTGGAAACCCCAAGAGCAAGGTGTGATGAGCAAATCAGCAAGTCTTTCCTCAGTAGAGACCGAGGTTATCGAACCAGTAGGATGAAGGAAACGTCTCAAAGGTGTTGCAAGCAATGTTGAAACCTGCACAACACAAACTCAAGACTTTGCCCCAACGAATTAGTGAGGTTGTCAAGCTCACCGGTTTGCTGTAACAAAGGATTAAACGTATGGTGTAGAAGGTAATGGTTTGTAGCAAGTAAAAAAGTAACAGTGGAAGTTGTATCAATGATAAAGATTGGACCGGGGTCCATAGTTCACTAGAGGGGCTCTCCTTAGATAAACAACATGGCATGAAGGGTAAACAAATTACATCAGGGCAATAGATAGGAATTGGGCAAGGCATAACAATGCAATACTAGTCAAAACGATCCTATGCGATTCGATTGGGCAATACAACAAGATACATAGACCGCCATCCAACTACATCTATGACTAGAAGTCCACCTTGAGGTTATCATCCAAACCCTCCAAAGATTAAGTTGCAAGCAAGAGAGAACTGTTTTAAGCAAAGTGTGTAAGGTAAACAATCCACTTGTTCCATGAATAAGAGACCGTTGTTTTCTCCCTAGTAGCAACAACACATATACAACCGAAGAGATTTCTGTCACTTCCCTTGGAAACTAGAGGCATGAACCCACTATCGAGCATAAATACTCCCTCTTGGGGTCACTAGCAACTACTCAGCAAAGATAGCTACTAACAACGGAGAGCATGCAAGATCACAAACAACACAGACATGATAGAATCATAAAGACAAAACCATTAACCAATCTGACATAATAATCTCAATATCCATCGGATCTCCGCAAACACAACATGCATGACTACAAATAGATTAAATCTTGATCATGAACGGAGCTCATAAGATCTATACATGAAAGCACAAGGAGGAGATACAACCATCTAGCTACTACATGGACCCATAGTCCAAGATGGAACTACTCACGCATCATACCGGAGAAGAAGGCCTCTAGGATGATCTCCCCTCCGGCAGGGTGCCGGGAAGAACTTCAGATCCCCCTGATCTAGGGATCAATGGTGGCGGCGGCTACAGAAGGTTTCATGGAATATTGATCGGGTGCCTAGGGTTTCTACATCGGGGGCTTCTTATAGGCGAAGAGGCGAGGTTGGGAGGCGACCAGATGGCCCACACCTCCCTCCCGGCGCCTGCCCAGCTTGCGCGCCCGGGGTCCGCCGCCTCCGTGCCTCTCGTCTTCTGGATTCGTGTCCCCCACGGAAAGATATTGACTTTGCCTTTTGTCCCGTTCAATTCCGAAAATAATGATTTTCTGCCTTTCTGGAACCTAAAACAGAAGAAAACATACAACAAGCACTGTTGCAACTTGTTAATAGGTTAGTTCCAGAAAAGATATAAAAACACCTCAAAGTGTAGAGAAAGCAAAGCAAAGTAGATACTAAACAAGCATGGAACATAAAAAAAATATAGATACGTTTCCGACGTATCAGTATAGTGAACAATATTGGTGTTGTAATGGTAAATAACATTATGTATACCTACAAACCCTAGAAAATTGAAGAGGATTAGGGAACAAAGAATATTGTGTACGAAATTTCGATAATATTTGGAAAAAAAGCGTGATGCAGTTCCAAACAAACCTGCTTCGTCAGCGCTTCTTACTGATGACAAATGATGCTTGTTGCTCCTGCGGATATCGGTGTCCAAGAAAGTGAAGCACAAACACCAGTATCTGTATCTCTTGGTAATGACAATCAACTACTTGGTAATGACGATCAACTGCATACATCCCTATGTTTTGATATATTGATTAGTGTTTTCCTCTCTATATGTAGATCCTAAAGAGATAAAGAGGCAAAAGGCAAGGTTATATTATGCACAGAATAGAGGGGAAATATTGAAGCGACAACGTTAATCCCGTGAGAAGAAAAAATGCTGCTGGTCTCCTGAATATAAATGGCACTTTGATACATACACCGGCTACAGGACAATCAGCCGTCGCGGAGCTACAAAAAAACATCTGCAGGTTATGTACTACCACAAAGTAACAGAAACCATTTTACCTCAAACATGCATGCCCTTTTTAAATTAGTAACATTCTCCATATCAGTATTTATGCAAGCTAATTAGTGAGTAATACAGGTCCGAGGATTGGCAGCATATGCTCCAGCACCATTCCAAACAGTAAGAATTCAGCAAGTAATCGACCATCAAAATACTTAGAAATTATCGTTTCAAATTGGCCACAGGAAACACAATTTTTCTAGCCACTACCAGAAGAAATGCAACTGAGTAATACACCCGCACAACAATGGCCAAACACGCACTCCAATCTTGAGAAGGTTAGAATTACAATGGGAGAACGGATATTAATATCTAATCTAAACCATTCGGTTGAGTATAGATTGTTCAAATCCAACAAGAAGCGTGGGTACAGTAAAATTACAATCTAAACTTTATATGTACATTTTGCTGAGTATAGATTGTTCAGGGTAAACCAATCAGCATGTGGGTACAATAAAATTAGATTTATGCAACCTAATTTTTCATATATACACATAAATCTGAACTTCATATGTACATGACCAGTAGTTGTATAGCTATCCAATTCTGAATTTCAGACATTTAAACGGCAGAACGAGCAGCTTTCAAGAAGATTCATCATACAACTTGAATATGTAGCACCAAACAATGGAAAGTTTTTTGTTCATATGAGTTTGAATCTTATAAATAATCAGGCCAGGATGGAATTAACAATGATTCATAAAACAATGGTTTCATCCTTAACTCTACAATTCTCATCAAGGAATAGCTGAATGTACTTTTTTTTTGCTACGGATTCTATGCCAACCCCATAGTAGCAACTCTATTTCTCACCGTATCTCAAGTCTCAACTGGGATTACAAGCATATTTCTTTGGGCGTTGTGCTGTCTGGCCCAGCAGCGGTCTTACCTGATTGCTTTATTTATAAAGCGGGGCGAAAGACTATTCGAGAACTTGACCACCTGTCTAACTTCCCCATCAATTTCTTTTAGAATCCATCTGCTACTTAGGTCATTTGGCCATTCCCGCACAAGATTATCAAAGAAATATCAAAGAACAGCAAGAATTCAGTTCAATAGACTATAGACCCAGGTCCAAGTACTTACAGGCTCAAATTAACCAATCAGGTGTTTCCTAAAAATACAAGCATAATCTTGAGGGGCGGCCAGAAGCAAATTACCTATGGAAGTCGACTCACTGCAAAGATCACGTATTGAGGTGGCTCCGAGCTGGGCAGCCAAGAAGAGAAGCAGGAGGATGGGCGAAGACTGTCGGTGACGGAGAACAAATAGGACGGCGAGGTGGAAGGAGCAATCGAGCGCACACCGGCGGTCGTCGTGGCTACATATTCAGCAGGGACATACTTCAAGAAAAAACGTATTCAGCGGGGACGAGGTCCGCCCCTCCACCTCCATTGGCGCTTCGTGCTAGGTCCTTGCATTCCGATGAAGAGGGGGTGGGTAAGATCGGGGAGTGGAAAGAGGAGTTGGGGCTAGGGTGGGGAGGTAGGGGAGCCGACGGCTGATCACCGGTGTGCTAGGAAGGCGAGCTCATGCCTCAGGGAGGAAGAGTGGGGCAGTGGGGAGGAGAGTGAGGGGCGATTTGGGTGGGCTATGGCCTTCGTGCATGATTTTTTTTCCTGTTCACTTGAGCCAGGTGATGTGGCCTCTAACTATGCGGTTGTGCGTGTCTTTTTTACTCTTTTGTGTGTGTCCTACGATTTCCAAGTACTGAATTGTTAGAAAATTATTATTTGATAATTTTGAAAAAAAAATGTGAAGAATGATTGAGTGACCCTAGAAGTATCAATAGCGTAGCGTGTTGGGTTAAAAGAAACGGTATGGTCATTGTGACTTATATTGATAACCGATATTTGTTTTAAAACAATATATATATAGTTTGTATTGAATATTTGTAAATTATAGTATGGTCATCGAGAGGTCGCCGGTGGTGGAAGACACAAGGAGGAAGAAGATTGAGGAGGAGAGTGAGAGGCGGGATTGGGTTCAGTCCGTTCGGCTCTCATGTGTGTGCTCCCATAGTTAGGCACAAAAAATCTTTAAATGGCTCGGTAAAAAATTAAGAAATATTATTGAAGATAGATAGTATAATCATAAGTTATAAAAACATTGTTTAATGCGCTATACATGAATTCTAACATTACTCACCTTGGCCATCCCATTATTGTGCCCGCCATAAATGATCTGTTTCCTATGGATTTATCTTTGACAAATTGTGAGCCAAATTTTTATAAGGGTAACCATTTATCTAATATAACGCGTTCCCGACCAACCGGTCCCTCATGCTCTCACATCACGTGGCCTCACATGTTAGCCAACAGTCAACTTGACGGCAGCTGCCGTTCGAGCTCTTTAATGTGTTTCAATGAAGGAACTGGACAAAGGTGAGAAAAAATTAAAGGGCTAGAAAAAACTCAGTACAACTAACGAACCAAGGACATGAAAATAGTAAACTTTTGATCCTTTGTCCCTAAGGAAGGCACGATAATGATGCGTTGGTACACGTGACAAACCAGTAACCAGTTTTTTTATACATAGATACATAGCATGATAAATTATTAAAAAGCGAAAGAGGAAAAGATTAGTTTTCTTTCTTAAAATACTCTAGTAATTCATGGGAAAGTAAGAAAAGTGATTTTGAAGAATGTTAGGAAAAAAATTATGAAACTTACTTTTAAGAGTAAGTTCCGGTTTTTCGTGTCCCTTAGTTTTTTAATGAAGACAAGAAGAAAAATAATGGATACAACAAATTGATAGTAACAGAAAAACAGGAAATCAACAAGTATCATCAGTATTCTCAAACTTATATCCTTAAAGCTGCAGATTATTCGTGAAAGCTATTACCTAGAGAAGGTCATTGAGAATGTCAGCTTCTCGTTCTTCAGAACTAGTTTGTTTGCATCATAGTGCTTATGGATACTTAATTTCTGTTACATTTCCATTCAAATTATATCAAATGCGACACCACAATATTTTGGGTTATTAGCATTGTGCTCGGAAGTGATTACTCATAAAAACAACTTTGCATAAGTGTTAGTAGAAAAACATAAATTTCGAATTACATTCTACCCATCTTATATCCCAACAATTACTCGTCTCATCCATGCTTGTATTTCCGCACCATCTTTTTTCTGTTATTATCACTGGCCAGCCATTTGCTCGATTTCAAAACTATCGAGGAATGCCCGTCAAGGTTGTCCTTGCTACAATCCTATTAACGAATATAATCCCTTTCTTTCCAGGATTCTCTATATTCCAGTGAGCTCCAGAGTATCAGTCTAGATCTTGCTGCCTTCCTTTCAATCCATCCACTAAGGATTGATGAGGATCTAAGAGTTTGTGGTCTATATATCTCAAGTCCTGAACCAGTTGTGCAACCTCTCCTGTCAGACTCTAAACTGGAATAAATATTCTATCCTCTTCAGCATGTGCATGATGTTCCTTCAAAAAGACAAGTAGGTATAGAAAAATAATTTTGTGGTACTAGACATGGATTCTAACATTACTCATCTTGGTCATCCCCTTATTTTGCCTGCTAATAATGATCAGCTTCCTAGGTCCTAGATAAATTGTGAGCCAAATTAACTGACTATAAGGCTAACCATTTATCTCATGCTGGCAGGCTCACTCTGATAATTCAAGTATTCTCTTCCATTCATTTCTACCACATGTCCAACATTTTGTTCTATATTTCGGCAACGGCAACGCCACTTTCTTGGCAGCCAAAATACTACTGCTAAATCTGCCTTTTGGGCAGCCATTTTAAATGTTAAACCCACCTTAGCTGCTTCTACTACTGCACATATTTTCAACGGTAATACGTCCATCTAGAGAAACCCTTGTTGTTCAGTATGTAATTCTCTACAATCCACATGACCAATTCATTGTGCAACACAATATTACTTACCCTGCTAACTAAAGATCTTTGGTTGAGGACCAGAAGCAACGGGACTCTGCAAAAAATATACCTCAATTATGTGATCTCATTTTACTCCTATTATTCTGCAGATGTCCATCCTTCAGGAGGATCTACAAGACCGACTTTGTTGCATGCATGCTCCTACAGGTCAATGCACTCTAAAACTGCATATAACTCTTTTGTTGACAAAAGAGTAATCAAGTCCTGAACCAGTTGTGCAACCTCTTGGGTCAAACCAGTTGTGCATGATCTTCCTTCAAAAACATAAGTAGGTAATGAAAAACATAGTTTGATGCGCTAGACATGGATTCTAACACTAATACACTATTCGCCTTGGCCATCCCATTATTGTGCCTGCTAAAAATGATCTGCTTCCTATCAATTTATCTTTGACAAATTGTGAGCCAAATTTCTATAAGGCTAACCATTTATCTAATATAATGGTAGACTCGCTCTAAAAAAATAGTCACCTCTTCTACTGCATGTCCAACATTTTTTTTCTAGCATTTACCAAATGCCACTTTCTGGACTGCCAGTATGCTATTCCTAAATCTGCCTTAAAAGTTAAACTCCCCAAAGATGCTGCTGGTACTACACATATTTTTAAACCCACCTTAGCTGCTTCTAGTAGTGCACATATTTTCAATGGCAAATACGTCCATCTGCAGCAACCCTTGCTGTTCACTATGGAATTCTCTACAGTCTAAATGACCACTTCATTGTGCAACACTAGAATGATCTTTGGTTGAGGACCAGAAACAATGGGACTCTGCAAAAGATATATCTCAATTATGTGATCTCATTTTACTTCTATTATTCTGCAGATTCCCATCCTCGAGGAGGATCTACAAGAACCAACTTTGTGGGGCGCATGCTCCTACAGATCAATGCACTCATGTAATAATCAGGAACCACAACCAAGCACAGAACATTTATATCCAAAAAAGGACACATGATAAGCGAACAGCACAATGCTACTGGCTTTTGTATATATTGCAATAGTTCCAACCAGACTGCCATCACAAGACAGTACATGCTGCAACATGTGCTCTACATCTAATCTTCTACAGAATCTTCTAAGTTCACACACTGTATTCGAATCCACAGTGGATATCCACTATACTTGAGGGTGATCCAAAGTATCATTTCCTAGTCCAAGCAAATATATGCGTCACAACTATTATGAATGCCAATATGCAGATTAAAGCGAGGTTCCTCCTGCTAGAGCGACAGAAAGAAAAATGATCACCAAAATTGAGAAAGCTCCGAAACATAGTGCCCCCAAAATGGCGGCGGTCTCCAGGTCAGTTTTGTCCTTAGCCCGAGCAACAAGCAACGCTCCCACTGTTGCTGCAGAAAACACAGTCCCGAACACGAAGGCAGCGAAACCCTGAAAATCCTTCGGTATAGTAGTGTTCAGGTACGGAAGGAGCCCTACTGACCCTGGAATGGCGAGGTAGAAGAGGATCTCTGGGCTTCTGCTACAGGTGGAAGTGCTCGAAGTAGAACCTGCCAATGCCGTCGCTTCCGAGGAAAGCTTCTTGGCAGCCCCTGCAAGTTGCTCCTCGATCTTGCCGGAGCTTGCAATCTTCTCCAAATTGACTGATGCCTCTTGAAGGCCGGCCACCGTGTCCGTGTTCTCAGCGGAGGCGAAATCCCTCAGCGCCGCAGCCAGGTTCGCCGAAGGTTCAGCGAGGCGGCGGTGGTCACTGCACGAGCCCGCGAAATCTTCTGCGCACTGGATCAGTTCGCTGATCTGCGTCTTCCTCTGGAGTAAGATCCCGGTGTTGGCCTTCTCAAGCGTCTTTCTCCCGAGTATGGTTCCAAGAACCCGGGAGGGGAAGCTCCTCCTCGCCTCCGCTCCCACCCCGCCCGGCCCCGTCATAGCGGGGGGAGGAGGTCTGGGTGCGCTGTGGATGTCGATCACCAGCTCGTTGTTGAGCACACCCATCCCTATCCCGCTCCCGCTCCCGCTGCTTGACAAGACATGCCCTCCCGCCTTCGCACCACCTTTCCCTCCGCGAGATCCCTGCCCCGCCTCCTTGGCACCGCTCCCGCCGACGAACCAGCTGAAGAACCCGTCCTTGCTCCCATCCTTGATCGCAGGTGAGACCTCCTCCGTATTATCGGTTGCTTCCGCCTCCTTCTTGAGTTCGCAATCCGAAGACGGCACCGACACGCCGGCTTCTTCGGTGTTCTTGGCGACCTCGTCGACGCGCGCTGGGCACGGCGAGGGAGACGGAGGAGCAGAGGCGTCGGGCGGAGCCTCTGCGGCAAGAAGAGGCTCGTCCATTGACCTTCGATTGAAGCAAGGAGAGGATTGGGGATTTCCGGGGACGGGGAGGGAGGGGAATGGATTCGATTGGAGCCAGGCGAATTTGGGGGGTTTTCGGGGACGGGGAGGGAGGGGAACGGGATTTGGTTTTCCTTTTATTTTAGAAGGGAAAGTAGGGAAGGGAATTTGTTGGTCGCGTGCCAGCCCAATGAGGCCTGTTTGGGCCAAGCAAGAGCAATCCAGGTGGGCTAATAATTGGGTGCAAAACTGCAAAATCGTTTTTTTTAGCACCCACCCTTTATTTCATTAATTATTAAATCAAAAAATATTGGTACAAACACCTTTTTGTGGATCGTGGAACCAAACATGCCTGAATATCTCATGCACCCACACTTCCTGTGCACTGGTGCACCCGCTCTCTCGCTTGATATATTTACAAGTTTTGAAAAAAATAGAATAAAATATTTGACATAGATAATACTTAGATCTTACATAACACACAATTCTCAAATGCAAATTTATAATACAGAACGAGTAAACTCATAGACAAATTTAGCACTAAATAGCACCTATTATGTTGGGCTCTGAATTTTGGCCCAATATCACTATCGGTATCAAATTTGTCATTTTCTGTGTTTTAAGTTGTGCTGAGATTTCTGATTTGAAAATTTGTGACATGTTAGATACAACTGGTATCTATGTTGTAAACTTTTTATTAAAATTTTCTGGAACTTTAAGATTGTTATGACCCATTTTCCTCTATTTGTTCTGGCTAGATTTTCACGCTTACATACATATACCTTTGTTTTCATGTCAACGGAGCTTTTACTTCACGATGGCATTGGCATGTGCAACTTTCTTCTTCTTCTATCCTGCGAGTCCCCTTGCGACGATACCCGTTGGAGTTGGCTGCATGTTCGCGGGGTTTGCTGGAGCCGCATGTATACTTGTAGTCTTGTAGTCAAATACTATAAGAAGCTTTCTTATTTTTTGCTTGAAAGGTAACCCGTGTGTGTCCAATTATTAAAGCTAGCTGATTTTGATTTGGTTAACAGTTAGTTTTTCGTTCGATCACAATCAGATATGTGTATAGATGCAAGTGGTTTGACACTAGGGTACCTTGTGCCCCTTTTAGTTCAACAAAGTGTACTAACTTTTTAATAGAATTATGATTTTCAAAAAGTTAATTCCTTTTTGAACCAAAGAGGGTAGAGTTACCTTTTCTTCGAGGAAAACGTGAGCTTTATTGATATCAGGTAATAATGTTCATACAATCACGTTCAATTAACACCGACACACAGGAAGGTGATGAACCAAGCAACACACCACTTAACTCACGCTTACCTATCTGCGCTAACTCATACGCCACTTTATTACTGGATCTGCCGATTTTATTGACACGACTGTCAGCCAGCTCAATCATCCGATCATCCGCCTCCTTGTACAGGCACCGGTAAGCCAATCGATCCTCCAACTTCGACCTTAGCATATTCACAACTCGGGCATAGTCGGTCTCAAAGACAACCGATTTGTCAATGTGCAGCCCGGCCAAACGGAGACCTTCCAGCATCACCAAAATGTAACATCCCAGCATTAGAGCATAGAAATAAACTGAACCTAGATGTGTACATTGCATTTATGCATAGAAAATCCAAATAATTTTCGCGCTTTTGAATAAAACTTGTCAAAGTGATTGAAGCTTCTCTTAACTTGATGGAATTAAAGTAGATCATCAAGTTGACTGTGATAAGTTTTAATATGACCTTTGCTAAAACCTTATTTCGGGTAAGGGAGATTTGATCTAAGGGTAGATCAAATGGAATAAAAGTTAAACCCTAATACATTATGATTTATATTTGATCCTTAGGTGATCAGATCATAGTATTCATTATAATCATTCATGAGTACCAAGTTAAGGAAATAACACAAATAATAAGAATGCAACAACTATATCTTAATCTCATCTACTTATACCATGAGTATCATGGTAATACCTAACCTTACTTCTTAAGTAAGATTGAGTAAGAAAGAAACTAAGTTTAGATCATTCACCATATATCTTTCTTCCATATCAATCCTTATTATCTCTATTGAGTTATATTCCAATATCTGTTGTTCATCAATGTTGAGAAATCAACTATTGATTCACCAGTTCTCAATCTATCAACTCTTGACCAGAACATAGCTTACATTTAAGTGTCTATAAAGAAACAACTAAGAAGAGGTAAATAGTAATGCTAGTTTCAGATATCATTTATAGGATGGGAGTGATTGAGAAAGAATAAAATCATTGTGTTAAATTGATGGAGTTAAACTCACTCCTAGATGGATAGAAGAGTTATTTGAAATAATATACAGGTGGTAGTAAAGAAGAGTACAAGGATGAACCCTGAAGATAGTTACCAGTAGTAATTCTATTGGATCAAGTGGGCATAGTCCATGAATCACAGCCTTAATCCAATTAAAGATACTAAGAAGATAATTCCAATACAATTGTAAGGTTGTATTGATAAAGCCTTGCTTAGCCAACTAAGAACCTAAGCTATAAATGATTAAAGGATTAAAATGATCATACCTTGCTCACCAAAATTGAATACTTATATCAAGTATAAGTGACATTGGTGGGTAGAACATGTGTGAAACCCTAGTATAGGTAAGTTATCCTAGAGTAGTTATTATAGGTCACATTAATATAATGTGAGGTTGGAGTAGTATGATTAAATTGAAGCTAGTATGTCCTAGAGTTATGGAAGTAATGTTATTCATCTTAAAGGATAGTAAGCTTTAGAGAAAGGTGGTTGGATGAATACATCTAATGAAGAAATATTAATGATGGATGATTAAGGATGATTATGAGTGGAATTTGAAGGAACTACTTTTGGATTGAAGATTATCAGCAGAAGAGTAGTTAATATAGCCAAGTCCTGATAGGTGAAGATCATGAAATGCTTTAGTGTCAATCTCATTGGATTCATCCATGAGTTTAGAATAATAATAGGTGAATAAGAATATTTTGTGAAGTAAAGCTCATCATATTAATCATGATGATGGATAGGAAAAAGTAGTATATCTAGAAAAGGAATTCCTTAATTAGAATTCTAGGATTGTGAATTATGGAAAATAGACATTCTTGGAAAACACCCAACTCTAAATCTTAAACCAAACATAATATCCATTTCATGTTATTGATCCATCATCTTATCTCCATATCATTTTATAAGAATATTTTCCTATAGAAAATCACATAAGAACATCTTTATGATTTCCAATTATCTTAATCATATTTGTTTAAGAGATATTTTTATCAATTCTCTTCCATAGGACATTTTTAACTTTCAAATTTAAAAGGGTGATATCATTACAGATCACAAATATAAAACAATATGCTTAGTTATTAAATCTTTACTCACATCAACAAAAGAATATAAGTAAATTAAGAACCCTAAACCCTTGGGTAAACATTTACAATTCAAACCCTACACTTTTATGTTTATCATAGTTGAATATATGCATTGCCATTTCCTAAGTTAATGGAAGTAGTATTAACCATATTAGTTTCTTTTGTATTTCATGCATCAAATAATGATATAGGATCATTATACATGTAAAAATTTCTACTATGAGCCAACTAGAGTTAAGTTTTATAACAAATAAGAAAATATCATATAATAAAGCCATGGTTTAATGTAGAAAGAAAAATTAATAATAAAGACTTCTACATAATATAAAAAGGGTTTTGATAAAAAACAAATAAAGAAATAATACCACTATATGACACTCATAAAAGAACCTTAATATACTTTATTAATGCTGCAATCACTCAGCAAATCAATTCTACAAGAAGAATTCAAATCAAATAAGGAAAATTCAAATCTGAAAGTAAAACAAAAAATAGAAAAAGGGAAAACAAATAAAAACAAATCCTGGCCGTGGCCCAACTTCTCTCTTCTTACCTGTCGCCTATGTGCAGCCCACAAAGGCCCAACATCCAGCCCAGCTTATCCTCTTCTTTGGCTGACAGCTGGGACCGAAGAGGGACTGCGGGTTGAGAGGAAAGAAGCGCCATGGGGTTTTCTGCAAAATCAACTTCGTCGTCTACCTCGCCTACTGGAAGCAGCTCGCTGGCCGGAGCTCCGCCGTCGATGGACCGCCGCGCTATGATGCGTGCTTCCGCTCCTGGAGGGAAGGGATAAGAACGCCACGACGCCGTCTTCTCGTCCTCATCCCCATTTCCCCCTCTTCAGCTATCCCTCTCAATTTCTTCTTCACCGAGAACCCTAGCTTGGAGGTGGGCTGGTGCCGGCGATTCCGTGCTCACCTCGGCCAGATAAGACCACGGCGGAGACCGCCGTGCTCTTCTCGTTCGTTTGCCCCAACTTGCACCAGCGGAGGAGGCGAGAATCAACCCAATCGCACCCTCGGTTCCCGGCGTTGTTCGTCGACCTCACCGTTGTCTCCGACCTCGCCTCGCCGAATCAACCACACCATCGCGTTCCTAGTGAGTCACTAAGTCTCCTCGCATGCGCAGATGCCTTGTTTGCTTCCTAAATCCACGCCACCATGATCACCTACAAGCACCGCCGCGTGAGCTCGTCGCAGGTTCTCCTACGGTGACCAAAATAGGGCGACGCCACCACCAATAGGTTCCTCGGGATACCCTCTTTCTAACTCACCTAGCCACAGCCCCGCGCGCCAGATCGATCGATCAATCCTCAACCAGTGAGGATCAACTCGTGTGACGTCATGCCTACGTCGGGTTCTAACCACGTCAGCTAGTTTGATCGGCTCTTGCTAGCGTGGCGTGTGACGTGGCCCCAGGGACCATGTGTCATCGTCTGGGAGTAGAGATAGGGTCGGTAACGAATACATTTATTCATCTGAGAGCTGAGGTGGCCCCTGGCCCACTGGTCAATGACTAGGGCTAGGTGTGGGTGCGGTGTAAAAAGTTATTTCCTGTTTCAGAAATAAATAAAAATGTTATAAGCTCAATTATAAATATTCCAGAAATCAAATAAATGATTAAATCTTGTTAAATTAATAACTTTTGTTCTATAATTCAGAAAAAATGTGTAATATATGAAAATGTTTAGAAAAATAAAATCTATCCATTAAAACTATTATCAAACATTGTTGAAATAGTTATTTAAATAATTATGGTTTAATAAAGATTTTAAAAGTAATAAAACTTTGATAATTCATATTCTAATAAAAGTAAATATTAAAAAATATAAATAAAATACCAAAAATATTGGAAAAATAAAAACAATACTTTAAAATTATAATCATTCATTATTACTTCACTTAAATAAGTATTTTTTATTTAGGAAGTAATTATAAAGTAATAAATATTGTCAAAATCATATCTTATTATTTATAAATTACAAAAATAAATGTAATATACCAAAATGATCACAAAAATAATACCTACATGATAAAAATATAATATTACACCTTTGAGTTAAAAAATTCAAATACTTTAATAACTCAAATTTAAACTTATTTACTTAATTAATAATTCATATAAGGGTAAATAAAAAATTGCTAATATTTCTAAAAATTAGTCAATTAAGTCTAATAAATAGTATTAGTCCTAAAGATTCATATTATGAAAGTCATAGTGGTTTAAAACATTATAAATACAATTTTGTTAAATTATCTTGCAACCAAATGAGTAATTATTTTCTAAAAAGGTCCTAAACAATTATAAAACCCCAAGAATAATTGTAACTAAATCCAATCTTTTCCATATACTTCAGCCACCAGATTACAAAACTATCACAACATTATGGTGAATCCATAAGAAGTTAAGTAATATTACTTCGTTGTTTGCAAAATATAACCACTCATCCTTAAAAAGGTAATGATACCATCTCATTATAGAATCAAGAAAACCACTACAACAAGTAAAAATATAACCATTCTTAAAGTAACCTTAAGGCAACATTACCAAGTACACAAGGTACAAATGTTATAAGCATTATACCTCCAAACTATCTATGTTTTAAAACTAATTTTAGTCTACAAGAATCTAAATATAATACTATAAGCATTGTTATATGTTTTATAGTTAACTTTGGTCTGATATAGTTAAGTCATAAAGCATCTCAAGCCTAAACTATTCAAGCAAGCACAAATAATATCGACCAGACTCAATTAACCACAAAGATTGATTAGACCTCAGAAAAGAAATATTTTCTTCAAATGTTATTCTTTTTGCCACTTCAAACAAGAACTCTTATATAAGCAATCTTGAGTAGCATTTCACCTTTTGTGTGTGTCCCATTGTTTTATGATATTGTAATCTTATGACTGTCTCACACACACTCACAAGCCTTAATAAGAAGCACATGTATGAAACTTATCTAAAAGGGACAACACATTCTAAAGTAAGCATTTCCGGAATCCAAACCCTAGAACAACATTATCCCTGGGATTCACGTTTATTAAATGCATCATATTACTTATGCATAAGAGCATATTGCTTCTTTAAACATTAGTCCTTCTACACAAATGATGCTGATTTCAGATATTGGATCTTACATTGACTTGAAGACCGTGAGTGCATAATCTTGCAATCACAAAAGGCAAGTTCACACTTGCTAATGTCCTTTGATTATTTTCTGTAAAGTTCACACTTGCTTAACGAAGATGAGACAACCCGAAGGATCGTGCAGACATATGAGGTTGCGAGAGGGCAGTGATTGGCTTGGACCAACTACTAGGCCCCACAACATGGAATTGTGGATGGGTAAGCTTCCCGGTTGTGCAACAAGGAGTTGATCTCTCATGAGAAAAGTAACGCACCTCTGCAGAGTGTAAGAACTGTAACTTGTTACTCCCAGTTCCAGGAAGGGCTGCGAACGCGGCGGGAAAGGAACTCCATGAAAGTTCTAGTAAACCCGTGAAGGCTGATGGATATAGCTTTTCAGAATAAAATCAACCTTTGAAGAAATGTTTACGAAAACCTGCATTGCCTATGACCTACGGTTTGTGGCTGTAGATATATAGTGCATCAAACACTTTTTTCTAGTGAACTTGCTGAGTACGCTCGTACTCAACGTATTTTCTTAACCCTTGCTAGATTCTGAAGCCAGTACAGATGACATCAACATCCAATTATGCCCCAGGAATCATCGTCAAAAGCTAAAGCTCTTCAATAAAGTCAAAAAAGTCAACATACCCACCAAATCAAGTGAAGATGAAGTTACTATTTTGATAGGAAGATAATCTATAGACATAGAACCTATTCTTTAGTGTATCACAATAGCAGCAATGTCAACCCCTTAGTCAAAATACTGGTCTTAAAAGTATAATAGTTGGTGCATTATTTATCTTTGCTTTTTCTTTGTAAGAAGATCTTTCTCTCTCTTTAACCTAGAGTGTTCTCTGGATCTTGTGTATAGAGTGAGTTTTAACCTTTATCCATGTATTGGGACCCGCTGTGTTTCTGTTGTACCACTCTGAGGGATGTAATACTAGTGAACGGTGTTTCATTGGTGTTATGTCAACGACTATAGTGTACTACATCATGTAGTGGTATGTTGGGTCACCGCACATAATCTCTGCTTTCTCTGTGCTAGCACAAGAGACAACATGTTTACAGACTGAGAACAACACCGCTCCTACATGATCTCTCACCGCCACGCCTAGGCCAGCCACTTTGCTCTTGTTATCCCATCCCGCGACCACATTAATTTTTGCACATCCAATGTCCGACGGTTCCACTCTGAACCTGGATCATCAGCTAGCAAAGGAGTAAGTGAAGCCGACTCAACTAGAGGAGTCTTACCTTTTGTGTCCAAGGTAATTCTCGGGAGCACACGTAGAGTCTCCACATAGTTCTTAAGATAAGGAACAGAGGCAGCAATTGAGGTTTTTCCATCACCATGGACCAGATTATTTCGGTGGTGCCATGTCCTCCAAAACATAAAGATAATTCTCACACGCATGTCTTCAGAAGATGAATGAAGGAGCTGTAGAAACCGGTTATGATCACAAGCATCTGTCAGTACCCACACAGACCGGAGACCTTTGCGTAGTGCCCGCGCCACCGTGCAACGAATCATAGCGTGATGAGCATCTTCATTCTCCATGCCACACACAGAACAACATGGGTTGATCTTTGGAATGTGTCGATGTAACAAACAACCAGAGAGTTTGTAGCCAAAAGCCATGCAAAAACTCTAATTTTCTATGGTACATGACATTTCCATATCAGGTTCCAAATAGGTCGATCTCCGTCAGGCATCGAGCTACACTTCCTCCACTCAAATCTCGCAAAGGTTCCTGCATGGCAAGGTGATATGCCTACGCACTAAGAACAAACTGGACTTGTCCGTGTGCCAAGCGATGATGTCCTCTCAAAGACGGGGAGAGAGTTTTATCCCAAGAATAGCATATGCGACTGCCTCAGTAAAGATCCTTATAATCTTAGCTGTGTCCCAGGATTTTGTGGCTGGATCAATGAGCTCCGCAACCCACTTTTCTATCGATCATGTTCGTCGCACCGTGATCTTCAAGTTACTATCCCTCGGCACCCAGTTATCGCGCCAGATTTTTACTTGTGTACCATTGCTGATCCTCCAAATGACTCCCTTTTTAGTAGCTCCAGTCCCACCTTGCCATGACAGTGATGTATTATGAATGAAAGCTGTGTCAAGCAAGTTTTCGGCTGGATAGTACTTCGCGTGCATCACTCGGGCGCATAGGCTTTTGGGAAACTGAAGCAGTCGCCAAACTTGCCGAGCTAGCAAAGCCTGGTTAAACACCCTTAAATCGAGAAACCCCACTCCGCCAAAAGATTTTGGCCTGGTAACCTTATTCCATGCAATCAAATGCATTCTCCTTCTCTCATGTTCATCACCCCACCAAAATTCTCAGATTATTTTAGTGAGTTCATCTAGCAGGCCAAAAGGAAACTTAAACATACCCATTGCATACGTAGGTATGGCCTGCAGTACTGATTTGATCAAAGTTTCTTTAGCACCACTCGATGCATACTTTTCGGTCCATTCATCCAGTTTTTTGCAGAACCTTTCTTTCATTGGCTTGAATTTCCCTTTTGTCATGAAAAGGGTAGAGTTACCTTAATAGTGACTCACTCGCATCTCTAGATTTTTGTAGTTGTTCTGCTTTATAACAATCAGCGAGCCCTCACAGGGAAATTGTTAACATGCATGTCCAGTTGATAACTAGTTTCATGCATTTGGGCTTATATACCCTTGTTTTCATGTCAATGGAGCTTTTACTTCACTATGGCATTGGCATTCGTAATTTTCTTCTTCTACCATGGGAGTCCCATCGTGATGATACCCGTTGGAGTTGTTTTCATGTTATTGGGGTTTGCTAGAACCGCATGTACTTCTAGTCTTTTAATAAAATATAAGAAGTTTTTGTTTTCTAACCATACAAGATTCTTGCATGTGATATATTAAGAGGTAGGAAAAAATCATGAAGGAGAAAGTACAAAAGATAGTTTGAACAGAAGAAGAACGACCATAAAAAATACAGCAACATGATGCAACCTCTACAAAGACCGAGAACAGAAAAACTAGCACATCAAACATAAAGCCTCTAGCATTATTCTACAAGATCTGCAGTAGAACAAAAGCAGCCACTTGACAACGCCCATTGTCTCACTTCCTACTTGAGATTATGCATGATTTGCTTCATTGTCTTAAATTGGTTCTTGAAAACCCTTCTGTTACTTTTTTTCCAAATGTTTTCAGATTATTAGTATGACAATGGAATTAAGACCTTTGTGTTCCTATCTTTGCATCATCTCCATTGGCTGACTCCACCAACTTCTCAAGGTTTGGTTCATGCTTGGAATAGTCCACAGTAAAGTTTTTCCCCATACCCAGGTTAACCACACATCTGAAAAATAAATGATTATGATCCTCCTCAGCTGAGTTGGATAAGACACAACCATCATTATGTGACATGTTGGAGATATGCCCAAGAGGCAATAATAAAGTGGTTATTATCATATCTTCATGCTTATGATAAATGTTTACATACCATGCTATAATTGTATTAAACGGAAACATTAATACTTGTGTGATTTGTAAACATAAAAGTGAAGGGTTTCGCGGCATAGTAAATCAAAATTTTCTACGGAGCGAACAGAGGGAAAGCCAAGATCTAATCTAGGAGATGCAAACAACGAGAGAGATTGGATTAGATCTTCATACCCTTGAAGATTCACACAGCGGAACGTTCGTCGGAACGTGGGTGATGTAGTCGTACTCGCTTCTCCTCCTCGCGATCCGATCCGATCTAGCACCACAAGTGGCGGTGCCTCCGTGAGATGCACACGTGCAGCACCTCAACGTATCCTCCTTCCTCGGACCAGCGAGTATGGTGGAGATATAGATTGGATCTACAGCACGACGGCGTGGTGTATATGGTGGAGAATTTCTGCTGCAGGGCTTCGCCTACAAACAGTCGGGAGGGAGAGAGGAAGGTAGCAAGGCTGCTAGGGTTTGGAGGAGAGGTGTGTATGTGTGGGGGGAGGGGCGCACCACCCCTCTATATATAGAGGGGGGGCGGCCAGCCCTTGCCCCTCCTCCAAGCCTATCTCTAGTTTAAACAATTTAAACTCTCCCTTATCTAGAAATCCTATCTCTAGTTTAAACGATTTAAACTCTCCCTTATCTAGAAATTCTATCCCGAGATTTAAACGAGTCAAATCTCTCTAGAATCGGCTGGGCCCTATGGGTCCTTGTGCCCCTGGCCCAATGCGGCCAGGACACTCCCTCATAGGCCCATGACCCCTCCCGGAAGGTGGGGCCACGTTGGTCCCCTTCCGGAAGGTTCTAGAAGCTTCGGTACAATACCGATTAACGGAACAATTCCGAACTCCAAAACTGACCGCCTTATATGAATCTTATTCTCCGGACCATTCCGAACCTCTCGTGATATCCCGGATCCCATCCGAGACTCGAACAAAAATTCATAAACCAATTATCCAATCTATCCTAGCATCGAGACACGTTAAGTGTGTGACCTGCGGGTTCGAGAATATGCGAACATGATCTTCTATCAATAATCAACAGCGGTGCAGGCACCCATATTGACTCCCACATTCATCGATGATCATATCGGATGAACCACGATGCCGAGATTCAATCAATCCCATATATATATTCCTTCGTCTCGCGATATTTTACTTGCGAGATTCGATCGTCGGTGCCGTCATACCTAGTTCAATCTCGTTCACGGCAAGTACTTTACTCGTTCCGTAATCCGATATCACTTTGTGATTAACTCCTTAACCACATGCTTGCAAGCGGTGTTGATATCGATTAAGTGGGCCAAGTATATCTCTCCGACTTGGGAGGGACAAATTCCATCTCGATACATACAACCCAATGTATACTTTCCGATCACCTGAGAGACACCTTTATGATCACCCTCTCATAGGATGACGTTTGATGACCTCAAAGCTTTCTTCCGATACCAGGGAGTTGCATTATCTCATGGTCTAAGGAATACAATATTTGACATAGGAAAAGCTTCACAAAGACGAACACGATGACACGATCTAATTGCTCTGCTTTGTTTGGGTCTATCCACCATATCATTCTCCCAATGATATGATCTCATTATCAATTGACAACTCATGTCTATGGTTAGGAAACCTTAACCATCATTGATCAATGAGCTAGTCCATAGAGGCGTACTAGGGACACGGTGTTGTTTACAAACCACACAAGTATTAAAGTTTCCGCTTAATACAATTCTAGCATGGAATATAAACTTTATCATGAACAAGAATTATAATAATAACATCTTTATTATTGCCTCTAGGGCATAATTCCAACAAAAAGAGTCCCTAGTAAAGCCTCTTGTTAAACTAGCTTGTTGGTTAATATATGATCATGGATTCCTGATCATGAACATAGAGATGTTATTAACAACAGGCTCATATCATTAGGAGAATGATGTGATGGACATACTCCTATAGTTAAGCGTAGCATAAAGATCAAGTCATTTAATATAGTTCATTTGCTATAAGCTTTCGATACATAGTAACCTAATTCCTTGACCATGAGATCATGTTAATCACCATCATCGAAGGATGCTTTGATGACATCAAACACCACAAAATCGGATGGCTATAAAGGTGGCATTGAGTGTTCGGAAAGTATGAGTGGAGGCACATGGATCAAGAGTGGGATTTCTCCATCCATATGACGGATAGATATACTCTGGGCCCTCTCGGTGGAATGTCATCCAATTAGCTTGCAAGCATGTGACTGGCTCACAAGGGATCACATATCACGGGAATGAGAAAAGAGTACTTATCGGTAACGAGGTTGAACTAGGTATGTAGAGATACCGACGATCAAAACCTCGGATAAGTAAACTATCGTGAGACAAAGGGAAATTGGTATCATATGTAAGTGGTTCATTCGATCGCAAAGTAATCGTAGAAATATGTGGGATCCATATGAATTTCCACATTCCTCTATTGGTTATTGATCAGAGAAGTGTCTCGATCATGTCCGCATAATTCACGAACCGTAGGGAGACACACTTAAGGATTCGATGTTGTTGAGTAGTTATGGAATAATGAGTAAGAGACCGAATGTTGTTAGGAGTCTCGTATGGGATCCGGTACATCACGAGGAGATCCGGAATGGTCCGGAGAATAAGATTCATATAAGGAAAGTCCTATTTCGGAGTTGGGGAATGATTCCGGTGTTTTCATCGGAAATGTTCTAGAAGGTTCCGGAATGTCCGGCACTCTGGAGGGTAAGGGTACATGAATGTTTTATGACAATGTGGAATGGTTGCATCATGTACTAGGTCACTTGGCTGGGCAAAAATAAAGGGAGAAATCAAATCCTAGTTTGAAAGTCAAACGCCAATTTGAAAAAGTCAAACGACAAGTTTGCTTGGTGGAGGGATAGTAGGAAACCTACTTGGGGAGGAAGTCCCACTCCCTCCACCCGCTGGCCAAGGAGGAGGAGTGTGGCATCCCGCAAAACCACTACTAGAAAATCGCGTTGTTTTGTGCATTGCATCGTCATCATCATGCATTGTTGTCTGCATTATTTTGAAAAGCCTAGTTTTGATTTATACAAATACCCCTCTTATTTTTTTCGAACACGAAACCCCGATCGCATCGGAGATTTCATTTTTCTAAAAACTGTTTGCAAAACGGCCTTGTTTTAAATTAGACAGGACAAAACAAGCACACAACTAAAACAGCCCCCTCCCCTAAATCCTAAAACCACCCAATCTATTCCTACCCACCAATCCCTGGCTGCCACCTCACCCTCTCACCCTTTTTCCTACCCACCCTGCCACCTCACTGATCCACCCTCTCCTCCCCTCTTTTCTCACCTCAGTCCCAGCTACCCACCCACTCACCCTTCCACCGACACCTGGACCCCACCCCTCAGACCCCACTCCCTCCAAAACCGACCCCCACTCCCACCTTCCCCTGACCCACCCAGGACCCCACCTGCCCGCCCTTGGACCCGGTCCACGCCAACCCCATCTTCCCCTGGCCCGTCTGGGACCCACCCCCAACCCCACGCGCATCCGCGGTCTCCCTCCCACCTTCTCCCTCTCCCCGTCGCTCCCTCGCCACCTCGCCATCCCGCCGGGCCCCTCGCCCGACGACCCTCCCCTCTGGCCTCCTCTCCTCCCGCTCGGCCCTCCCGGCCTCCTCCTCTGCCCGCCATCTGCCGCCCAGCTCGCCTCTCTCTCCCGCCTCCCTCAAGGCCCGCCTCCTGCTCCCACCGCCAAGCCGCCTCCTCTCGCCGCATCTTCCCCACCTCCCGCCTCGAACCTCCTCTCCGCCCTGCAGCCTCACTCCCAGCCGCCGCCACAGGCGCCTCCGCCTCGCCCAGCGCTCACGCCACCACTGTCGCCTCAGCTGCCTCCTCCTCAGCCTCCTTCGTCGCCCTGGCGGCGCTGCACCTCCGCCAACCTCCGCGGCCGCTCATGACCTCCCCCGCCCGGCCAGCCCAGCCGCGCCTCTGGCCAGCGACCCAGGCTAGCCGAGCCTCGCGCCCCGCCAACCTCCGCCGCGCCGCCCCGCGCGCCAGCTCGCCTCCCCGCCACCGGTCTCCTCAGCCGCCCCGCCTTCCTCGTGCCTCTCCGGCCAGAGCCTCTCCGCGCCGCCAGTGCCGCCCTCCGCCGCGTGTGCTGCGACCTTGCAAGCTCCGCTGTCGGCAAGCGCCGCCGCGCCGCCGGTGGCCTGTGCGTCTGCCATCTTCATGCCTCTGCCGCTGGAGGAGTGCTCAGCGTACTCCGCGCCGTGAGACCGTCATCCCCTGTCCCCGTCGGCCAAGACCGGCTCAACTCCAAGTCCATCCTGGCGCCTGACCACGTGCGGTCCACCTCGTGTGTGTTGTTGATGAACCGGTTGTTCGAAGCTTCGTGTTGGACAAGATTGTTGGGCTTTTTGGCAAGACCGACGGTACCGCGCGGGTACCCGAGACCGAAGGTTGAAGCGAAGCCGAAGAACTGTGTCACATCGGATATCTCACCAAGATCTTCGAAAAACCTCGGTACCGGACAAGGACGCCATTGACATCGAAACCGCGATACCCCCAAGATCTACCACACGGACGCCCACGGACTCGGAAAAAGGCCTCGTAACGACAAGTTCGCCTCCCGGAACCGTCAAGACCACCGACACGGCCGACATGATCTTCCTCGGTGGCAACGACAAATCGGACAAGGATTACCAAAATAACTACCGACAAGTTCTCCAGCATGGATGAGATGCCTAGACCCCGAAGGCCGATCCCGACGACCACACATGCGACAAGCACTTCAACCCGGACGCCGAGACCCCGACGCGACAAGTACTTCATCCCGAACGCCACGACCGTCGACATGACCGAAGACCACGGATGCAACAAGATCTACCTACCCCCCCGTTATCTGAGGACGATCCCGGAGTCCGAACCTCGTTCTCCGCTGAACCCTGGACCCTGAGACCGACCCCGAACCCCCGGACCAAGATCGTCGCGAACCCTAATGTGTGAACCTTTTCCCGAGCCCTACTTTATAAATGCTAAATATAAAACTTGTTGCATATTAAATTGTCATACTTGCATGCATACTTGTCTGTGGTTTGGGGGCCTTATGCCGATTCACCTAATAATTAAATATGGGGCCCATGTGCGGGCAAATCTAGCCTTATATTGGCCTCATTTAAATTTGTGTAGCGAAACCGGTGCTATCTTCTACCATGTTAAACAACATTTAATTTGCGGGGTAGATAAATAAATTGAACCACCTACTTAATGTCGGGACCCCGGTTCCGTTTAATATGACCTAATCGCATTGCACCTTTGCCATGTCCTGCATCATTCATGCACCATGCCGATCTTTTGCCGTAGTATTAAATATTGCATCCGGTGTTTCTTCTAGTGTTTTGCTTCTTCGCGGATAAGGCCGTTGAGTTGATGTGAGCTTCGCCCCGATCTTCGGTTGAACCTTCGGCAATGTTTTCAGGCGAGCATCTCCCCTTTCTACCTATCTTACTTTTATAGTATTTATTCCCTCCAGTTGATCTATTGCTATCTGTGTTGCGATGCTCTAGTTTTCGTACCCGTGATATCCCTTGCAGCCATATAATGCCTTGGACACATCCTATTACCTGTTGTTTGATAGATAGTTGGACTTGCGTGTCGTAGTCGCTTGCTCAAGTGCTGTTGCGTGCCGCCAAGTGCCACAGTTGTTGGAGTATTGCCGCATGTTGTTGTTGGAGATGATCCTAGTTTTACTTATTGTTCACTTTAATTCCTGTTTAACAACTAAAATTGAAGTAAGCAGAGGCATCGGTGGGTGATAGATAACATTTGGTTTCCGAACGCCCACTTGTGTCCCGTAAGACCCCGAGTACTTGATACCTGTTCCTTGATTTATCGCGCTATCCACATCCGGGAGGTATATGGGACCCCAGGCGAGCTTGATTCATCTTATTTCTTGGGGCCACAAACTAGTTTGAGGTTTTATTACTATCATGTACTTATGCCATGCTACTTATGTATTTACGATTGTCGAGGAGCACACTTTGTCTGTTAGGATCGTGGCACGATTCCGCTGGTGTCGACAAGCCCAGCCACACTTCGGGTTCCCGATCGTTCAGCCGTCCCCACAACCTTAAGTCCGTCGGGCCGGGCTTCGTTGCGGGTTCTACTTTAAGGGTGGCCCCTGAAATATTTCGAATCCTGTGATTGTTCACCGTGAAAGCCTCGCTGGGTTTTGTTTTGGTTTTTCGAGGTTGATCGGCGTGTGTTGCTATTGGTGCACCCCGGGTAAAACTTTCTGAAAGTCGTGTCCGCGGATATGGACGACTTGGAGCACAGTATCTCGATCATAGACAAGCATAACTAAAGTTTATTGCTATAAATTTGCCTTTATAATGACTAGTAATCAGCTTCACTATAATGGAATGGCTAAATAATACTGCCCACAATTGCTTGTTTGGAGTGTCGCTTGCGACCATTGCACCTGACTAGTAACTATTGCAACTACAACGGAATGGCTGAATAAAAGTACCAACAATTGCTGGGTTTTGGGTTTATCTCATGCTATCTGTATCTGATTAGTAATTGTTGCAACTATAACGGAATGGTTAATAAAAGTGCCCACTGCCTACTTTATCAGGACGACTATCTATATTTGACTAGTAATTGTTGCAACGATAACTGAATCAATAAAACTGCCAACTGTGTGAGTTCCTCGGTTGACTTCCTCGTTTGGTCTCGAGGGGGAAACATCAGGATGGGTTTGTTTGGTGTTAGCTTCAGGTTGGATCCGGATAGGTCACTCTTATCCCTCTCTGATAATCGCCAGTTGTATCGAGTCTCTATAGGTTGTTTAGTGCATGCTGCGCTGCCGCTTCAGTCCACCATACCTATGTAGGCGAGGACCGCCGAATTCTAGTCTCGCCGTGTACTGGCCTCAGTACTGACGCTCCTCTTTTTCCTTTGCCCTTTGTCGGCACCCCTTTTGTTTAAGCAGGTTTTGAGATCGACGTCGTTAGCAGGGTTACCCTTCCGGCTTGGCCTGGGCAGGGTTATGGACGCCATTGGTTATTCTTCAGGGCTCTTAGCCCCATTTGCATCTTGTCCGTAGTCGGACGTTCTATCGTTTTCCAGGTGATTTGAATCTTTGTACCGTATATCTGTATTCTTGACTCATGGAGTCGCTTGTATATATATCTGTTCCGTGGGTCCCATCGAGGACTGTTGTGTAATGTTATTACTTCGTTTTCCACCCGCACGAAAGTGCCTGGTGGGCACCTTTGAATCGTTTCTATGCGGGTTTGGCGGGTTTCGCTAAAACTTGCATAGGTCCGATTCTGAGGGTGTTCTGAGTGGTATCGAGCTCGGTTGCGATACCCCACAAGTCCAAACATGTAGGATAACCTAGCTAACGGCAAGTAGATTGTCAAAACTATTTTGCAAAATCGGTTGGATAGTTCTGATTAGGTCTGATTTTACTCCTTACCCCTCTGCTATTCTCCTCTTATCTCTACGCGTTTTGAATCCGCTCTCTTCTCTTTCTTCGAGTCCAGGAATTCTCGTGGTTGGGTTTCCGTCGTACCTTCAGGGTTTCGCTTCCTCCTAAGATAACGGTGTTCTACCATCCGGTGATCAAGCTGCCTGAGGAATCCGTCTACGGCGGTACCATTCTTTGTCCTTGTTTGTGCCTTCCGGTGTTTTCCGACGCGACGACATCATCTACGCCAGATCCGATGCAGAGTCTGCATCACTCCTTTGTTCCGAACCTTGCTTGTCGAGATCTTCAGTCTGAATTCCGAGAGTTGGTTGCATAATTCGCCTATTCGTGTGCAGAGTAATGGTTTGGGTGCGCGATGGACTGATCACCATCCGACTACTCTTATCATTCGCTCTTGTACATCGCATCGGTGGATCCAGCAGTTTTACTCCATCCACGGAAGTTAGGGGTGGCTTATTGTTGATGCCTCTACCTTCGACCTTTGTACCCGGAGAGTTCTATCGACGATCACGGACAACGACCTCTTGTTAGTGGTGTCGCGAGGATCTACACGAAGCGCGAAGGATCAGACTGCCGACCTTCCTTCCGGTACCATGAGGCGGATCTCGAGGGCGAGATCCCTTGTTAGTGGTGTCGAATTGTGGCATCCCGCAAAACCACTACTAGAAAATCGCGTTGTTTTGTGCATTGCATCGTCATCATCATGCATTGTTGTCTGCATTATTTTGAAAAGCCTAGTTTTGATTTATACAAATACCCCTCTTATTTTTTTCGAACACGAAACCCCGATCGCATCGGAGATTTTATTTGTCTAAAAACTGTTTGCAAAACGGCCTTGTTTTAAATTAGACATGACAAAACAAGCACACAACTAAAACAGCCCCCTCCCCTAAATCCTAAAACCACCCAATCTATTCCTACCCACCAATCCCTGGCTGCCACCTCACCCTCTCACCCTTTTTCCTACCCACCCTGCCACCTCACTGATCCACCCTCTCCTCCCCTCTTTTCTCACCTCAGTCCCAGCTACCCACCCACTCACCCTTCCACCGACACCTGGACCCCACCCCTCAGACCCCACTCCCTCCAAAACTGACCCCCACTCCCACCTTCCCCTGACCCCCGGGACCCACCCAGGACCCCACCTGCCCGCCCTTGGACCCGGTCCACGCCAACCCCATCTTCCCCTGGCCCGTCTGGGACCCACCCCCAACCCCATGCGCATCCGCGGTCTCCCTCCCACCTTCTCCCTCTCCCCGTCGCTCCCTCGCCTCCATCCAGCGTCAGGCCCTCGCCGACCCTCCCTCTCCCGCGCTCCTCTCCTCCACTCGGCCCCGCTCTGGCCTCCTCCTCTGCCCCGCCATCTGCCGCCCGAGCTCCCCTCCCCTCTTCGGCCGCCGCCTCCCTCGCCGGCGCCGCCTCCTGCAGCCCACCCGCCAAGCCGCTCTCCTCTCGCCGCATCCTCCCCCTCACGAACCTCCCTCTCGGCCCGCCTCACCCCCTGCCGCCGCTCCCTGCGCGCCGCCCTGTGCGCCTCACTTCCTCGCCCGCTCCGCACCACCCACCGCCCGCCTCCAGCGCTCGCCTCCTCCGTCGCCTCCTTCGCCCGTCATGCGCCTGCACCTCCGCACCTCCATGGGCAGCTCCGGCTCGCACCTCCCTCCGCCGCCCGGCCGGCGCCCCCGCCACGCCTCCAGGCCCGAGCCACCCCCCCGCGCCACGAAGCTAGCCCGAGCCTCGCCCGCCAACCTCCACCGCATCGCCCACCGCGCCCTCGCCTCCCGCCACCGGTCTCCTCAGCCGCCCGCCTTCCTCGTGCCTCTCGGCCGAGCCTCTCCAGCCGCCCGGTCGCCCCTCACTTCGTGTCTGCGACCTTGCAAGCTCGGCCAGCCAGCGCCGCGCGCCTCGTAAGTCGTCTGCCATCTTCATGCCTCTGCCGCTGGAGGAGTGCTCAGCGTACTCCGCGCCGTGAGACCGTCATCCCCTGTCCCCGTCGGCCAATACCGGCTCAACTCCAAGTCCATCCTGGCGCCTGACCACGTGCGGTCCACCTCGTGTGTGTTGTTGATGAACCGGTTGTTCGAAGCTTCGTGTTGGACAAGATTGTTGGGCTTTTTGGCAAGACCGATGGTACCGCGCGGGTACCCGAGACCGAAGGTTGAAGCGAAGCCAAAGAACTGTGTCACATCGGATATCTCACCAAGATCTTCGAAAAACCTCGGTACCGGACAAGGACGCCATTGACATCGAAACCGCGATACCCCCAAGATCTACCACACGGACGCCCACGGACTCGGAAAAAGGCCTCGTAACGACAAGTTCGCCTCCCGGAACCGTCAAGACCACCGACACGGCCGACATGATCTTCCTCGGTGGCAACGACAAATCGGACAAGGATTACCAAAATAACCACCGACAAGTTCTCCAGCATGGATGAGATGCCTAGACCCCGAAGGCCGATCCCGACGACCACACATGCGACAAGCACTTCACCCCGGACGCCGAGACTCCGACGCGACAAGTACTTCATCCCGAACGCCACGACCGTCGACATGACCGAAGACCACGGATGCAACAAGATCTACCTACCCCCCCCGTTATCTGAGGACGATCCCGGAGTCCGAACCTCGTTCTCCGAACCACGGACCACAGACCGACCCGAACCCCCGGACCAAGATCGTCGCGAACCCTAATGTGTGAACCTTTTCCCGAGCCCTACTTTATAAATGCTAAATATAAAACTTGTTGCATATTAAATTGTCATACTTGCATGCATACTTGTCTGTGGTTTGGGGGCCTTATGCCGATTCACCTAATAATTAAATATGGGGCCCATGTGCGGGCAAATCTAGCCTTATATTGGCCTCATTTAAATTTGTGTAGCGAAACCGGTGCTATCTTCTACCATGTTAAACAACATTTAATTTGCGGGGTAGATAAATAACTTGAACCACCTACTTAATGTCGGGACCCCGGTTCCGTTTAATATGACCTAATCGCATTGCACCTTTTCCATGTCCTGCATCATTCATGCACCATGCCGATCTTTTGCCGTAGTATTAAATATTGCATCCGGTGTTTCTTCTAGTGTTTTGCTTCTTCGCGGATAAGGCCGTTGAGTTGATGTGAGCTTCGCCCCGATCTTCGGTTGAACCTTCGGCAATGTTTTCAGGCGAGCATCTCCCCTTTCTACCTATCTTACTTTTATAGTATTTATTGCCTTGGACCTTCGGTTGAACCTTCGGCAATGTTGCGATGCTCTAGTTTTCGTACCCGTGATATCCCTTGCAGCCATATAATGCCTTGGACACATCCTATTACCTGTTGTTTGATAGATAGTTGGACTTGCGTGTCGTGATACGCTTGCTCAAGTCTTTGTTGCGTCGCCAAGTGCCACGATTGTTGGAGTATTGCCGCATGTTGTTGTTGGAGATGATCCTAGTTTTACTTATTGTTCACTTTAATTCTGTTTAACAACTAAATTTGAAGTAAGCAGAGGCATCGTGGGTGATAGATAACATTTGGTTTCGAATGCCCACTTGTGTCCGTAGGACCCCGAGTACTTGATACCTGTTCCTTGATTTATCGCGCTATCCACATCCGGGAGGTATATGGGACCCCCCTGAGCCAGAGCTTGATTCAGTCTTATTTCTTGGGGCCACAAACTAGTTTGAGGTTTTATTACTATCCTGTACTTATGCCATGCTACTTATGTATTCTGATTGTGAGGAGCACATCTTTGTCTTTTAGGATCGTGGCACGATTCCGCGGTGTCGACAAGCCCAGCCACACTTTCGGGTTCCCAGTCGTTCACAGCCGTCCCCACAACCTTAAGTCCGTCTCGGAGCCGGCCGGCTTCGTTGCGGGTTCTACTTTAAGGGGTGGCCCCCTGAAATATTTCTGAATCCTGTGATTGTTCAGTCGTGAAAGCCTCGTTGGGTTTTGTTTTGGTTTTTCCGAGGTTGATCGAGCGTGTGTTGCTATTGGTGCACCCCGGCCGGGTAAAACTTTCTGAAAGCCGTGTCCGCGGATATGGACGACTTGGAGCACAGTATCTCGATCATAGACAAGCATAACTAAAGTTTATTGCTATAAATTTGCCTTTATAATGACTAGTAATCAGCTACACTATAATGGAATGGCTAAATAATACTGCCCACAATTGCTTGTTTGGAGTGTCGCTTGCGACCATTGCACCTGACTAGTAACTATTGCAACTACAACGGAATGGCTGAATAAAAGTACCAACAATTGCTGGGTTTTGGGTTTATCTCATGCTATCTGTATCTGATTAGTAATTGTTGCAACTATAACGGAATGGTTAATAAAAGTGCCCACTGCCTACTTTATCAGGACGACTATCTATATTTGACTAGTAATTGTTGCAACGATAACTGAATCAATAAAGCGCCAACCGTGAGTTCCTCGGTTGACTTCCTCGTTTGGTCTCGAGGGGGAAACATCAGGATGGGTTTGTTTGGTGTTAGCTTCAGGTTGGATCCGGATAGGTCACTCTTATCCCTCTCTGATAATCGCCAGTTGTATCGAGTCTCTATAGGTTGTTTAGTGCGTCTTTGCCCGCCGATCCACCATACCTATGTGGCGAGGACCGCCGAATTCTAGTCTCGCCGTGTCTTGGCCTCGATCTTGGCCTCCTCTTTTTCCTTTGCCCTTTGTCGGCACCCCTTTTGTTTAAGCAGGTTTTGAGATCGACGTCGTTAGCAGGGTTACCCTTCCGGCTTAGCCTGGGCAGGGTTATGGACGCCATTGGTTATTCTTCAGGGCTCTTAGCCCCATTTGCATCTTGTCCGTAGTCGGACGTTCTATCGTTTTCAAGGTGATTTGAATCTTTGTATCGTATATCTGTATTCTTGACTCATGGAGTCGCTTGTATATATATATCTGTTCTGTGGGTCCCATCGAGGACTGTTGTGTAATGTTATTACTTCGTTTTCCACCCGCACGAAAGTGCCTGGTGGGCACCTTTGAATCGTTTCTATGCGGGTTTGGCGGGTTTCGCTAAAACTTGCATAGGTCCGATTCTGAGGGTGTTACAAGGAGTTGGAGGAGGACTCCCTCCTCTAGCCGCCTCCCTCCCACCTATAAAAGAAGGGGCAGGGGTGCCCCCTCTACCTACACCTCTCACACCCCAAACCCTAGCCCCAAGTCGCCGGCCACCTCCAAGGTCAGCCGACCTAGGGCATCCTCTAAGTCGCCGAGTTAGGGTTTCCCCAAAACCTAGCCGCCGGCCAAGCTCTCCCCTTGGTGCCTCTAAACCCTAGATCGCCAAGGCCCTCTCTCATACTCCACCATACTCGCTCCGGCTTAAGGCGAATCCCTGCGAGATCTCCCCTCTACTTCCGACACCACGCCGTCGTGCTATCGGAATCGCGAGGAGAGTGCTACAACCTCCGCTGCCTGCTGGAACAAGGGAGAGGAAGGTCTTCATGGAGTACCGAACGTGTGACCGATTGAGCTGCTTGAACCTTGGCCGGAAGGATCGTCTACGCGATCTTGAGATCGGAAGTGTACGACTACATCACCCATGAGAATATGATCTCGTTAACCGCTTTGGATGTTTGAGACATAATCAATATACCAAGCTTGATATTTATTGTTCCAACTATGTCGTATAATATGACACCAAACGAAGGTTTCACATTGTTTCAATCGTTTTTGAATTTTTTATGCCCGTTTTAAACTATCGTCAAACTTTATCAAACGGCGGGCATGAAGATTCTTAGCTCGGGGCTGAGCCTCGCTAAACTTGTATTGGATCTCTGATGAAATAGCATATTGTGAACCTAAAAATGATTTTTTAAAAATCATGAGCATCGAATCATGTACTTAGTTCATATCGACCCACTTCCTACGATTTGGACAGAATTGTGAACCAGAATTTATCTTTTTCACTAGGGATGGACAGAATGGTTTGAGATCCCCTGTTGGGACATTGTCCATATAAATTAGTCTAGTATTTAAAAAAATGGGGTGGTAGCATTTTGAATTAGCCATTTGGTGGTTGCTTCACAAAACATCCTCCTGCAACAATGTTCGCCATCCCATGATTCACATGTATGCACAATATGTGCACATGTCACAAACTATGTCTTGATTCTAGCCATAACATTGGTCATTTGGCCCAAAAGCCAGGAAACCACAAATGAGATAGGTCATTTTGTGAAGGTTTTTTTGAGACATAATTAACATACCAAGTTTGATATTTTTCCTTCCAACTATGTCATATAATATGACACCACGTACAGGTTTTGCATTGTTTGGATCATTTTTGAATTTCTTATGCCCGTTTTAAACTATCGTCAAACTTTATCGACCGACGGGCATGGAGATTTTTAGCTCGGGGCTGAGCCTCGATAAACTTGCATTAGATCTCTCATGAAATAGCATATTGTAAACCTAAAAAGGATTTTTGTAAAAAATAATTAGCACCAGATCATGTACCTGTAGTTTATATCTGACTCACTTCCTACTAATTCGGCAGGAATTTGTCTTTTTACCAAGAATGGACTGAAAGGTTTGAGATCCCCTGTTGGGATATTGTCCATGTAAGGTGGTCTAATATTTTTGAAAAATGGGGTGGTAGCATTTTGAATTAGCCATTTGGTGGTTGCTTCACCAAACCCCCGCTTTTTGTGCTCGGAAAATGGAAAATGCCTTTTTGGTGCAATTAAAAGTAAAAACTTTCTCGTGCAACATTGTTATTCATCCCATGATACACATGCATGCACAATATGGGCATATTATCACAAACTATGCCTTGATTCTAGCCATAATATTAGTCATTTGAGCCGAAAGTAATGAAACCTCGAATGAGATAAGTCATTTTATAAAGTTTTTTTGTGACATAATCAATATACCATGTTTAATATATTTTTTCTTTTAACTATGTCACATAATACGACACCACGCGAAGGTTTCACATTATTTTGATCGTTTTTGAATTTTTTATATTTATTTAAACTATGATCAAAATAGCGAGCATGAAGATTTTTATTCATCATAAATATCTAATATGTAAGTGTAGATATCTAGATATTATTTTTCTGTAATTTTTGATAAATAATTTTTATTTTTCTGAATTAGAATGATTTAGTTATAATTTTTTAAAGATTAATGAGATAAAAGGAAAAATAGCTATGCCGAGAAGAACCATCAGCGTAGGCTATCCTACGCCGAGGACAATTTTACATCGAGACAGTTTTATTAGGCGTCCAGCTCATGGCCTACGCCACCGGACTAGACTTTTGTCCATCGGCGTAGCATCTGACCATTGGCGCCTAGCTCCGTTCCTGTAGCGATTGTGTCCAATATGGGCGGACCCTCTAAAGCCAGACCAATAGGCTTGGCGCCGTAATCATCGTCCATCCTCACACAAGATGCATCAAGCTGCAGCAGGCTAGGGTCGTTGCAGATCTTGCAGAGTGTAGTGGTGCGCGTGCGCGCCAGACTGGGATTAGCACATCCTCATGGCGCACGGGTCCGATTCGCGTACGGGATGACGATGGTCTACGATACCCGGTCGGATCCGTACTTCCTCACGCATTATAACTAGTAGTACTAGCTTGTACTGTACCTCTCTGATCCTGGCCGATCGGTCTTTCGAAAGCAGAAGTTCTTATTCGTGATCCCAGAATATAGACCTCGACTCTCCCAACTTGCCAAGCAAAACACCGATGTATCCACCGGCCTACCGTGCGTTGCCGCAGATGAATGACGAGCGTGAAGGCAGGGTGGCGATCGGCGTCCCGCTCATCGTGCCGCCGCAGCAGATGCATGAGGCCTGGGTGGCGATCGGCGTCCCACTCATCGAGACTCTCCCCGACCGAAAGCCTAGTCCCTGCGAGAAGCACGTCACAAGGGTAAGATGCATACTCAACTCGATACGACTACTAGTAGATTATCGGATATTTGCAGAACCTATTTATATGTGGACTACTTGCTTTCTCAAACTTAGCAAGAGATGTATACCTGTTGGCCTCTAAGTATATTTATAGACATTACAAAAGAAGAAGAGATGGATGCGGTGGTGTGTAAAAAAAAGCTTGTCCAAGTCTTGTGTGGACATAAGATCAACCAACCGAGTTCTAATATGATCAATTAATTAAGTTCTGTGCAAAAAAGAAAGTTAAAATTAATTTTCGGACAACAAATTCCTAAACTCTCTTTAGCAACAATTAATGGATATCTACTCCCTCCGTCTCAAAATAGACGTCGAAGGTTTTTAAAAAATTGAATGAATCTATATACTAAATAGTGTCTTGATTCATCCAAATTTTAACAAATCTGCGATATCTATTTTACTTTAAAACGGAGGGAGTAGTATTTTTATTTTCGGAGGACGGCATTTGTCGGCTCAAGTTTTACACCTCATATCGAAAGTGCAAGCTGGCTTAATGGCTTTTGCTCCTTTGTTCTTTGCAGTGTTTGGCGATCGCTTGGGGAATCATTTCTACGGTTGGGATCTTCGTGTGTGATGCGCCACTCGTTGCGAAGATACTTAGCGCGTGCATGATTTGGGTTATACCGATCGCTATACTAAGGATCACGTTTAGATGCGACGATGTTCCGGAGGATACTGTCGAAACCTGATTTCTTGCCTCCACCGACCTGCTTTTCTTGAAGGGAGTAATAGTATGGTGAGCTTTGAATTGAGAACGTATTTATGTATATAATGTATAACCCTTGCTTATACATACATTTATGTAGGAGTAATATAAACAGAGGCCAAATCTGACATTGATTTATCTTTTACCAAATATAAAGCTTACCCCTCTCAACGCCAGTGCACTTTGTACGAATATTTAAGTTTTGTGCCCTTTGATTTTCTGGTGCAAATATAAAGCTTACCTCTCTCAACGCCGGTGCACTTTGTCTGAATATTTAAGTTATTTTTAGCTAAGCAAAATCAACGTAACAAGTAGCAACAGACAGGGAGCCGAATTAGACGCAAGCCCTAGTGCTAAGGGCGGTAGCTGAGTGAAACCCTAGTAGCTCCCACCTTCGTATCCTCTCCTCGCCGTGGGCCGAGACCTCCGTCTCCTCTTCTCGTCGTGCACCTCGGCCCATCGGAGGAAGCCGATAAGCAAGGGTAGAGGCGGATTTGTCTCCTTGAGCTATAGGAGCCCTCGTGGCAGGTAGAGGTCGAGGTCGGGGCGGCGGCCAAGCCGTTGTGACAGCGGGGCAGCACGATGACTTCTTGTGGCGGCAATAGTCTGGCGCAGAGGCTATCGATCTCTGACTCGCGGGAAGGGTGGATCCTTTTTGTTCCCATTTTCCGGTGGCAGCGATGGACATATTCCTCATACCTAGAAAGAGGTGACTTGAGACCTCGAGTGGCGAGCTAGATACAGTGGAATGTCGGTTGATTTTGAGGTGTTCGCGCTCTTTAGCTATTTTTATCTAGGTGGCACGACCCAAGCTGCTAACAATCTCTACGGGGCACAAAGTTGATGGGTTTCAACCTCTCAATTATGTGATCTCATTTTAATGCTATTATTCTGCAGATGTCCATCCTTCAGGAGGATCTACAAGACCGACTTTGTTGGGTGCATGCTCCTACAGGCACGTCAATGCACTCTAAAATTGCATATACTCTTTTGTCTACCAAAGAGTAATCAAGCCCTGAACCAGTTATGCAACCTCTTAGGTCAGACCAAACTAGGATAAATCGTCTTATCTAGGCATGTGCATGATCTTCCTTAAAAAAACATCTCTATCTCCATCTCTATCTCTACTACCGACACCAATATGAATTTAGCTAAATACACACCATCACACATACATAAGTCTTACAACCGCATGATTAGGCAATCTAAACACTATCCAACAATTTATATTAGCTGAACCACTCTTTGGTACACCTAACAATTAGCTTGAATGGACTAAAACTCTGCCACACGGAAACCCCACAACGTATAATTGCTTCGTCCCTTAACAGATGCCAAAAATTAAGGAAACAATCCGCGATCCTGTATCCCTAAAACCATGCACCTTGCGTCCCCACCACGACAAACGCCTCCCTCTCGCCGCTGCCATCACCGCAGGGCGGCATCGCCAATTTCCTGGCACCCTAGACACCGCCTTGGCCGTCTTCTTGGACGACGTCATCGCTGCCCTTGACGACGCCATCGCCGTTTTCCTCACCGACACCATCGCCATCTTCCTCGCCACCGCCATCGTCGTCTTCCTAGAGGACGCCATTTTCGTATTCATGGGTGACGCCCTCGCCACCGTCATCGTCGCCTTACTGGACGCCAACACCTTCGCCCTCCTACATCGCTGCATCGGCATTTCGGCCACCCTCTACGTCTCCTTCCTGGACGACACCATTGTAGGATTCGCAGCATAGAAAACAAAAATTTTCCTACGATGTGAACTATATACCAAGATCTATCTACTAGATACAAACAACGGGCGGATGTATATCCGTAGAGAACATACCCTTGAAGACCGACAAAGCTTAACGAGTTCAACTCGTAGTTGATGTAGACGATCTCTTGCCGATCTCAAGATCGAGAGGAAGTCCTAGCGCTGCAAATCAGCAGCGCATCCGTGCTCGCACACACGTTCGAGGCACCGAGCAACCTCCACCTCCTCGCTCCAGCGATACAGCGGAAGCACAACTCTTTCTTGCCGAATAGCCACCGGGAACATGTATCTCGCTAGTCCGAGACCATGGGGGATAAATTCTAGAGGGGAGAGATCCTTCACGAGGAGGTGTGTGAGACAAGTGAGGAGGGGCTCCTTTTATAGGAGGAGGGAACCCCAAGGGGTGGCTTGCGCATGGGGGCTGCCCTTGCCCTCCCTCTTCATGTGGGTGGACACTCCACTCACAAATCTCCTTTAAATTCCCTCCACTCAAAAGTCCACTCAAATTCCCATTAAATTTCCACCAAATTTAATGCAAACTCTCATTAAATAAAACTCTTTTATTTTATTCAGAATTTTGTCAATTAATTTAATGACAAACATTCACAAATAACCCCTTGCTAGAATTCTATTTCACATGCATAACCACTTTATGCAATTTCACCCGAAAACCTGTTTCGGTATCTAGTGAAATAAATTCCTGCGCTTGTTCATTCTTTCGGCATGAAACATTTGCTCCAATTGGATGCCGGTGTCTCTTAAGTGTGTCACCCTACGGTTCGTGAATAATGCGGACATGATCGAGACCCCTCTCAGATCAATAATCAGAAGCGGGATCTGGAGACCCATACTGACTCCCACACATTCAACGATGACTTTCTTGTGATCGTCGGAACCTTTTACGCTAGTATCTTAATCCCTTTGTTTCACGATATATTACATGTCCGAGATTCGATCATCGGTATCTCCATACCTAGTTTGATCTCGTTACCGACATGCACTCTTTTCTCGTTCCTGTGATATAACATTCTAGTGATCAAATCACTTTCTTGCAAGCTAATCAATGTGATATCACCGAGAGAGCCCAGAGTATATCTATCCGTCATCGGGATGAACAAATTCCACTCTCGATCCATGAGCCTCAACATAACACTTTATTAGTTCTGAATCCATCTTTATAATCACCCACATTACGGTGTGACGTTTGATGTTATCAAGAAACTCTTCCGGTGTTAGTGATTGACATGAGCTCATGGTCTAAGGATTAGGATCACTTCGTAAGTTGTTATAGCAATATAAACTCAATGACTTTGATCGTAATGCTATACTTCGGATGAATGTTCATCACACCATTACACTAATGTTGTGATCCCGTTATTAACAACATCCAATGTCCATGATCAGGAAACCTTGATCATCTTGTTAATCAACGAGCTAGTTTATGAGAGAGGCATAACTAGGAACTTTCTGTTTGTTTATTAAACACACATGTATTAGCGTTTCCGTATTAATACAATTATAGCATGCAAAATAAACATCTATCATATACTTGGAATACACATAATAAACACTTTATTATTGCCTCTCAGGGCATATTCCCTTCAGTCTCCCACTTGCACTAGAGACAATAATCTAGTTACATAGTGATAAATCTAACACCCATTGAGTTATGGTGTTGATCATGTTTTGCTCTAGGGAGAGTTTTAGTCAACGGATCTGCTACATTGAGATCCGTATGTACTTCACAAATCTTTATATCTCCATCCTTGACATGCTCGCGGATGGAGTGAAACCGGCGCTTAATATGCTTGGAATGCTTGTGAGACCTTGGCTCTTTGGCATTGGAAATGGCACCATTGTTGTCACAATAGATCACCATTGGGTCCAACGCGTTTGCCACCACTCCTAGTTCGGATATGAACTCCTTCATCCAAACTGCTTCCTGAGCCGCTTCTGAAGCAGCAACATATTCGGCCTCCGTTGTTGATCCCGCTACCACAGGTTGTTTGGAGCTCCTCCAACTAACCGCTCCGTCATTCATGAGAAATACGTATCCGGATTTAGACTTAGAGTCATCCGGATCGGTGTCAAAGCTAGCGTCGACATACACTTAGCGACGAGCTCTTCTTCACCTCCGTATACAAGAAACATATCCTTAGTTCTTCATAAGTACTTAAGGATATTCTTGACCGCTATCCAGTGTTCCGAACCTGGATCCGATTGGTACCTACTAGTCAAACTAATAGCATGTGCCACATCCGGTCTTGTACATAGCATAGCGTACTTTATAGAGCCTATGGCTGAAGCATAGGGGACTTTGTCCATTATCTCTCTTTCTTCCGCCGAAGCCGGACTTTGAGTCTTACTCAATGTCTTGCCTTGCAACATAGGTAAGAACCCCTTCTTACTTTCGTCCATTTTAAACTTCTTTAAAATCTTATCAAGGTATGTACTTTGCGATAGCCCTATTAGGCGCCTAGATCTATCTCTATAGATCTTTATGCCTAATATGTATGACGCTTCACCTAGGTCCTTCATTGAAAATTTGTTGTTTAGATAACTTTTAACACTGTTTAAAGATCTATATCATTCGATCAATAATATGTCATCCACATATAATATCGGAAATGCCACATTGCTCCACTAACTTTCTTGTAAATACAAGCTTCTCCATAAGTTTGGACAAATCCAAACTCTTTGATCACCTCATCAAAGCGGAGATTCCAACCGTGATGCTTGCTTCAATCCATAGATGGATCGCTGAAGCTTGCACACCTTGTTAGCATCCTTAGGATCGACAAAACCCTTTGGTTGTATCATATACAACTCTTCTTCAATATTACCATTGAGAAAGCGGTTTTGACATCCATCGCCATATCTCATAATCGAAATATGCAGAATTGCTAACATAATCCTAACTGACTTTAGCATCGCTACGGAGAGAAAGTATCATCGTAGTCAACTCCTTGAATTTGTCGAAACCCCTTTGCGACAAGTCGAGCTTTATAGACGGTCACATTACCATCGACATCAGTTTTCCTTTTGAAAATCCATTTGTTCTCCACGGCCTTTCGGTCGTGAGGTAATTCCACCAAGTTCCAAACTTGATTTTCATACATGGATTCCATCTCGGTTCATGGCTTCTAACCATTTGTTGGAATCCGGGCTCATCATCGCTTCTTCATACGTCGGGGTCATCATTTTCATCAACCATGAAATTCATGACGGGATCTCCGTCTGACTCGGGAGATGCATCGTCTGTTTGACCTGCGAGGTTGGTAGTACTCTCTTTCGAGTTTCATGATCATTATCATTAGTTCCCTCTTCAACGGTGGAGCCAACTCCGGAACAACTTCCGCTGCGCTACTCGCCATACTTTGAAGAGAAGGTTCCACAACCTCTTGAGTTCTACCTTGACTACTCACACCTTTTCGAGAAACTCTTTCTCTAGAAAGGATCCATTCTTAACAACAAAAACCTTGCCCTCGGATCTGTGATAGAAGGAATACCCAATAGTTTCTTTAGGGTATCCTATGAAGGCGCATTTTCCTCTTTGGGTTCGAGTTTATCCGGTTGAAGTTTCTTCACATAAACATCACATCCCCAAACTTTAAGAAATGACAGCTTAGGTTTGTTTCCAAACCACAATTCATCTGTGTCTTTTCAGCAGATTTAGATGGTGCCCGATTTAAAGTGAATGCAGCGGTTTCTAGTGCATAACCCCAAAATGACAACGGCAAGTCCGTCGGAGACATCATAGATCGAACCATATCTAATAAAATGCGATTCTGACGTTCGACACACCATTTATTTTGTGGTGTTCCGGAGTGTGAGTTGTGAAACAATTCCACACTCTTTCATGTGAGTGCTAAACTCGTAACTTAGATACTCACCTCCACGGTCGGACCGTAGAAATTTGATCTTTCTATTACGATGATTTTCCACTTCATTACGAAATTCCTTGAACTTTTCAAAGGTTTCAGACTTGTGTTTCATCAATTAGATATAACCGTATCTACTCAAATCATCGTAAAAGTAATAAAATAACGATATCCACCTCGGCAAACACACTCATTGGACCACATACATCGAATGTATGATTTCCAATAAATCATCGCCGTTCCATTGAACCGGAAAATGGCGTTCTAGTCATCTTGCCCATAAGGCATGGCTCACATGTATCAAATGATTCATAATCAAGTGATTCCAAAAGTCCATCCGAATGGAGCTTCTTCATACGTTTAACGCCAATATGACCTAGCGAAGTGCCACATATATGCGGATATATCATCATTAAGTTTAATCCTTTTAGCATCAACATTATGAATATGTGTAACATTATCATCAAGATCTAATAGAAATAAACCATTCATCATCGATGCATGACCATAAAAGATTTCATTCATATAAATGGAACAACCATTGTTCTCGGTTAAATGAATAACCACTTCGCATCAAACACGATCCGGATACAATGTTCATGCTCGGTCGGGCACGGATAACATTTATTCAAGTTTATAACTAATCCGGCGGCAAGTGGAGAGGCAGCATTAAACGGCGATCACATCAACGCTTGATCCATTGCCGACACGCATCTTGACCTCACCCCTTGCTAGCGGTCGCTTGTTCATGACCCACGATTCGAGTTATAAATATTAGCAATGAACCGGTATCAAATACCCGGTGCTCTGCGAGCACTAGTCAAGTACACATCAATAACATGTATATCATATATACCTTTGTTTGCCTTGCCGGCCTTCTTGCGCAAATTCTTGGGGCGATTCGCTTCGATGGCGATCCTTACAATAGTAGCACTCGGAATCAGACTTAGGTCCAACTCGGGGTTTCTTTTCAGGCGCGGCAACAGGCTTTCCGCCCTTACTTCCCTTCCGTTTTCCCTTCTTGTGTTTCTTAAAACCAGTGTTCCTATTGATCATCAACATTTGATGTTCCTTTTTGATCTCCACTTCTGTAGTTTTAAGCATTGTGAGCTCGGGAGAGACTTCTTCATGCCTTGCATATTATAGTTCATCACGAAGCTCTTATAGCTAGGTGGCAGAGACTGCAGAACACGATGGATGCCTAAGTCAATGGGAATCGATATTCCCAAGGACACAAGCTTATCGGCGTAACCCGACATCTTGAGTACATGCTCACTAGCGGAGTGTGCTCTTCCATCATGCAGACTAAAGAACTTTTACGAGCGTTGTAGCTCTCTCAAAGACATGTGTCGAAAATCATTTTCAACTCACCCATTGTATCAAATGCATTGCCGTTTTAAAGCCTTTGAAGTTTCGGCTCTAGCCCATACAATATGCCGCAATGAACTAAGTTGTGGTCCTCTGGAGTCGATAGACATTCTTCTCCTCGTCGGGGCATCATCAAAAGGTGGGGGCCTAACGGCGCTTCTAGCACATATTGCTTTTGCGTGAGAGGAGAATCCTCAAATTCATGGCCCATTCGGTAAAGTTGCTACCGTTAGTTGCTAGTTTCTCTTTCTCCATGAACACATTGAAATTAAAAGCGGTGGTGCCATCTACAACAGAATTTGTAAAGTTTAGACTAAGTGTATGATAGATTGAGTTCAACTAATCTATATTACGAATGAACTCCCACTCAAAAGCGACATACCTCGTGCCTTTTGGTGATTACATGAACCAAATCCACTACACCAAGTCCGATCATCACGTGAGTCGGTATAGCTTCAAAGGCGAGCATCAAATGGGCATCATATCAACTATATGACTCATGTTTAACCTTTAGGTCCGTGTTAGAGGCCATGTCTGTACATGCTAGGCTCGCCAAGTTAGAACCTTAGTATTGGCGTGTGTAACTGTTTTACACCGAAATATGGTCGTGGATCCAAGAACACCCGATCATCACGTGATGTCTTGGGCGGCGAAAACATAATCGGTGCATACTAAAGGAAGAACACATTCTTATCTTGATATTTAAATGAGGGATCATCTTATTATGCTAACAAAGCGCTAAACAAGCAATATAAGATGCTATCAAACATCATATGTTTATTAGTGAAATTATATGGTTCCCGGATGATCTCTATCATGTGCATCGTGGTATGATCACTATCATACCTATATGTAAATCCAAGGTCTATGGATTTTACACGCTATGTGTGTTGTAAGAGTATCATATCATACTTCTACTTACAATACTACCATATCATAACACTAGCCCAGCAACAATCTAAACTAGACGCCTCTAATTTATCCATTGCAAGTTTTACGTGGCTTAGGACTTTCGAGATAGAAACGTTCTTACCTACGAACATGAACCACAACGAGGATAATTAAATTGTTGACAACTCGCTTGCAAAATAAATATTGACTATAGTAGGAGAGACAGACACCTGCTAGCCACTTATGCAAACTAGTTGCATGTCAAGCGTGGAACAGGCTCATGTGCGAGGACATGTAAAGTTTGTCTGTGCCGTTTCATCCCATTATGCCACCAATATCCAAAATTACAACAAAGGAGCAACAACATGATCATCATCGCCCACATACTCATATGTGTACTACCCGTGTAAAGTATCTATGCATAGATCCGGCTCGATACCCTTTGTAGGGTTCGACATAGAAAACAAAAATTTCCTACGATGTGAACTATATACCAAGATCTATCTACTAGATACAAACAGCGGGCGGATGTATATCCGTAGAGAACATACCCTTGAAGACCGACAAAGCTTACGAGTTCAACTCGTGGTTGATGTAGACGATCTCTTGCCGATCTCAAGATCGAGAGGAAGTCCTAGCGCCGCCAAATCAGCGCATCCGTGCTCGCACACACTTTCGAGGCACCGAGCAACCTCCGCCTCCTCGCTCCAGCGATGCAAGGAAGCACAACTCTTTCTTGCCGAATAGCCACGGGAACATGTATCTCGCTAGTCCGAGACCATGGGGATAAATTCTAGAGGAGAGAGATCCTTCACGAGGAGGTGTGAGAGACAGGTGAGGAGGGGGGCTCCTTTTAGAGGAGGAGGGGGGCACCCAAGGGGGTGGCCGACGGCCATGGGGCTTCCCCCTCCCCTCCTTCATTCATGTGGGTGGACACTCCACTCACAAAATGCCCTTTAAATTCCCTCCACTCAAAAGTCCACTCAAATTCCCATTAAATTTCCACCAAATTTAATGCAAACTCTCATTAAATAAAACTCTTTTATTTTATTCAGAATTTTGTCAATTACTTTAATGACAAACATTCACAAATAACCCTTGCTAGAATTCTATTTCACATGCATAACCACTTTATGCAATTTCACCCGAAACTTTGTTTGGTATCTAGTGAAATAAATTCCTGCGCTTGTTCATTCTTCGGCATGAAACATTTGCTCCAATTGGATGTCGGTGTCTCTTAAGTGTGTCACCCTACGGTTCGTGAATAATGCGGACATGATCGAGACCCTCTCGGATCAATACTCGAAGCGGGATCTGGAGACCCATCTTGACTCCCACACATTCAACGATGACTTTCTTGTGATCGTCGGAACCTTTTACGCCATATCTTAATCCCTTTGTTTCACGATATATTACATGTCCGAGATTCGATCATCGGTATCTCCATACCTAGTTTTATCTCGTTCCGACATGCACTCTTTTCTCATTCACGTGATATAACATTCTAGTGATCAAATCACTTGCTTGCAAGCTAATCAATGTGATATCACCGAGAGGGCCCAGAGTATATCTATCCGTCATCGGGATGAACAAATTCCACTCTCGATCCATGAGCCTCAACATAACACTTTATTAGTTCTGAATCCATCTTTATAATCACCACATTACGGTGTGACGTTTGATGTTATCAAGAAACTCTTAGGTGTTAGTGATTGACATGATCTCATGGTCTAAGGATTAGGATCACTTCGTAAGTTGTTATAGCAATATAAACTCAATGACTTTGATCATGATGCTATACTTCGGATGAATGTTCATCACACCATTACACTAATGTTGTGATCCCGTTATTAACAACATCCAATGTCCATGATCAGGAAACCTTGATCATCTTGTTAATCAACGAGCTAGTTTATGAGAGAGGCATAACTAGGAACTTTCTGTTTGTTTATTAAACACACATGTATTAACGTTTCCGTATTAATACAATTATAGCATGCAAAATAAACATCTATCATATACTTGGAATACACATAATAAACACTTTATTATTGCCTCTCAGGGCATATTCCCTTCACAAATATTTTGAAGAGGTTGAGTCTTTCAAGAAATCTAAAGCGACTTAACCCTCATTCTCCGATCTTAAACAACGATATTACTAGTCAAGCGTGATCCTCCTGAGAAAAACGCATCTTAACCTCTCGGGTCGCTTCCGTTGGGCAATCCCGGAGGTCCTCCGACGCCGCCTTCCAGACCCCCCCCCCCCAACTCTATTCCCATCCGGCCGCTGCTGCAGCCGGCGCTGGCGGTGTTGTTGGCGCCCGTCCCGCTAAAGGAAGAGGGCGGCAGGGGGTGGGGGGCATCCCGTTTTGCGTCGAAGCGAAGGGGCATGGTGGCGGCACGGCCACACATGGCGATATAGCCGAAGTGGTTGGTGCCTAAGGTTTTCGGCGGGGCAATGAAGAAGAGGCGGCGACACGTCTCCGTTGCGGTCATTGGCTGCTGGCGCGTGATCTGGTTCTTCTCCTGGGCTGCGATCTAGGCCTCCTTGATTGCAATTTGGGATTAGAGGAGGCCAAATTGAGCAACTGCTGCGGGTGTCGCTCTTGTAAAAGTGCCTTCCTGCTGCCTTCTTTTTTTTTGCCTTCCTACTGAAACTTGACGACAAGCGTGGGGGCTTCAAGTCTTGCGAATAATAGTGGTGGTCCTGAGTTTTTTCTCGCACCAAGACGAAGAGCTACTTGATACATGCCATCAATGATATGAGAGGAATGGCGAGTTTCGGAAGGCTCCGTTGGTGATCTCCCTTGGGCATCTCATGCCTGGCGGTTGCTGGATCGGATGGTATTCGGTCGTGCACAATCGTGCATTTTTCTGACCGTTTGGTTTCATAGAAAGCGTTGAGAAGCTCTGATATTTGTTACCATCATGTCTCATGTCTTTAATAATCCATAGTGAAGTCAGATATAGAGAATGTCATGGAAGCATAGAAATGAGAGCTAGCGATGGTGGTCTGAATCTTGGTGGCGATGAGGAACTAGCTTGGGGTTTTGTGACTTGGAGCAGTGACTGTTAGTGGGGGCGATCGTACAGAAGAAGTTCACGGTCTTATCTTGCAGGATGAAAATCCAAGCTATAGCCTTAATTGGTTTTGTCGGCAATGGGCTTGTTGAAGACATTGTTTTCGAAATGGGACTTTCTCCGGGGTAAAAATATATGATCATTGATCGGGTGATGACGACGCTTGTGTATTATTCTTTTTGAAGTCGTAGTTATTGAAGATGTTGGAATTCTAGTGTTATTTTGGTGGTGTTCAGCGTCGCTGCTATAAGAAACTGACTGCTGTAGCGGGGCTTTTCTTTTTTTAATTCTTGTTTTCTTTGTTGTGTGCATCCGTAAGGCTGCTAGGAAAATACGTTGTTGCAGAGACGAGATGTAATTGGTATCTTCAAGATATTAATATGTGTTTTTTGTCAAAAAAAACATTAGTCAAGCTATGAAAATCTAATGGAAAGATGAATTGCATTGTGTCGGAGCTACGGTACTTAGCGTATCAGTAATAATAAGACCCCTAGGCTTAAATAAATATCATGCATGTCAATGCGCCATCAGCCCATCTTATACCATACTAAAATAGAGAAATAGTATGTACTCCCCGTTACAGAATATAAAATGTTTTAGCCTTTTCTGAGAGGCATATATCATATAGGTTCGGAGCAAATTGAGTGAACTTACACATTAAAAAAGGTTTAGATACATATATTTTAGAAAAAGATAAAACATCTTATATTTTAAAACAGATGGAGTAATATTTTAACTAGACAAAGAACTAAGGACATCTTATTTAGCTGCTATCAGCAGCTTAACCTAGCCGACCTGACTGTCTAATTTTGAGGCTTCACATGCAGCACAAAATCAACATGATCATTGCACCAATAACTAGAGGAAAGATGGGCAAACAAATCAGCACCAAGAGGGGATTTGGAAATCTCTGCAGAAACGTTCCCACGACAATGTCGGTGGCGAACACGAGCACGAGGGTGATCGCAAAACCCTGCAAGGATAGAGAGAGAGGTGTGAGAAGTGAGAACCATGGCCAATTTGATGCATGTGGCTGGAGAAAATATAGCTGAGGTACGTAATTTAGTACTCCTACATTCATAAACATCTTGCAGGACGCGCAGTTGTCATGATGGGGAGGTGGTCTTGTCGCCGTCGCCGACGTCGACGGTGGTGGCTCTTCTTTCTCAGGCGGCAGCGGGTAACCGATGACGGCCGGCGGCTTCCTCCCGCCACCGTCGTCGATCAGCGGGTATCCGAGGGCCACCTTGCCTTCCTCCGTGCCGCGGAGGTGCACGCTGGCGTCGTCGGTCGCGCCGGCCATTAGATGGTACTGTGCGGCGATTGCAGGTTTTGGGCCCGGGTCGTTGTACGCATGAGGAAACCGTGGTTATCAAATCTAGTCAGGGCACGCACAAACCTAATATAATACACTAGGTTTGTAACTCGTAGATATGTTGGAAACACGTTCGTTTGTATCGGGACAGGAACGTAAGATTGTCCGTTCACGATCGACGTTGATTGGGGAGGCGCACCAAAAATACAACTCTATATATATGTAGGGCTGCCGGGCTTATCCCCGTCGTTTGTTTGTTCAAAATTCGTGCACATTTTTATACAAAGCACCTTGGAATTATAACCATCTTTCCTTTGCACAGCCCTCAATGTTTCCAAAAGAGATCTTCTATGCTCGGGTCATGTTTAAGTTAGTAAATAATTAGTAGTACTACTAAGGACTTGTAGGAATTAGTACGGAATTAGTCAGCCACGGAAGTCATCTTCGTTCAATATACATATACTCCCTCCTTCACGGTTTGCAGGGCGCCTAATCAAATTTAGGGTTTTTTCAAAACTACAACGTTCCTAGACGCATAAGCATTAATTATTGATTAATGTGGCAACTTTTCTCCCAACTTTCTATGTATGCAATAGTCTCCCACCACTGCATGCGTCTTAACCCACTAATAGGCTTAATTTTCAGTCAATACGTTCACGCCTAGGTCCGTGAAATTTTTGTAGAACACCCTGCAAACCGTGAAGGAGGTAGTATATAAAGTGGATCTGGGGCATTAGTACATAATTACTCAGCCACCCACCGGAGAATAAATGGGGACAAAACGGATCTGGCTAGGCTAACGGATCTACTCCCTCCGACCCATATTAATTGACTCAACTTTGTCTAGATACGAATAAATCTGGACTAGATACTTAACTAGATACATATGAATTTACTTCCTTCGTCCTAAAATAGATGTCTCAGATTTTTCAAAATTTAGATGAATCTATATACTAAATAGTGTCTAGATTCATTCAAATTTTGACAAATCTGAGACATCTATTTTGGGACGGAGGGAGTAGAAAAAGTTGAGTCAATTAATATGGGTGGGAGGGAGTAGGAAAAAGTTAGCCGGGAACAAATCCATTGGGAAAAAAATGATTGTGGTTGGGACAAACCGATCTGGCAGCACGCAGGGTGGAGACATTTTGATTAACTTGCGTCGCCGCTGCTCGAACACCTTGAGGAGACGCTGGATTGATATCATGGCCGTGGCCTGCCGGTTACTGCTGACCAATTGATGGAGGCAACCGGTCCTACGCGAGACACCGCGTCGTCCGTCCGTCGTCTTCCTCTCCGGGATAGAACACGGGGTCGCAGGTCGGATTAGGCAAGATAAGTGGACACGGTGGAGAGAAGAAAATGGGAGGAATAGAGATGCGTCGTGGGCAGCTTACAAGATGGACTGTACACCTTGGCCACCATAAGGAGAAGAAGCTGTATTTGTACAGGATGAAAGTGCATAATGAACTTGCACGCATCTTAGAGCATTGCAGGCCGTTAGATAATCAGTGACGCTCACGCCCTTGTAGAAAAACCGCGTTCGAGGCGCACGCCTTGGTTGTGGGGGTAAGATGGTCATATGCAGCTTTTAACCTAATACAAGTTGATCGTGAACGTTTGTCAATTTGTTGTCGTGTGCGCGGGGCCCTTGGTTGCATCTTGGAAGAAGGGACTTCACTGTGTTGCCTTAGAGCATCTTCAGCCGTTAGAAAAAAGAGGCTTCACAGATGCTATTTTGTCATCGGGAGAAATTATCCCTAGCCGTGTGCACCCGGCCCCCACAAGACCGGCCTCCACAGTAGCTGGTCGCGAGTGGGAGAGGTAGAAGCCGGAGTTGGGCACCAGGATGCAGGATGACCACGTCAGCGCCAGGGGTGGGGAGACTCCTCCTCGAGGGCGTGGCCGAAGACAGTGTGGTGCTCTAGAGCCAGAACAAGTACGGGCCGCGCACAGCGAACATCTTGTTCGTACCGTCGCTCTGCCCTGCCGTCCTGGCCTGGCACCGCTTTCTCTATCGCCAGCCGTCCTCGACCGTGGGGAGCAGGGACCTGCAAGGAGGCGTTGGTGCTGGGACTATGAGGCCGCAATGGAGCTCGAGCTCGTGGAAGGAGGGCGCGGGCGCGGCGACCTCGGCCGCGGGCTGCAGGGCGCAGACGAAGCCTGCCAGCGGCACGGTGTGTGGTCGGTGGAGCTATGCGCTGCGCAGACGCGTGGGCAAAGTCGGGTCGATAGGGAGGATGGCTTTCATCCCTATGACACGTGGGCTAGGTCGCGTGGTGGCTTCCGCCGGTGCCCCCAGTTGCCCCCTGGGAACGACTAGGGGTGGGTTCGGTTCTAGAACCAGCGGGACTGTCAGAGGATGGTTCTGACTCCATGTTCGATTTAGAAAAAATTGAGAAACGAAAATTGAGAAACGAAATGGTTCTCTTTTTTGTTCGGTTGGTGAAACCGAAGAACAAAACTTAGAACCAAACCACTCCTAAATATTTTCATTGATTTTAGTTTAAATTTAATCCTCTCTCCAAATCATAATTAACAGTGACAAATAGCAATTAAAATAGATAAAGGTCAAAAATTGAGGCACAATCATAGGTTAAAATCGAAGCCAAAATCTAAGGTATAATCGGAGCCAAAATCGGAAACCGCCGGCCGCGTGTGCCGTGCTTGGATGCCACCGCCGTGTGCTCGCGCTGCTGGCCCTGCTTCGTGCATGGCCGTCGCCCGGGCATGCTTTGCTGCCGCCGCTGCCCGCCGTCTGGCCTGCTTCGCTGCACCGTCCACACGTTCTTTGTCGCTGCCTGCCGCCGGGCTGCTTCGCTCTGCCGCCCGCGCGTGCTCTGCCCCTGTCCGCCGCCCGCGTGTAAGCTGTGCTGCCACGTCCGTGCATCTCTGCGCTGCGCCGCCCGTGCCTGTGGTTAGCGAGAGAGAGAGGCTAATTAGTTTAGTGAGCCGTTCTCTCATGTCCGGCCGATTCGGCCGGACGAGTCGATTCCGCATCTAAGAAGAATATTTCATTCCGAAGAACTAGTTGGTTATATTTCGTCTGTCTAACCGAACACATGAATAGGTGCTAGATGTGAAGCGCACCTATTCCGTTCCTCTAAATTCCAGAACCGAACACACCCTAGGTTCGCTCTGGTACCGGTGGATAAAGTTTTGCGTTTTTTCGAAAGAACTCCTAGGTGGTGTTTTGGCTCCCAGGTACAAATAAACTTATTACAAAAATTATATAAAAAATAAAATTTAAATGTTTAAAAATATCTGATTTCTTTTTGCATATACACCTGGATATTCTATGCCCGTTCGCAAGTTTTTAGAAAGAATGAATATTTTATGGGTAGTGCTACGCCTCCGGGGATAAAAACTTCTGATCACCCGGGTCCTCGTGCTGACACGTGTCCACCCAAATCCCGCTTTTGCTACACTCAAACCCGCTTTTGCTACATACGCCCCGCTTTTGCTACACTGTAGCAAAAAACGGTTAAATCCGAGACAAATAAAAAAGACAGATCTCGTCGGAGACTTCACCGGAGACCTCGTCAGAGACTATGTAGCATAATATTTGTGCTAATGTAGCAAAACTGACTCCGTCTTCGACTCGCCGGAGATCTCGCCGAAGACCTCATAGCAAGAAGTTTGCGCTATTGTAGCAAACTCAGAAAACAGATGTACCAAAATAATTATACTAATGTAGCAAAAGCCGACTTCGTCGGAGAAAAAACTTGTAAGAAAAAAATGCCATGTAGCAGCGCCGCTCGCCGCAGGTAGCAACACCAAAAGTTGTATGTAGCAGGGCCTCTCGCTGAATGTAGCAGCACTCCTCGCCGCAGGTAGCAACATCAGAAGCCGTAGGTAGCATCGACACCGGACGCATGTAGCAAACGTCGACACGGCTTGTAGCACCGCCGAGCGCATAAGCGTCGCCATTGGCCCCAGGCGGCCCTATGTAGCGATCGTTGGCGTCTTCGTGGCTGCGTCGTCGGCTACATGTAGAAAAAATCCCCACACCGGAGCGAGTAGTATAGCATGACCTCCGCCCCACTCTCTTCAATGTCCCTCAGTGGATCTAACGGCGAGTCAAGGTAGAGCAGGGGACCCTGGCTCCGCAAGGTGCTGCAGACATGGGCGAGGTTGAGGAACCCCATGGCGGGGCGGCGCGGGACAGGACATGGCGCGGCGGATGGGCCGCGACGGCCAGCCACATGCCAGATGGGAGAGCACTGCAGGGTCCCTAGCGGTGCGGCCACACGCCTACAGCAGGGAGTTGCGGAAGAAAAAAGAAGAAGATAAGAGTTAGGAGGCGTGCGGGAAAGAAGAAGTGCGGAGCGAGCGACCCGGGGATCGATCCCCCGGGAAAAGTGTATCATTTCCCATATTTTATATGGTTTGTGTAAAAAGACAATAGACATGTCGCCACACTGAAATTTGTCTTCTTACATAGGACATCTAAAAAGTTATTTTTAACAATGGAGAGGCAATGCATGGTGGAGCTTGGCCGATGGAGAATTTGCTAGATGCCCCAACCGTTGAAGCTTATGCTCTTCGATATGGACTGCATCTAGTGGAGAGGTTAGCTGTTCTCGTGTGGTGGTGAAATCGGATAGTCTTAATCGATAAATGCACCTTATCACCGTGTTATAGCATTATGGAGCTCTTAAACTTCGATTTTTGCCGATTGTTTCCATATTGCACACCGAATTAGCTTGAAAACGACATCCCTCGTGCCTTTTTGGTGATTACATGAACCAAATCCACTACACCAAGTCCGATCATCACGTGAGTCGGTATAGCTTCAAAGGCGAGCATCAAATGGGCATCATATCAACTATATGACTCATGCTTAACCTTTCGGTCCGTGTTCCGATGCCATGTCTGTACATGCTAGGCTCGCCAAGTTATAACCTTAGTATTCGCATGTGTAACTGTTTTACACCCGAAATATGGTCGTGGATCCAAGAACACCCGATCATCACGTCATGTCTTGGAGCGACGAAAACATAATCGGTGCATACTAAAGGAAGAACACATTCTTATCTTGATATTTAAATGAGGGATCATCTTATTATGCTAACAAAGCGCTAAACAGGCAATATAAGATGCTATCAAACATCATATGTTTATTAGTGAAATTATATGGTTCCCGCAGATGATCTCTATCATGTGCATCGTGGTATGATCACTATCATACCTATATGTGTAAATCCAAGGTCTATGGATTTTACGCTATGTGTGTGTAAGAGTATCATCTCATACTTCTACTTACAACACTACCATATCATAACACTAGCCCAGCAACAATCTAAACTAGACGCCTCTAATTTATCCATTGCAAGTTTTACGTGGCTTAGGGCTTTCGAGATAGAACCGTTCTTACCTACGAACATGAACCACAATGAGGATAATCAAATTGTTTACAACTCGCTTGCAAAATAGATATTGACTATAGTAGGAGAGACAGACACCCGCTAGCCACTTATGCAAACTAGTTGCATGTCAAGCGTGGAACAGGTCTCATGTGCGAGGACATGTAAAGTTTGTCCGGGCCGCTTCATCCCACTATGCCACCAATATCCAAAATTACAACAAAGGAGCAACAACATGATCATCATTGCCCACATACTCATATGTGTACTACCCGTGTAAAGTATCTACGCATAGATCCGGCTCTGATATTACTGTAGGGTTCGCAGCATAGAAAACAAAAATTTTCCTACGATGTGAACTATATACCAAGATCTATCTACTAGATACAAACAACGGGCGGATGTATATCCGTAGAGAACATACCCTTGAAGACCGAGAAAGCTTAACGAGTTCAACTCGTGGTTGATGTAGACGATCTCTTGCCGATCTCAAGATCGAGAGGAAGTCCTAGCGCCGCAAATCAGCAGCGCATCCGTGCTCGCACACACGTTCGAGGCACCGAGAAACCTCCGCCACCTCGCTCCAGCGATGCAGCGGAAGCACAACTCTTTTGCGAATAGCCACGGGAACATGTATCTCGCTAGTCCGATACCATGGGGGATAAATTCTAGAGGAGAGAGATCCTTCACGAGGATGTGTGTGAGACAAGTGAGGAGGGGCTCCTTTTATAGGAGGAGGGACCCCAAGGGGTGGCAGCGCATGGGCTGCCCTTGCCCTCCCTCTTCATGTGGGTGGACACTCCACTCACAAATCTCCTTTAAATTCCTCCACTCAAATTCCCATTAAATTTCCACCAAATTTAATGCAAACTCTCATTAAATAAAACTCTTTTATTTTATTCTGAATTTTGTCAATTACTTTAATGACAAACATTCAAAATAACCTTGCTAGAATTCTATTTCACATGCATAACCACTTTATGCAATTTCACCGAAAACCTGTTTGTATCTAGTGAAATAAATTCATGCTTTGTTCATTCTTTCGGCATGAAACATTTGTTCCAATTGGATGTCGGTGTCTCTTAAGTGTGTCACCCTACGGTTCGTGAATAATGCGGACATGATCGAGACCCTCTCGGATCAATAATCGAGCGGGATCGGATACCCATCGACTCCCACATTCAACGATGACTTTCTTGTGATCATCGGAACCTTTTACGCTAGTATCTTAATCCCTTTGTTTCACGATATATTACATGTCCGAGATTCGATCATCGGTATCTCCATACCTAGTTTGATCTCGTTACCAACATGCACTCTTTTCTCGTTCTGTGATATAACATTCTAGTGATCAAATCACTTGCTTGCAAGCTAATCAATGTGATATCACCGAGAGGGCCCAGTATATCTATCCGTCCGCCATCGGGATGAACAAATTCACTCTCGATCCATGAGCCTCAACATAACACTTTATTAGTTCATCCATCTTTATAATCACCCCGTTAGGTGTGACGTTTGATGTTATCAAGAAACTCTTCCGGTGTTAGTGATTGACATGATCTCATGGTCTAAGGATTAGGATCACTTCGTAAGTTTTTATTGAAGGGTTTCTCGGCATAGTAAATCAAAATTTTCTACAGAGCTTAACGGAGAAAGCCAAGATCTAATCTAGGAGATGCAAACAACGAGAGAGATTGGATTAGATCTTCATACCCTTGAAGATTCGCTGACGGGAGCGTTAACGGGCGTGGGTGATGTAGTCGTGCTCGCTTCTCCTCCTCGCGATCCGATCCGATCTAGCACCACAAGTGGCGGTGCCTCCGTGAGATGCACACGTGCAGCACCTCGGCGTCTCCTCCTTCCTCGGACCAGCGAGTATGGTGGAGAGATAGATTGGATCTACAACACGGCGTGGTGTATATGGTGGAGAATTTCTGCAGGCTTCGCCTACAAGCGATCGGGAGGAGAGAGGAAGGTAGCAAGTGCTGGGGCTTGGAGGAAGGGAAGGGCGCACCACCCTCTATATATAGAGGCGGCCAGCCCTTGCCCTCCTCCAAGCTATCTCTAGTTTAAACAATTTAACGCTCTCTTATCTAGAAATCCTATCTCTAGTTTAAACGATTTAAACTCTCCCTTATCTAGAAATTCTATCCCAGATTTAAAGCAGGTCAAATCTCTCTAGAATCGGCTGGGCCCTATGGGGCCTTGTGCCCCCGCCCAATGCGCCAGGACACTCCCTCATAGGCCCATGCCCCTCCCGGAAGGTGGGGCCACGTTGGTCCCCTTCCGAAGGTTCTAGAAGCTTCCGGACAATACCGATTAACTTAACAATTCCGAACTCCAAAAACTGCTTTGCCTTATACGAATCTTATTCTCCGGACCATTCCGAACCTCTCGTGATATCCGGATCCCATCCGAGACTCGAACAAAAATTCATAAACCAATTATCCAATCTATCCTAGCGTCGACATACGTTAAGTGTGTGACCCTGCGGGTTCGAGAATATGCAGACATGATCTTCTATCAATAATCAACAGCGGGGTCTGGGCACCCATATTGACTCCCACACATTCATCGATGATCATATCGGATGAACCACGATGCCAGGATTCAATCAATCCCATATATATATTCCCTTCGTCTCGCGATATTTTACTTGCCCGAGATTCGACAAGAAAGAGTTGTGCTTCCGCTGCATCGCTGGAGCGAGGAGGCGGAGGTTGCTCGGTGCCTCGAACGTGTGTGCGAGCACGGATGCGCTGCTGTTTTGCGGCGCTAGGACTTCCTCTCGATCTTGAGATCGGCAAGAGATCGTCTACATCAACCAGGAGTTTGGACTCGTTAAGCTTTGTCGGTCTTTAAGGGTATGTTCTCTACGAATATATATCCGCCCGTTGTTCGTATCTAGTAGATAGATCTTGGTACATAGTTGTTCCCATCGTAGGAATTTTTTTGTTTTCTATGTTGCGAACCCTACAAAAAGATTTTGCTAAGTAGAAATGTTGTTTTCAATGAGTCTGTTATGTATCATGATAGCTTGCCATCAGATACCTCTCTCATTCTGTTGGAGAGGAGTTAGTGTGCGGTGGAGAACCCGCAGAAAATTGATAATGATGCTATCGCGAAGATACACATGAGGAAAATATTGATGATATTGTTGTTCAGACTCACTCATCTTTGTTTTCAAGAGCCACATGAGTCCATTGCGATAGACGAGGCGTAGCATGGTCCTCGTCCTTGTTTAATTGAAGAGTGTAATCTTGTTCATTATGCTTTGAGTTGTCTTTGAGCGGTGGAGAACAATTCTGAACCTGCTACATATAATGAAGCCATTGCATCCGTTGACAGCGAGAAGTGGGTTTCTGCTATGCAAGAAGAGATGCAATCGCTTGATAAAAATGGCACATGGGATGTTGTGCGCTTGCCTAAACAAAAGAAGGCGGTCCGCTGCAAGTGGATCTTCAAGAAAAAGGAAGGTCTGTCTCCCAAAGAGCCTTCAAGGTACAAGGCAAGGTTAGTAGCAAAAGGGTTCAGCCAGATTCCAGGTATTGATTACAATGATGTGTTCTCTCCAGTTGTGAAGCATAGTTCCATTCGTACTTTCTTTAGTTTTGTGAATATGCGTGATCTTGAGCTTGAGCAGTTAGATGTCAAGACTGCTTTTCTGCATGGAGAGCTTGATGAGGAAATATACATTGACCAACCAGAAGGGTTCATAGTGCCTGGTAAAGGGGATTTTGTGTGCAAATTAAAGAAGTATCTTTATGGCTTAAAGCAATCTCCAAGACAGTGGTATAAAAGGTTTGGTTCATTTATGATCTCACATGGTTTTGAGAGGTCTAAATATGATAGTTGTGTTTATATCAAGTTTGTTGATGGGTCACCTATATACTTGCTGCTATATGTTGATGATATGTTAATTGTTGCCAAGGGCATGAAAGAAATTACTACTTTTAAGGCACACCTAAGTAGTGAGTTTAAGATGAAGGATCTTGGTGCTGCTAAGAAGATCTTAGGTATGGAGATTACCCGAGATAGAAAATCTGGTTGTTATTTCTTAGTCAGCAAAGTTACATTAAGAAAGTTCTTCATCGTTTTAATATGGATGGTGCCAACTCAGTTAATACTCCTATTGCTCCTCATTTTAAATTGTCAGTTTCTCAATGTCCTACTACTGATGAAGAGTTTGAGTACATGTCAAAGGTGCCATATTCTAGTGTTGTTGGTTATTTGATGTATGCCATGGTTTGTTCTCGTCCTGATTTATCATATGCTATGATTTTGATAAGTAGATACATGGCTAATCCTGGTAAAGAACATTGGAAGGATGTTCAGTGGGTTTTCAGGTACCTTCTTGGCACTTCCAATGCTTGTTTGAAGTTTGGCAGGACCGGTGAGGGACTCGTTGGCTATGTGGATTCAGATTTTGCTGCCGATTTGGATAAGAGAAGATCCCTCACAGGTTATGTGTTTAATATTGGTGGTTGTGTTGTTAGCTGAAAGGCTATATTGCAAGCTGTTGTTGCACAATCTACTACTGAAGCTGAATACATGGCTATAGCTGAAGCTTGCAAAGAATCCGTTTGGTTGAAAGGTTTGTTTGCTGAGCTTTGTGGAGATGATTCTTGCATTACTTTGTTTTGTGACAGTCAAAGTGCCATATACCTTATAAAAGATCAGATGTTCCATGAGAGAACTAAGCACATTGATGTCAAGTACCATTTTGTTAGAGACATTGTTGCTTAAGATAAATTAAAGGTATGCAAGATCAGCACTCATGATAATCCTGCTGATATGATGACTAAACCTGTTCCTGTTGCTAAGTTTGCTCGAACTTAGTTGGTTTAACTGATTAGCCCAAGTGGCTATTGGCGCCGAAAGCATTTGCTTTGTTTGTTTAAGAAGATGGTTACTGTTGATGCTACAAGGAGGAATTTTTCTCAAGGTGGAGTTTGTTATATGTTGATCCAAATTCTACAAAGTATAGGCCAACTTCTGACGAGTGGAGCGAGGCCCGTCGCCGGGAGGCTTGGGCCGAGTGTAACGAGTCTGATTCTATCCTCTTCAGCATGTGCATGTTCCTTCAAAAAGACAAGTAGGTATAGAAAAATAATTTTGTGGTACTAGACATGGATTCTAACATTACTCATCTTGGTCATCCCCTTATTTTGCCTGCTAATAATGATCAGCTTCCTAGGTCCTAGATAAATTGTGAGCCAAATTAACTGACTATAAGGCTAACCATTTATCTCATGCTGGCAGGCTCACTCTGATAATTCAAGTATTCTCTTCCATTCATTTCTACCACATGTCCAACATTTTGTTCTATATTTCGGCAACGGCAACGCCACTTTCTTGGCAGCCAAAATACTACTGCTAAATCTGCCTTTTGGGCAGCCATTTTAAATGTTAAACCCACCTTAGCTGCTTCTACTACTGCACGTATGTAATTCTCTACAATCCACATGACCAATTCATTGTGCAACACAATATTACTTACCCTGCTAACTAAAGATCTTTGGTTGAGGACCAGAAGCAACGGGACTCTGCAAAAAATATACCTCAATTATGTGATCTCATTTTACTCCTATTATTCTGCAGATGTCCATCCTTCAGGAGGATCTACAAGACCGACTTTGTTGCATGCATGCTCCTACAGGTCAATGCACTCTAAAACTGCATATAACTCTTTTGTTGACCAAAGAGTAATCAAGTCCTGAACCAGTTGTGCAACCTCTTGGGTCAAACCAGTTGTGCATGATCTTCCTTCAAAAACATAAGTAGGTAATGAAAAACATAGTTTGATGCGCTAGACATGGATTCTAACACTAATACACTATTCGCCTTGGCCATCCCATTATTGTGCCTGCTAAAAATGATCTGCTTCCTATCAATTTATCTTTGACAAATTGTGAGCCAAATTTCTATAAGGCTAACCATTTATCTAATATAATGGTAGACTCGCTCTAAAAAAATAGCCACCTCTTCTACTGCATGTCCAACATTTTTTTTCTAGCATTTACCAAATGCCACTTTCTGGACTGCCAGTATGCTATTCCTAAATCTGCCTTAAAAGTTAAACTCCCCAAAGATGCTGCTGGTACTACACATATTTTTAAACCCACCTTAGCTGCTTCTAGTAGTGCACATATTTTCAATGGCAAATACGTCCATCTGCAGCAACCCTTGCTGTTCACTATGGAATTCTCTACAGTCTAAATGACCACTTCATTGTGCAACACTAGAATGATCTTTGGTTGAGGACCAGAAACAATGGGACTCTGCAAAAGATATATCTCAATTATGTGATCTCATTTTACTTCTATTATTCTGCAGATTCCCATCCTCGAGGAGGATCTACAAGAACCAACTTTGTGGGGCGCATGCTCCTACAGATCAATGCACTCATGTAATAATCAGGAACCACAACCAAGCACAGAACATTTATATCCAAAAAAGGACACATGATAAGCGAACAGCACAATGCTACTGGCTTTTGTATATATTGCAATAGTTCCAACCAGACTGCCATCACAAGACAGTACATGCTGCAACATGTGCTCTACATCTAATCTTCTACAGAATCTTCTAAGTTCACACACTGTATTCGAATCCACAGTGGATATCCACTATACTTGAGGGTGATCCAAAGTATCATTTCCTAGTCCAAGCAAATATATGCGTCACAACTATTATGAATGCCAATATGCAGATTAAAGCGAGGTTCCCTCCTGCTAGAGCGACAGAAAGAAAAATGATCACCAAAATTGAGAAAGCTCCGAAACATAGTGCCCCCAAAATGGCGGCGGTCTCCAGGTCAGTTTTGTCCTTAGCCCGAGCAACAAGCAACGCTCCCACTGTTGCTGCAGAAAACACAGTCCCGAACACGAAGGCAGCGAAACCCTGAAAATCCTTCGGTATAGTAGTGTTCAGGTACGGAAGGAGCCCTACTGACCCTGGAATGGCGAGGTAGAAGAGGATCTCTGGGCTTCTGCTACAGGTGGAAGTGCTCGAAGTAGAACCTGCCAATGCCGTCGCTTCCGAGGAAAGCTTCTTGGCAGCCCCTGCAAGTTGCTCCTCGATCTTGCCGGAGCTTGCAATCTTCTCCAAATTGACTGATGCCTCTTGAAGGCCGGCCACCGTGGCCGTGTTCTCAGCGGAGGCGAAATCCCTCAGCGCCGCAGCCAGGTTCGCCGAAGGTTCAGCGAGGCGGCGGTGGTCACTGCACGAGCCTGCGAAATCTTCTGCGCACTGGATCAGGTCGCTGATCTGCGTCTTCCTCTGGAGTAAGATCCCGGTGTTGGCCTTCTCAAGCGTCTTTCTCCCGAGTATGGTTCCAAGAACCCGGGAGGGGAAGCTCCTCCTCGCCTCCGCTCCCACCCCGCCCGGCCCCGTCATAGCGGGGGGAGGAGGTCTGGGTGCGCTGTGGATGTCGATCACCAGCTCGTTGTTGAGCACACCCATCCCTATCCCGCTCCCGCTCCCGCTGCTTGACAAGACATGCCCTCCCGCCTTCGCACCACCTTTCCCTCCGCGAGATCCCTGCCCCGCCTCCTTGGCACCGCTCCCGCCGACGAACCAGCTGAAGAACCCGTCCTTGCTCCCATCCTTGATCGCAGGTGAGACCTCCTCCGTATTATCGGTTGCTTCCGCCTCCTTCTTGAGTTCGCAATCCGAAGACGGCACCGACACGCCGGCTTCTTCGGTGTTCTTGGCGACCTCGTCGACGCGCGCTGGGCACGGCGAGGGAGACGGAGGAGCAGAGGCGTCGGGCGGAGCCTCTGCGGCAAGAAGAGGCTCGTCCATTGACCTTCGATTGAAGCAAGGAGAGGATTGGGGATTTCCGGGGACGGGGAGGGAGGGGAATGGATTCGATTGGAGCCAGGCGAATTTGGGGGGTTTTCGGGGACGGGGAGGGAGGGGAACGGGATTTGGTTTTCCTTTTATTTTAGAAGGGAAAGTAGGGAAGGGAATTTGTTGGTCGCGTGCCAGCCCAATGAGGCCTGTTTGGGCCAAGCAAGAGCAATCCAGGTGGGCTAATAATTGGGTGCAAAACTGCAAAATAGTTTTTTTTAGCACCCACCCTTTATTTCATTAATTATTAAATCAAAAAATATTGGTACAAACACCTTTTTGTGGATCGTGGAACCAAACATGCCTGAATATCTCATGCACCCACACTTCCTGTGCACTGGTGCACCCGCTCTCGTTTGATATATTTACAAGTTTTGAAAAATTTGGGAAAAAAATATTCTAACATAGATAATACTTAGATCTTACATGACACACAATTCTCAAATCCAAATTTATAATACAGACCGAGTAAACTAATAGAAAAATTTAGCACTAAATAGCACCTATTATGCTGGGCTCTGAATTTTGGCCCAATATCACGATTGGTATCAAATTTGTCATTTTCTGTGTTTTAAGTTGTGCTGAGATTTCTGATTTGGAAATTTGTGACATGTTAGATACAACTACTATCTATGTTGTAAACTTTTTATTAAAATTTTCTGGAACTAAAAAAATGTCAACCGGCCTAGGGTTTAGAGAAGCGTGGGCATGGGAAGTCGCGACTGAATCGGTACAATGGCAATGGTTGTAGTATGGAGATTGGTGTGAGGGCAAAACGATCAAAAAAGGGCCAATTGATAGAAACACTTCGTTGTTTACTATTAGGTACTAGCTAAGTGCTCGTGCGTTGCTACGGATCAACAATGCAATATACAAGGGCATCTATGAGGACTTGTTATAATTTTTCTAACGTGATACATGCATGCGCACTAAATACTCTTCTCTAGTACCTCCTTACCATATGTGTTCGGATGATACAAAATGCAAAGAGGTAGCACCGTCTTTCTCCTCCATATTTTTTTGCATGTCCGCCTCAACGGTATCTTTGGTTTTTATGATGATACTTTATCGTCCCGGTCCATATCAAGTAATTTTGAAACTCGGTTTTCAGAATAATATAGATATTATTTTTACGAATGTGTGCGGCTACAGCGACATGCTTTGATACAGTTTGTCCCAAATGTGTGTGTCCTCTCCCTCTTCATTAAACTTCATGTACATCTCTATCTGACTTTTCATTGTTGACCTCCTTATCAACTACCACTATGGATTTCCCGCTCTCTATGTTATACCATGCCACGATATTATATATCAGTTATACACCTAACATATACCACTAAAAACTATACATGGTTGAAACTATGGTAGCTTCCAAAACTTCTATCAATAATTGATATAAATAAAGGTATTTCATTCCCGCGTGGAAACCGAGTACCTTTTTATCTCTAATTCAGTTTATGGTCGTACTCATCTTATCTGTGCCCGATTCTCCTCAAGCATGCATGGATTTTAACACCGAGACAATTTATTGGTATATGTTAGACAGATTTTTCAAGGAATAAGTCGATGAACATGGTGTCTCCCTTATTTTCTTACAAATAAGGGAGACAGATTTTTCAAGATTTGGGTATAGCTAATTCCATCTTCTTTCCAAATATTTCGAAAACCCTAGGCCAGAAAAATTAAGATCCCTAAACTCTAGTGTCAATCTCCTGCATTTTTCTAAAATTAACGAGAGAGTTCCCACGATACAGGTGATCTATTATTTGTAGATAAGCACTTATATTTTTCTCTAACCATAATTGAGGAGAGAGTTAATTGCCTTAATCCGCATGCTTTGGCTCTATGGCCGAACGGAGAGAGTACTCCCTCTGTACCGGTGTATTGGGCTCAATTCAATCTTCATCGCGACCTTGGTAGCACATAATTGGATGTCAAAAAACTCTCTCTTGGTAGCACATACTGACCGGGTTTTAGTCAATACTAGACCATGATAGCGCGCGTTGCAGCGCCCGTCTATTTTTGCGATAGGATGGGAAAAGTTATGCAAATATAGAAATAGAACATGAATGTTATTTTATATTATACAAGAGATAAATGTTAATTGATGTAATCAGTTTGGACCGCACATTTGTATCTTGTATCTATTGGACTTTTGGGTACCAATTTTTCTTGTATATATTCACAAATTCATGTTTTTTGGCCAAAAAAAATTATACCCCTCTCGAAACACACACAGATATACTATGAGAAAGAAAGTATAGTTTATACACCATTGAAGCTTATTCATCCCTTCATGCAGAATTCTTTCAATTGTGTATATGTTTTAATGATGCATGCATCTACGGATGGACATGTAAGTGAGTCCGACATTAGCTACTCTGCTCATACCTTCCTAGACATGAATGGATGTCATCAGGAAATATTGATAGCATAAATTGGTTGGTAGCAAAATTGATAAATTCAGGACATTGAATTTTCAGAAATTCAATAGAAATTCAGTCTCATGGAACAACCATATATGACTCAAATAGGAGGAAACTTCTCGCATAAGAAGAAAATGTAAGACTTAAATAGTTTCCTTCTAAGTGAAGCATGGGCGCATTCTCAGAGTCATCTCAAAGGCATGTCCATCAGTGATTCCCTATAGAGCAACCAGATGTACCCTTAGTAAATGAACTTACATGTAGATACTGTATTTCTGTACACAAAACTGACAAATCTCGTGTATGTCTATATCAACCATAGATGTAAATCCATTTAGCCTTCCAGAACCTACAACCAAGCAAATCAAGTTACACCATGCACCGCAAATAGATACATGATTTTGTAGTATCTTATCTCAACAGCTAGTACAGATAAACTCTTCTTCAAGAATGCATGCAGCAGATCCTACAAAAGAAACCAGATATCAGATCAAAGCATTTTTCTTAATTATGCCTGAAAAATTACATCCAATAATCTTCACACCATTCATATTCAAATTAATTCTCACCATAGATGTCTAATACTCTTATATCATCAGCCAAAAGCTACTTACATGTTCTAAATATTTTCAAGAAGAACAAACAGCAATTGCTTAAAAAATCTAGTTAAACGGCTTCTCTAGTGGGAATGACACAGGAAAACAAAAGGCGCCTTAGCTTTCAATTTCCTCAACACCTTATGTTGAAACTACGGTGCTCCATCAGCACTTTGTTTCTATCCAACCTGTTAATGCACAAAATGCACTGAGTTGTCTATACATGTAGAGAGAAATCACACATACCTGAATGACCGAACCATCAATCACTAATATCACGGCTGACAGGTCCTCAGAAAATAAGACATGTGTATAACCATATGCCAATCCCTCTACTAACACCTCCTGCATTAAATTGGCAAAGAAATAGAACAACGGTAAGAAGCCAGAATAATTGGGTGAAAATGGAAGGTAGGGATAAGGGGAAATCTGTGGCAAGGGAGAAGATACCATGCGTAGTGTACACAACATACCCCGCCCTGCATAAATTCAGTAGCAGAGAAAAGCAGCCCCAAGAAGAATCATGTATTGGGCTGAGAAATAATTGGTGGAAGAGGAGGAAAGGAGGGAATATTGGAAGAACTAAGAATATGGAGCGGCGACCTAAGCTTCAACCATGACTGTTGGAGATTCTATGGCCACGAGGAGGGTAGAAGGGACTATATGTACCTGCGGGACTGAAGGAAGAGTACACAGCGGGGTGGTAACTGACCTCCATTATAGGCCACCGGCAAGTACTCTTATGCGAGCAGTTTCCTCCTATTTGAGTAAGGCTGCCATTAATGGCTTGTAGAAACGGTGAATTAACTCCTCAAACGTCGGCGGGCGAGGGGACTCTAATCGATCCCTCCATCACCATCGCTACTTGGTAACCTGCAGCGACCGAGCCGCATCGCATCCCTCCATCACCATCGCTACTTGGTAAGGCCAGAAACAGAAACTGAAGGACTAATGAGGTGGGACCAAGAGTGGATGGAAGAGGGCAACCGGTCTGCAGTCAGCCTAACGAACCTCGCCGTTGCCGTTGCCGGAGAAGATAGGAAAAACACATTCGGCAAGAGAGAGGAGGGGATCGATAGAGGCGCAGTACAGAGAAATCGAGTATAATGGATGGGCTCCTTATCCGGTGGCGCATGCGTACAAGGACTGGCGGGGCGGGCGGAGGAGCAATGGCGGCGCAGGCGGAGCCGAGATGCGTTGTCGGAGTTTTTGTAAGCAGTAGCGTGCGAAGGAAGTACCGCTTTGCTAGGCCCATGCGTACAGAACGAATCAAATACCGGTTTGTTAGGCCCATCGGTACTTCTATACGGCCCGAGACACATCGGGAGGCCGTAGTGAATTTGCAGAGTAGCAGCCCAGCAACGGGCAGGAAGAACGCATAAGCTAGCAACAAAGGGACCAAACCCTCAAAAAAAAAAAGCAACAAAGGGACCAACGTTTCGGGAGTGGCGGATCATTGCAGGCCATTGGATTTCTTGATTCGACGGTTTAGAGGCTCAAATCGCCGTGGAAGGGTCCCGATAGTTCCATTTTACTGTTTCTTAATAGATAAATTGGAACATCCAAATTTTGGAGTGAGCCCTATACACCGGAAGGGAGGGAGTACTAATAGGAGCGATTAATTAAGGTCTAGTCCCTCCTTTCTTGGAATTGTTTTTGTTGCCCGACATATGGTCAATGCATGCAATTGCAGCTATCAATTCCCTTGATTGATCCGTACATGCATGTTTTGCTCGAGATTTATTTGAAAATTTTGGAAAGCCTATTAATGTGAATCAAGGTTAGTCTAGCCAAATAAATAGCCCCGATTCAAGGATGAGAAATCCAGTGGTTATGGTTCTCCTAATGTTTGATGTTTGTGTTTAACGGTCTAGATCCTCCCAATGTTTGACCCAAAGTGAGCCACCAACTCGAATTTAATAGTAAAGATAGATATAGATATAAATGTTTGCCCCAGTATAATCCAACATTCAAAAGGCACTTCTCATGTAGGGTGTAAAGCAGGGGCGGAGGACCTTGTGTGGCAAGCTATGGCGCCCGAAATACCTTAATTCTGGTGCTCCTAGTCTCCTAGACCCAATTAGTGTTTAAGTGGTATGTCTCAGTTGCCTCGTGTCTTTTCTTTCCATCTGTTTTGCCTTGCATAAACTAATTTTAAAGTAATATTTTCATGTTTCCTTGACATGTCAAGTCTATATGTTTAATATTTATAGTGAACTATTGTCTTAAGTTCCGTTTAATTACATAGGTAATTTTTATTTTAGTTATGTATGGACAAGAATATTATAGTTACTGTGAAATATTGATTATGGGTTATCGTATATTTTATGAGCATATATTTAGTAAAAAAATATTGTGATGTTATTAGTTTCGCCACACCAAAAAGTATTTTTGTCCTTCGCCAATGGTGTAAAGTGAGCTAGCACGAAAGTTTTACCTTTAGTACATTTGGTAAAATCTAGTTCAAAATGTAAACAAAAATTTATACTAGATTTTAGCAAATGAACTAAAAATAAGTTCGCACATATTCGCATGCGAGTTTAGTTTGTGTGAAGGAAAACGTCTGATGTCCCGGGATAACACACCGCGATCCCCCGGGTCGATCGCGTGGAGTCAAACAGACTCGTGGTGGCCCCAATGCCTTATCTTCATCCCACCTTCTCTCTCTCTTATCCTCTTCCTCCTGCCACTGGGGCCTCCACAGGACGCCGCCCCTAGCGTCATGCCACTGCCCTAGCTACTACAAGCCACAACGCCCTAGGCGCGCCGCCTCTCCCGGCAAGGCGCCACCGCCGCCTCCCCGTCAAGGCCGCGCATGCCCTCCCACGACAAAGCGCCCCGTCTCTCCCCAGCAAGGCGCCGCCGCACGCCATCTCCCTAGAAAGGCGCCGCCGCGCCCAACTTGGTTCCTCTGCCCTCCGACAGTCTCCTCCCCCATCATCTCTTCCTCCTAGCCGCCTCCATTCCATGGCCATGGGGCTAAGGGAGCTCGGTCTATCGATGGTGACGTGGTGTGTGCGCATGGTGGCAGTGCGACGCCGGACTCCCGCAGCCGTGGTCTCCGGCGATGCTACAAGTGTTGGTTAGGTTTTCTACCATGTCGCCGGTTCACACTACCAGCGGTGCTCGTGTTGCTACCAGCGAATTCGATAAAGCAACTGGTCAGGGTTTTCCTTTGTGGATTTGCTACAACTGTTTGTGCTTTTGCTACAATGGCATAAATTTTTTTGCTATAATGTCTTCGATGAGATCTCCGGCAAGGTCTCCTGCGAAGTTGGATTTGCTACAATATAACTTTTTTTTGCTACACCCGTTTAGTGGTTTTGCTATAATAGTGCATTTCTTTTGTTAGAAGGTCTACGACGAGGTCTCCGACGAAAGTCTCCGGCGAGATCAGATTTGCTACATTAGCATAACTTTTTTGCTAGGCGGTCGCCGTCGAGGTCTCCGGCGAGGTCCGATCTATTTTTCTATTTTTTTGGGCTAAACCCTTTTTTGCTAAGCAGGACATTTATAGAAAATCGGGACTTTCTATAACAAAAGAGACATTTTAACAAAAAAAAAAGAGACACGTGATTAGCTAGTAACCCGGTAAAAAGCACAAATGCCCCGGAAGGATGCCTAGTACGCCCCTTGTGTGAATGCATCGTCGCGCGTCGATGTACCAACGTGGGTAACTAAGAAACACGACCAGCCGACTTGACCTGTCCGCGCGCGATAGGTGATGTGCCATGTTCGTACGAATACAACACGGACGCGGGACGCCGACGCTGAAATTATAAACAGATCCACATCGATCGCGCGCCTCTAAAATTTTCAATACACAGTCAGCGTCTCCTCTTTGCTCGATCGAAGTCGAACTCGAACCCGTCGGCTTCGCCTCGCCTCGCCTTTCGCTATGGAAACATCTGGCGATGGCGCCAGGGTGGTCATCGGATACCCGCTCATCGAACCACGACCACAGAGCGGCGACGATCGCCAGGCCTGCAGGATCTTCCTAGCGGTACGGTAACGCCGGCCGATCCATCGCTATCTCTCACTCCCCTCAAACTAGCTGATAAAAAATCTCAATCGTTCAGGTTTCTCCGCTCCTGGACCGGTTCAAGATATTTAATTTAATTTGACCACTCTAAGACTATGTTGTGTTACTACTAATTTATTTTTCCTGTGACCTACTCCTTAAAATATATCTTTCGTCCAAAGATAACTGATTTGGACTTGTTTAGATTCAAATATATGTATATTTATACACTAAAATACGTCTAAATACATCTGAATCTATATAAAACCAAATCAGTTATTTCTAGACACATTATTTCCCTCCGTTCATTAATATTAGACGTTCCGACAAGCTAATTTAACTAAACAAAACATCTTATATCAGTGAAACAAGATGTACTGTATAAGAACAAGAGGTCCTTCCCATTTTTAAGGAAACAAAATTAAACGAATTCAATTCTTGTTGTAGTATACAGCAACCTAGTATTACCGTGCCAAGTAGAGAGTTACATTTAATTATCATGTGCTGATATAAGATTGCTATGACGACCCATTTCCTCTATTTGTTCTGGCTAGATTTTCACGCTTACATACATATACCTTTGTTTTCATGTCAACAGAGCTTTTACTTCACGATGGCATTGGCATGTGCAACTTTCTTCTTCTTCTATCCTGCGAGTCCCCTTGCGACGATACCCGTTGGAGTTGGCTGCATGTTCGCGGGGTTTGCTGGAGCCGCATGTATACTTGTAGTCTTGTAATCAAATACTATAAGAAGCTTTTTTTTTTGCTTGAAAGGTAACCCGTGTGTGTCCAATTATTAAAGCTACTAGCTGATTTTGATTTGGTTAACAGTTAGTTTTTCGTTCGATCACAATCAGATATGTGTATAGATGCAAGTGGTTCGACACTAGGGTACCTTCTGTTCCTTTTAGTTCAACAAAGTGAACTAACTTTTTAATAGAATTATGATTTTGAAAAAGTTAATTCCTTTTTGAACCAAAGAGGGTAGAGTAACCTTAATAGTGACCCACTTGCATCTCTAAATTTTTGTAGTTGTTCTGCTTTATAACAATCAGCGAGCCCTCACGGGGAAATTGTTAACAGGCATGTCTAGCTGATAACCGACTTCAGGCATTTGGGCTTATATACCTTTGTTTTCATGTCAACAGAGCTTTTACTCCACTATAGTATTGACATTCGTAATTTTCTTCTTCTACCATGGGAGTCCCCTCGTGATGATACCCGTTGGAGTTGTTTTCATGTTACTGGGGTTTGCTAGAACCGCATGTACTTCTAGTATTTTAATAAAATATAAGAAGTTTTTGGTTTCGAACCATGCAAGATTCTTGCATGTGATATATTAAGAAGAAGGAAAAAATCATGAAGAAGAAAGTACAAAAGATAATTTGAACAGAGGAAGAACGACCAGAAAAAATACAGCAACATGATGCAACCTCTACAGAGACCGAGAACAGAAAAACTAGCACATCGAACATAAAGCCTCTAGCATTATTCTACACTGCAGGTAGAACAAAATGACGGCCATTTACCAACACCCATTGTCTCGCTTCCTACTTGAGATGATGCATGATTTGCTCCATTGTCTTGAATTGGTTCTTGAAAACCCTTGTGTTACATTTTTTTCCAAATGTTCTAGATTATTAGCATGACAATGGAATTAAAACCTTTGTGTTGCTCTCTTTGCATCATCTCCATTGACTAACTCCACCAACTTCTCAAGGTTTGGTTCATGCTTGGAATAGTCCACAGTAAAGTTTTGCCCCATACCTAGGTTAACCGCACATCTAAAAAATGAATGATTATGATCCTCCTCAGTTGAGTTGGAGAAGACACAACCATCATTATGTGACATACCTCTTTTAACCAAGCAATCAACTGTCCTAACCCCGACTCTAATTATCAGTCATGTGTTGATTTTGTTGGAGATATGCCCTAGAGGCAATAATAAATGTAGTTATTATTATATCTTTGTGTTTATGATAAATGTTTACATTCATGCTATAATAGTATTAACAAGGAAACATTAATACTTGTGTGATTTGTAAAATTAAATTGAAGTCCCTAGTAAAGCCTCTTCATAATACTAGCTTGTTGGTTAATAAATGATTGTGGTTTCCCTATCATGAACATTGAGATGTTATTAACAACAAGATCATATCGCTAGGAGAATGATATGGTGGACATACTCCTATAGATAAGCGTAGCATAAAGATCAAGTCATTTTAATAGTTCAATTGCTATATGCTTTACGATACATAGTAACCTAATTCCTTCGACCATGAGATCATGCATATCACCTTCACGGAAGGATGCTTTGATGACATCAAACACCACACCGTGGGGTGGCTATAAAGGTGGCATTGAGTGTTGGAAAGTATTGGTTGAGACACATGGATCAAGAGTGGGATTTGTCCATCCATATAGCGGATAGATATACTCTGGGCCCTCTCGGTGGAATGTCATCCAATTGGCTTGCAAGCATGTGACTAGCTCACAAGGGATCACATATCACGGAGCGAGAAAAGAGAACTTATCGATGTGAGGTTGAACTAGGTATGCAGAGATACCGACGATCATAACCTCGGATAAGTAAACTATCGTGAGACAAAGGGAAATTAGTATCGTATGTAAGTGGTTCATTCGATCGCAAAGTAATCGTAGAAATATGTGGGAGCCATATGAATTTCCAGATTCCTCTATTGGTTATTGTTCGGAGAAGTGTCTCGAGCATGTCCGCATAATTCACGAACCGTAGGGAGACACACTTAAGGATTCGACGTTGTTTGAGTAGTTATAGAATGATGAGTAAGAGACCGAATGTTGTTCGGAGTCTCGGATGGGATCCGGGATATCACGAGGAGATCCGTAATGGTCCGGAGAATAAGATTCATATAAGGAAAGTCATGTTTCGGGGTTGGAGAATGGTTCCGGTGTTTTCATCGGGAATGTTCTAGAAGGTTCCAGAATGTCCGGCACTATGGAGGGGAATGGTACATGAATTTGTCATACCAAGTTGGAATGATTGCATCATGTACTAGGTGTCATCGCTGAACAAAATAAAGGGTTTAATCAAATCCTAGTTTGAAAAGTCAAACGCCAATTTGAAAAGTCAAACGGCTATTTTGGAAGGTGGAGGGGAAGTAGGAAACCTACTTGGGAGGTTCCTCCCTCCACCCGCCCACTTGAAGCAGTTGGGAGGGACTCCTCCCAGCCACACTCCCTATATAAGAGGCAGGGCTGCCTCCCACACACAACACCTCCACCCAAAACCCTAGCTCCTAGCCGCCGGCGCCGCCACCTCCTGCTGCCGCCGCCTAGGGCAACTCGTCGCCGCCGCCTAGGTCAACCCTAGCCGCCGGCCTTGCCCCTTCCTTGGTGTGTCTAAACCCTAGATCACCGAGGGCTCTCTCTCATAGTCCACCATACTCGCTCCGGCTTAAGGCGAAGCCCTGCGAGATCTCCCCTCTACTTAGGTACCACTGTTGTCTTGCGGAATCGCGAGAGAGTGCTACAACCTCCATTCTCTTGGAACAAGGAGAGGAAGGTCTTCGTCAGTCGAGCGTGTGACATTGCGGAAGAGCTTCCTAACGTGCCTTGGAAGGATCGCTTCTGCGATCTTGAGATCGGAAAATGCGACTACATCACCGAGAATCCGCTCTCGTTAAACACTTTGGAATCTTGAGGTGAGTTATTCCATCGACTCGTTGCTATAATCTAGTAGATAGATCTTGGCTTGTTTGTTTGTATCGGTAGAAATTTTTGTTTTCCATGCTACGAAACCCTACGATTATCGAGCCGTGTCTATATGTAGATCTGTTGCACGAGTAGAACACAATGGTCATTGTGGGCGTTGATGCTTTTGTTGTCGATTGGTTCTTGTGTACTTTGCATCTTGCAGGATGATGGGATGAAGCGGCCCGGGCTAACCTTACATGACATCGTTCATGAGACTTGCTCCACTGTGGCATCCCGCAAAACCACTACTAGAAAATCGCGTTGAATTTGTGCATTGCATCGTCATCATCATGCATTGTTTGCTAAAAACTATGTTTGTAAAGCCCGTGTTGTTTCCTAAACTCCCCTCTTTATTTTCAAACATCAAAACCGGGTCCCCGGAATATTTTGTTTTGGCCGCTATCGGTTTGCCACAGCCGTTTAAACAAATAAAATTTATATTATTTTTAGTGGGGGCGGTCGAGCGGGCGGCGACCGACGACCACCCGAAATTATAAAAGCAGCTCACCCAAATTCCATCTAAATCCTATGTCTACCAACTATCCTACCCACCCCTATCTCCACCTCACCCCGGCCTATCTAGTTGCGACACATCAGCTTCGCCAAATCCCCAACCACTCATCTGCCGCCACCTCATCCTGCCCACTCCCTCTCTCCTCCCTCTCTCTCCCCCTTCTCTCTCCCCACTCAGCTCCCCACTCACTCAACGCACACGCTACACACACCAGACACAAACCCACACCCCACACCCCCACATACACTGCCAGCCGGCCCCACCCAGCTCTCCCCACCAACCGCCCACACAACACGCAACACACGCACGCACGCGCCCACCAACTTCCACACCCGATCCCCAGGTCCCGCGGGTCCCACCCTGTCCCCTTCCACCTCCCCCAGACCCAACCTTCCTTCCAACCCCGCGCCATCGCCGCTCTGCTAGCCCCGCTCGTCCTCGCCGCCTCCTCGAGCGCCCGCCGCCGCCGGTCCCCCTCCCGAGCCAGCGCCGCCGCCTCCCTCAAGCCACCGCACCGCTCACCCCCCCCTGCGCTCGCTCCCTCTCCCTCTCTCTGCGCTCCTCCCAGCGGCCACCGGACCTCGCCGGAGCTCCACCCTCCCTCCGCCCGGCTTGATCCAGCGTCGGCCCGACCAATGAGCTCCGCCAGCGGACCTCTTCCCATGCGCCGCGCCCGCCTGCACCCGGCCCACGTCCCCCTCGTCCGCCTCGCGCTCGCCCTCAACGCCCTCCGTCCTCGGCCGTCGCCAGTACCCTGCGGAACCACCCCTGTCACCGTAGGAGGCTTCTGCCACGCCAAGCTGTACCCTGTTCCCGGCGTGCTCTGTTGGGCGTGCGTGTATGCGGCGAGGATCCAAGTTCGCCGCTGTCTAAAAGAGGGACGACAAGAACCCCAACCGGAGGCCCGGAGGTGATGGCACTAGATCGACAAGGTCTCCTTCCTGGATGTCAAGTCCTCTGACCTCGCACCCGAAGCCCGATCCCACCGGACGCCAGGACCTCCGTCATGGAAGCCGCAAGATCTGTTCCCGGTGCCGCGCCAAGATCTTCACGAACCCCGGAGGCCAAGCCTCGACACCCCGAACCCGGTACCGCGTCAAGATCAGCCCCTCGGACCCGTTGGCCATCAAGAACGCCACGAGAACGACAAGTACCTCCCGCGAACGCCAAACCCTAACCGGAAGGACGCCAAGATCGCCACCTGTACCACAAGTACCGCACCCCGGACGCCAAGTTCTTCGCCGGCCGACCCCCCGAGCCGGAGAACCCAAGGACCACGCCAGGGATACGCCGAGATCGCCGACGCGGAGACGCTGAGTACTTCATCCCGGACATCGAGACCCCGGATGCGACCAGAACTTCCCCGCTACCGAGAACGTTCCCGCTGAGACCAATCCGTCGAACCCTGGACCCCGAGACCGGACCCTGGACTCCGTCGAACCCCGGAACCCTAACAAGATCGTCGAACCCCCTCTAATGTGTGACCCCTTTTCCTCGAACCCTATTTTTATAACATAACAACTGGTTGCATATTTAATTGTCATTCCCGCATGCATAGCATTGGTTTGGGGGCCTTATGCCGATTCACCTAATAATTAAATATGGGGCCATATGCGGGCAAAGCTAGTCTCACATCGGCCTCATTTAAATTGGTGTAGCAAACCGGTACTATCTCTTTACCATGTTAAAACAACATTTAAACTGCGGGGTAGCTAAATAACATGAACCATTCAACTAATTGTCGGGCCCCGGTTCAAACAATCGACCTAATTGCACCGCACCTTTGCCATGCCATACACCATGCATGCATCATGCCGATCTTCTGCCGTTTTATTAAATATTGCATCCGTGTTCCTTCTAGTGATTTGCTTCTTCGGATAAGGCCGTTGAGTTGATGTGAGCTTCGCCCGATCTTGGTGAACCGACAATGTTTTCGGCGAGCATCTCCCCTTTCTACCTATCTTACTTTTATAGTATTTACTTCCCTCCTGTTGATCTATTGCTATACGTGTTGCGATGCTTTAGTTTCCGTACATGATATACCCGTGCAACCCTATATTGCCTTGGACACATCCTATTACCCGTTGTTTGGTAGATAGTGGGACTTAGCGTCGTAGTTGCTTGCTCAAGTCTTGATGTGTGTCGCCATATGCCACGATTCTTGATGTATTGCCGCATGTTGATGTTGGAGATGATTCTAGTTTTACTTATCGTCACTTTAATTTCTGTTTAACAACTAAAATTGAATAAGCGAGAGGCATCGGTGGGTGATAGAAAATATTTGGTTTCGAGCCCACTTGTGTCCGTAAGACCCCGAGTACTTGATTCTGTTCCTTGTTTTTTGGCGCTATCCACATCAGGAGGTATATGGGACCCCCGAGCGAGCTTGATTCAGTCTTATTTCTTGGGGCCACAAACTAGTTTGAGGTTTTATTTACGATCTGTACTTATGCCATGTTTTACCGCTTTATTTACGATTGTGCGAGTCACCTTTGTCTTGTTAGGAGGCGGGACACGATTCCGCGGTGTCGACAAGCCCAGCCACACTTCGGGTTCCCGATCGTTCACTGACCCACCCAAACCTTGAGGCCGTCTCGGAGCTTGCTTACTCCGTTCGGATTCTACTCTAAGGTGGCCCCTGAAATATTTACGAATCTGTGATTGTTCGATCGTGAAAGCCTCGTTGGGTTTTGATTTGGTTTTTCGAGGTTGATCGAGTGTGTGTTGCTATTGGTGCACCCGGCGGGTAAAACTTTACGAAGCCGTGTCGCGGATATGGGCGACTTGGAGCACATTTCTTGATCATAGACAAGCATAACTAAAGTTTACTGCTATAAATTTGACTTATAATGACTAGTAATCAGCTTCACTATAATGGAATGGCTAATTAATCGCCCACAATTGCTTGTTTGGTTGTCGCTTGCGACAATTGTATCGACTAGTAAATCTTGCAACTTCTAGCGGAATGGCTGAATAAAAGTACCAACAAGCTGCTTGGGTTTATGGGTTATCTCATGTTAGCATGTCGACTAGTAAGTGCTGCCACTATAACGGAATGGTTAACTAAAAGTGCCCCTTTACTTTATCGGGATGATTATCTAAACGACTAGTAAAGTGCCGCCACGATAACGGATAAGTAAAGCGCCAAGCGTGTGAGTTCCTCGGTTGACTTCCTCGTTTGGTCTCGAGGAAACGCCAGATGGGTTTGTTTGGTGATAGCTTCGGGTTGGATCCGGATAGGTCATTCTCACCCCTCTCGATAACCGCCGGTTGTATCGAGTCTCTATAGGTTGTTTAGTGCATCTTTGCTGCCGTCGATCCACCATACCTATGTGGCGAGGACCGAATTCTAGCCTCGCCGTGTCTTGGCCTCGATCTTGGCGCTCCTTCTTTGTTTTCCTTTGCCCTTTGTCGGCACCTTTTGTTAAGGGTTTTGAGATCGGCGCCTTTAGCGGGGTTACCTTCCGGCTTGGCACAGGGCGTTATGGGCGCCATTGGTTATTCTTGAGCTCTTAGCCCCATTTGCATCTTGTCCGTAGGCGGGCGCTCTATCGTTTTCAAGGTGATTTGGATCTTTGTATATTATATACGTATTCTTGACTCACCGAGTGTTATATATATCTCTGCATGGGTCCCATCGAGGACTTGTGTAATGTTATTACTTCGTTTTCCACCCTTGAAAGTGCTGGTGAGCACCTTTGAATCGTTTCTGCGGGTTTGGTGAACTTTGCCCAAACTTGCATAGGTCCGATTGAGGGTGTTCTGATGGTATCGAGCTCGGCGGTTGCGATACCCTAAGTCCACTGTAGGATAACCTAGCTAACGGCAAGTAAGTGTCAAAACTATTTTGCAAAATCGGTTGGATAGTTACGGTTAGGTCTGATTTTACTCCTTACCCTCTGCTATTCTCCTCTTACCTCGGCGTGTTTTGAATCCGTTCTCTTCTCTCTTGAGTCCGATTTCTTGGTTGGGTTTCCGTCGTACCTTCAGGGATTCGCTTTCTCCCTTTTGTAACGGAGTGCTACGATCATCAATCTGCAACTTGTCTGTTGTACCCTCCATCCGATCTTTTGTTCTTGAGCTCTCTATCCATCTGTGTTCCTTGCTGGACATCAGTGTCGTTGAAAAACCTATGAGAAGGACGAGCTTTGGTGAAGTTGGGGTTAACCTTGAGCATGTGTTGTTCATGCCAATGGAACCATCGCGGAACCTAATCAGTGTGTCTTTCATACGATTTCTGCTGGCAACACTCCCTTGTTTCCGAGCCTCGCTTGTCGAGATCTTCAGTCGGATTCCGAGAGTTGGATGCTTAATCCGCTTATTCGTGTGCAGAGTAATGGTTTGAGTGTGGGATGGAGTAGCTACCCTACCACTGCTCTTATCATTCGCTCTCGTATGTCGAATCAGTGGATCCAGCAGTTTTACTCCGTCCACGGAAGTTAGGGGTGGCCTTATTTGCGATACCTCTACCTTCGACCTTGTGTTCCCGGAGTGCTTCCTCGACGATCAGGAACAACGACCCTTTGTTGGTGGTGTCGCCAATTTCAAGATGGAGGAGGAACCCTCGTTAGTGGTGTCGCGAGGATCTACAAGAAGCGCGAAGGATCAGACCGCCGACCTTCCTTCCGGTACCATGAGGCGGATCTCGAGGGCGAGATCCCTTGTTAGTGGTGTCGAATTGTGGCATCCCGCAAAACCACTACTAGAAAATCGCGTTGAATTTGTGCATTGCATCGTCATCATCATGCATTGTTTGCTAAAAACTATGTTTGTAAAGCCCGTGTTGTTTCCTAAACTCCCCTCTTTATTTTCAAACATCAAAACCGGGTCCCCGGAATATTTTGTTTTGGCCGCTATCGGTTTGCCAACGGCCCGTTTTAAACAAATAAAATTTATATTATTTTTAGTGGGGCAGTCGAACGGGCCGAAGCGACCCGAACGACCACCCCAGAAATTATAAAACGGCTCACCCAACCAGCCCCATCTAAATCCTATGTCTACCAACTATCCTACCCACCCCTATCTCCACCTCACCCCGGCCTATCTAGTTGCGACACATCAGCTTCGCCAAATCCCCAACCACTCATCTGCCGCCACCTCATCCTGCCCACTCCCTCTCTCCTCCCTCTCTCTCCCCCTTCTCTCTCCCCACTCAGCTCCCCACTCACTCAACGCACACGCTACACACACCAGACACAAACCCACACCCCACACCCCATACTTTGCCACTGCCCACCCAGCTCTCCCCCCACCGCCCACACAACACGCACACTTGCACGCACGCGCCCACCAACTTCCACACCCGATCCCGGTCCCTTGGTCCCACCCTGTCCCTTCCACCTTTCCAGACCCAACCTTCCAACCCAGCGCCGCCGCCGCTTTGCTAGCCCGCTCGTCCTCGCGCCTCCTCGGCGCCGCTTGCCGGTCCCCTCCAGCCCAGCGCCGCCTCCCTCAAGCACCCTTGCGCTCACCCCGCTCGCCCTCTCCCTCTCTGCGCTCCTCCGGCCGGACCTCGCCGAGCTCCACCCCTCCCCTCGCCCGCCCTTGATCCAGTCGGCCCCGGCCAGCCGCTCAGCGGACCTCTTCCCATGGCCGCGCCCGCTGGCCCGGAACCGCCTCGCCCCCCTCGTCGCTTCGCCCTCAACGTCCTCGGCCGTCCAAGATACCTGCGGAACACCCCTCACCGTAGGAGGCTTCGCCACGCCAAGCTGTACCTGTTCGGCGTGCTCTGTTGGCGTCGCGTGTATCGGCGAGATCAAGTTCGCCCGCTGTCTAAAGAGGATGTCAAGAACCCCAACCGGAGGCGGGTGATGGCACTAGATCGACAAGGTCTCCTTCACGGATGTCAAGTCCTCGACCTCGCTTCGGCTTGATCCACCGGACGCGGGACCTCCGTCATGGAAGCCGCAAGATCATTCCGGTGCCGCCAAGATCTTCCACGAACCGGAGCCAAGCCTCGACACCCCGAACCCGATCTGCGTCAAGATCAGCCCCTCGGACCGTTGGCCATCAAGAACGCCCGAGCGACAAGTACCTCCCGAGCCAAACCCTAACCGGAAGGGCCAAGATCGCCACACACCACAAGTACCGCACCGGACGCCAAGTTCTTCGCCCGAAGCCGACCCGGCGAAAGAGCCGACAAGGACCACGCCGAGAATCGCCGAGATCGCCGAAGCGAGCTGAGTACTTCATCGGACATCGAGACCCGGATGCGACGAACTTCCCGCCGAGAACGTTCCTTTGAGACCAATCCGTCGAACCCTGGACCCCGAGACCGGACCCTGGACTCCGTCGAACCCCGGAACCCTAACAAGATCGTCGAACCCCCTCTAATGTGTGACCCCTTTTCCTCGAACCCTATTTTTATAACATAACAACTGGTTGCATATTTAATTGTCATTCCCGCATGCATAGCATTGGTTTGGGGGCCTTATGCCGATTCACCTAATAATTAAATATGGGGCCATATGCGGGCAAAGCTAGTCTCACATCGGCCTCATTTAAATTGGTGTAGCAAACCGGTACTATCTCTTTACCATGTTAAAACAACATTTAAACTGCGGGGTAGCTAAATAACATGAACCATTCAACTAATTGTCGGGCCCCGGTTCCGCTTAATCTGACCTAATTGCACCGCACCTTTGCCATGCCATACACCATGCATGCATCATGCCGATCTTCTGCCGTTTTATTAAATATTGCATCCGGTGTTCCTTCTAGTGATTTGCTTCTTCGCGGATAAGGCCGTTGAGTTGATGTGAGCTTCGCCCCAATCTTCGGGTGAACCTTCGACAATGTTTTCAGGCGAGCATCTCCCCCTTTCTACCTATCTTACTTTTATAGTATTTACTTCCCTCCTGTTGATCTATTGCTATCTGTGTTGCGATGCTTTAGTTTCCGTACCTGTGATATACCGTGCAGCCCTATATTGCCTTGGACACATCCTATTACCCGTTGTTTGGTAGATAGTGGGACTTGCGCGTCGTAGTTGCTTGCTCAAGTGCTGATGTGTGTCGCCATATGCCACAGTTGCTGATGTATTGCCGCATGTTGATGTTGGAGATGATTCTAGTTTTACTTATCGTCACTTTAATTTCTGTTTAACAACTAAAATTGAATAAGCAGAGGCATCGGTGGGTGATAGAAAATATTTGGTTTCGAGCGCCCACTTGTGTCCGTAAGACCGAGTACTTGATTCTGTTCCTTGTTTTTTGCGCTATCCACATCCGGAGGTATATGGGACCCCTGAGCGAGCTTGATTCATCTTATTTCTTGGGGCCACAAACTAGTTTGAGGTTTTATTTACGATCTGTACTTATGCCATGTTTTACGCTTTATTTACGATTGTGCGAGTCTTGCACCTTTGTCTTGTTAGGGCGGGACACGATTCCATGGTGTCGACAAGCCCAGCCACACTTCGGGTTCCAGTCGTTCACGGCCGTCCACCCAAACCTTGAGGCCGTCTCGAGCTTGCTTACTCGTTCGGATTCTACTCTAAGGTGGCCCCTGAAATATTCTGAATCTGTGATTGTTCATCGTGAAAGCCTCGTTGGGTTTTGATTTGGTTTTCGAGGTTGATCGAGTGTGTGTTGCTATTGGTGCACCCGGCGGGTAAAACTTTCAAAGCCGTGTCGCGGATATGGACGACTTGAGCACGTTTCTTGATCATAGACAAGCATAACTAAAGTTCTTGCTATAAATTTGACTTATAATGACTAGTAATCAGCTTCACTCTAATGGAATGGCTAATTAATACTGCCCACAATTGCTTGTTTGGTTGTCGCTTGCGACAATTGTATCGACTAGTAAATCTTGCAACTTCTAGCGGAATGGCTGAATAAAAGTACCAACAAGCTACTGGGTTTATGGGTTATCTCATGTTAAGCATGTCGACTAGTAAGTGCTGCCACTATAACGGAATGGTTAACTAAAAGTGCTTGCTTACTTTATCGGGATGATTATCTAAACGACTAGTAAAGTGCCGCCACGATAACTGGATAAGTAAAACTGCCAACTGTGTGAGTTCCTCGGTTGACTTCCTCGTTTGGTCTCGAGGGGAAAACGCCAGGATGGGTTTGTTTGGTGATAGCTTCAGGTTGGATCCGGATAGGTCATTCTCACCCCCCTCTGATAACCGCCAGTTGTATCGAGTCTCTAAAGGTTGTTTAGTGCATCTTTTTGCCGCTCGATCCACCATACCTATGTGGCGAGGACCGCCGAATTCTAGCCTCGCCGTGTCTTGGCCTCGATCTTGGCTCCTTCTTTGTTTCTGCTTTGCCCTTTGTGGCACCCTTTTGTTAAGCAGGTTTGAGATCGGCGCCGTTAGCGGGGTTACCCTTCCGGCTTGCACAGGCGGGGTTATGGGCGCCATTGGTTATTCTTGAGGCTCTTAGCCCCATTTGCATCTTGTCGTAGCTGGACTCTATCGTTTTCAAGGTGATTTGGATCTTTGTATATTATACGTATTCTTGACTCATTTGTCATTGTTATATATATCTGTCTGTGGGTCCCATCGAGGACTGTTGTGTAATGTTATTACTTCGTTTTCCACCCGCACGAAAGTGCCTGGTGGGCACCTTTGAATCGTTTCTATGCGGGTTTGGTGAACTTTGCCCAAACTTGCATAGGTCCGATTCTGAGGGTGTTACATCCACGCTTGACATGCAACTTGTATTGCATAAGTGGCTTTGCGGGTGCCTGTTTCTCCCAACATAGTTAAGATTCAATTTACAACGGGTGATTGACAATACTAGTATCAATGTTGTGGTTCTTGTTCGTAAGTTAGAACGACACTTATTGAAAGCCCCAAACCACGTAAAATATGCAAAGAAAGTAGAGGCGTCTAACTTTGTTTTGCAGGGGTGTGCAGTGATGTGATATGGCCATGATTGTGATTATATTTGATGTATGCAATGTTCCTTATTGTAAGTCGGCAACCGTGAGCCATATGGTTGTCTTTAATTTATGTTAAGACCAGTGTCTATTCAAAGTAGTTGTAATAGTTGAAGCGGTGGACGACAACCATGGTGAAGCGTCATTGACCTTGATGCAATGCCGGTGATGATGGAGATCATGTTCGTGCTTGAAGATGGAGATCGGAAGCACAAAGAAGAAAGGCCATATCATATCACATATTATGAATTGCATGTGATGTTAATCCTTTATGCATCTTGTATTGCTTAGTTAACGACGGTAGCATTATAAGATGATCCCTCATGCACATGAATTTCAAGTTCTAAAGTGTTCATCCTTAGTAAGCACCATTTCTAAAGCTTGTTGTTTCGAAGCACCACGTGATGATCGGGTGTGTTAGATTCTGCAAGTGTATACAACGTGACCAAGCCAGATTTGCTCATGCGGAAGCTAAGGTTTGATCTTGACGAGACTAGCATGTACAGACATGGTCTCGGAACACAGATCACCGAAAGGTAAAGCATGAATCATATAGTAGATATGATGAACATGTCGATTTTTCGCCATTGAAGCTACATCAACTCTCGTGATGATCGGTGTTGATGTGGTGGATTTGGTTCGTGTGATCACTAAAACAATGTGAGGGATGTTGTTTTGAGTGGGAGTTCACCTAGATTAATTTAACTATTAATTAGAACTCAATTTGTCATAAACTTAGTCTAAACTATTGCAAATATGTTGTAGATCAATGGCGGCCCCTACCATCAATTTTAATGCGTTCCTAGAGAAAGAAAAGTTGAAAAACAATGGAAGCAACTTCACGGATTGGTTCCGCAATTTGAGATTGTCCTCCACGGTGGTAATTTGACCTATGTGTTGGATGCATTTGGGCGACCCACACTGCTACCGATGAAGTAAAGAATGTTTACCTCGCTCGGAAGACTCGGTACTCCGATTCGAGGTGCTTTATCTTGTATGGTTTAGAATCGGAGCTTGAAAAGGTTTGAGAATTCAGACCCACATGATATTGTCGTGATCTCAAATTGATCTTTGAGACTCATGCGGCAATTGAGAGCTATGAGGCTTACGAATAGTTCTTTAAGCGCAAGATGGAAGAGGCGCTCGTCGGTGGCGTGCTTAAGATGTCTGACGCATAAACAAACTTCAAAGCTTGGGTATAGTGATTCCTAATGCTTTGGGGATTTATCGTGTCCTCAATCACTACCACCAAGTTATAAGAACTTTGTGATGAACTACAATATGCAAAACATGAACAAGCGGTTGAGAACTCTTTGCCATGTTAAAATCTGCGAAGTGGAGATCAAGAAAGAGCACCAAGTGTTGATGGTCAATAAGACCACCAAATTCAAGAAAGGCAAGTCTAAGCAAAGGACACTTCAAGAAGGGTGGTAAGAAAGTTACCGGCGCCCGAAGAAGACCAAGGTTGGACCTAAGCACGATCTTGAATGCTTTTCTTGCAAGGGAGAAGGTCCTTTGGGCGGAATTGCCCAAAGTACTTAGCGGATTTGAAGAACGGCAACATCAAGAAGAAAGGTATATCCGATATACATGTTATTGATGTGTATCTCACTAGTACTCGTAGTAGTGCACAGGTATTTAATCTTGGTTGGGTTGCTCATATTTGTAACTCGAAGCAGTCTTTGCAGAATAAACGGAAGCTAGCGAAGAACGAGGTGACGATGCGCGTGGGAAACGGATCAAATGTTGATGTGATCCCGGTCGGCACGCTACCCCTTCATCTACCATCGGGATTAGTTTTATACTTAAATAATTGTTATTTGGTGCCTGCGTTAAGCATGAACATTATATCGGGATCTTGTTTATTGCGAGACGGTTACTTGTTTAAGTCCGAGAATAATGATTGTTCGATTTATATGAGTAATATGTTTTATGCACATGCACCTTTGATAGATGGTCTATTCTTATTGAATCTCGATAGTGGAAATACACATAATAATAACATTGAGGCTAAACGTTTGAAATCGAGCGATAACTCGACCTATATGTGGCACTGTCGTCTTGGTCACATTGGAGTGAAGCGTATGAAGAAACTCCATTCCGATGGACTTCTTGAATCACTTGATTTCGAATCACTTGAAAGATGCGAAGCATGTCTGATGGGTAAAATGGCTAAGACTCCATTTTCTGGTATGATGGAGCGAGCTACAGACTTATTGGAAATCATACATACCGATGTGTGTGGTCCAATGAGTGTTGTATCGCGCGGTGGTTATCGTTATGTTCTTACCTTCACGGATGACTTGAGTAGATATGGGTATATCTATTTCATGAAACATAAGTCCGAAACTTTCGAGAAGTTTAAGGAATTTCAAAGTGAGGTTGAGAATCAACGTAACAAGAAGATTAAATTTCTACGTTATGATCGTGGAGGTGAATATCTAAGTTACGAGTTTGGCGAGCATTTGAAGAAATGCGAAATACTTTCACAATTGACACCGCCGGGAACACCACAGCGTAATGGTGTGTCTGAACCTCATAATCGAACTCTCTTAGATATGGTTTGTTCCATGATGTCACTTACAGATTTACCGCTATCATTTTGGGGTTATGCATTAGAAACATCCGCATTCACTTTAAATAGGGCACCATCTAAATCCGTTGAAACGACACCGTATGAATTATGGTTTGGGAAGAAACCTAAATTGTCGTTCCTTAAAGTTTGGGGTTGCGAAGCCTATGTAAAGAAGTTACAACCGGACAAGCTTGAACCCAAAGCGGAAAAATGCGTCTTCATAGGATACCCGAAGGAAACTATTGGGTATACCTTCTATCATAGATCTGAAGGCAAAATCTTCGTTGCCAAGAATGGATCCTTTCTAGAGAAGGAATTTCTCTCGAAAGAAGTGACTGGAAGGAAAGTAGAACTCGACGAGGTTGTCGAACCTTCTCTCGAACTTGCGAGTAGCGCAGCACCGGAAGAAGTTCCTGTGGTGCCTGCACTAATAAGAGAGGAAGCTAATGATGATGATCATGAAACTTCGGTTGTAGTTGCAATAGAGCCTCGGGTCAACGAGAATTCGTACCACTCCTGATTGGTATGATCCCGTTATGAGTGTCATGTTGGTGGAAACCACCGATGATCCTGCGACATATGAGGAAGCAATGATGAGCCCAGATTCCAATAAATGGCAAGAAGCCATGAAATCCGAGATTGGATCCATGTACGAAAACCAAGTATGGACTTTGGTGGACTTACGGATGGTAGGAAGGCATCGAGAACAAATGGATTTTCAAGAAGAAAGCAGATCTTGATGGTAATGTTCTTGTCTATAAAGCTCGACTTGTCAAAAGGGTTTCGACAAATTCAAGGAGTTGACTACGATGAGACTTTCTCACCAGTAGCGAAGCTAAAGTCTGTGAGGATTATGTTAGCAATCGCTGCATATTATGGTTATGAGATATGGCAGATGGATGTTAAAACAACATTCCTCAATGGAGACATTGATGAAGAGTTGTATATGATGCAACCCAAAGGTTTTGTCCATCCTAAAGATGCTAACAAGGTATGCAAACTTCAACGGTCCATCTATGGATTGAAGCAAGCATCCCGAAGTTGGAATCAACGTTTTGATAAGGTGATCAAAAGTTTTGGTTTTATACAAACTTACGGAGAAGATTGTATTTACAAGAAAGTGAGTGGGAGCTCTGTAGCATTCTTAATACTATATGTAGATGACATATTGTTGATTGGGAATGATGTAGACCTTCTTAATAGTGTCAAGGAATATTTGAATAATAGTTTTTCAATGAAGGATCTTGGCGAAGCAACTTATATATTAGGCATAAAGCTTTATAGAGATAGATCGAGACGCCTAATATCATTGTCACAAAGTACATATTTGGACAAAGTTCTAAAGAGGTTTGGAATGGAAGATAGCAAGAAAGGGTTCTCGCCCATGTTGCCCAATACGACCTTGAGTAAAACTCAAAGTCCGACAACGACAGAAGATAGAGAAAGGATGAGCAAGACTCCCTATGCCTCAGCCATATGATCTCTAATGTATGCCATGCTATGTACTAGACCCGACATTGCATATGCTGTTAGTTTGACTAGCAGATATCAAAGTGATCCAGGAGTGGATCATTGGACAGCAGTCAAAAACATCCTTAAGTACTTGAGAAGAACTAAGGATATGGTTCTTTCTTATGGAGGTGATGAGCATTTCGTTGTTAGCAGTTACACCGATGCTAGTTGGAACACCGATCCGGATGATTCTAAATCACAATCTGGATCGTATTTACTTTGAATGGTGCGAAGTTGGGTGGAGGTGCAAAGCAAAGCGTTGTGGCGAGATCTTCAAGCGAATCGGAATATATGGATGCTTGGAGGCTTCACAAAGCGATATGGATGAAAGAGTTCATTACAGCTGGGTGTGGTTCCAAGTCGCTGGACCCAATGTCTATCTCTTGTGATAACATGGGCCATAGCCAATCTTGCAAGAACCAAGGTCACACAAGGTGAAGCACATCAAGCTACGTTTTCACGCTATTCGAGAACATGTCCAAGATGGGGACATAAAGATTTGCAAAGTACACCTGAGATCTGAATGTGGTGGATCCGTTGACTAAACCTCTCCAGGGCAAAACATGACCAACACCAAAGCGCCATGGGTGTTCGGTATATTACCATGTAATCTAGATTAGATGACTCTAGTGCAAGTGGGAGACTGTTGGAGATATGCCCTAGAGGCAATAATAAATGTAGTTATTATTATATCTTTGTGTTTATGATAAATGTTTACATTCATGCTATAATAGTATTAACAAGGAAACATTAATACTTGTGTGATTTGTAAACTTAAATTGAAGTCCCTAGTAAAGCCTCTTCATAATACTAGCTTGTTGGTTAATAAATGATTATGGTTTCCCTATCATGAACATTGAGATGTTATTAACAACAAGATCATATCGTTAGGAGAATGATATGGTGGACATACTCCTATAGATAAGCGTAGCATAAATATCAAGTCATTTTAATAGTTCAATTGCTATATGCTTTCTGATACATAGTAACCTAATTCCTTCGACCATGAGATCATGCATATCACCTTCACCGGAAGGATGCTTTGATGACATCAAACACCACACCATAACTAGGTGGCTATAAAGGTGGCATTGAGTGTTCGAAAAGTATTGGTTGAGACACATGGATCAAGAGTGGGATTTGTCCATCCATACGACAGATAGATATACTCTGGGCCCTCTCGGTGGAATGTCATCCAATTGGCTTGCAAGCATGTGACTGGCTCACAAGGGATCACATATCACGAGCGAGAAGAGAACTTATCGATGTGAGGTTGAACTAGGTATGCGGAGATCTGAGCGATCATAACCTCGGATAAGTAAACTATCGTGAGACAAAGGGAAATTGGTATCGTATGTAAGTGGTTCATTCGATCGCAAAGTAATCGTAGAAATATGTAGAGCCATATGAATTTCAGTTCCTCTATTGGTTATTGTTAGGAGAAGTGTCTCGATCATGTCATAATTCACGAACCGTAGGGAGACACACTTAAGGATTCGACGTTGTTTGAGTAGTTATAGAATGATGAGTAAGAGACCGAATGTTGTTGAGTGTCGGATGGGATCCGGGATATCACGAGGAGATCCTAATGGTCGGAGAATAAGATTCATATAAGGAAAGTCCTGTTTGGGGTTGGATAATGGTTCGTGTTTTCATCGGAATGTTCTAGAAGGTTCCGGAATGTCCGACACTCCGGAGGGGAAGGGTACATGAATGTGTCATACCAAGTTGGAATGATTGCATCATGTACTAGGTGTCATCACTGAACAAAATAAAGGGTTTAATCAAATCCTAGTTTGAAAAGTCAAACGCCAATTTGAAAAGTCAAACGGCTATTTTGGAAGGTGGAGGGGAAGTAGGAAACCTACTTGGGGAGGAGTTCCTCCCCTCCACCGTCGGCCCACTTGGGAAACCGAGTTGGGAAGGGACTCCCCTCCCCTGGCGCGCCCCTCCCACCTATATAAGGAGGGGCAGGGCTGCCCCTCCTAGCACACAACATCTCCACCCAAAACCCTAGCTCCTAGCCGCCGGCGCCGCCACCTCCTGCCGCCGCCTAGGGCAACTCACCGCCACCTAGGTCAACCCTAGCCGCCGGCTGTAACACCCTCAGAATCGGACCTATGCAAGTTTGAGCAAAATTCGCCAAACCCGCATAGAAACGATTCAAAGGTGCCCACCAGGCACTTTCGTGCGGGTGGAAAACGAAGTAATAACATTACACAACAGTCCTCGATGGGACCCACAGAACAGATATATATATATATAACGGCGACTCCAGGAGTCAAGAATACAAATATAATATACAAAGATCCAAATCACCTTGAAAAGCGATAGGCGTCCACTACGGACAAGATGCAAATGGGGCTAAGAGCCACGAAGAATAACCAATGGCGTCCATAACCACCGAGCCAAGCGGAAGGGTAACCTCTAACGACGTCGATCTCAAAAACACCTTAAACAAAGGGGTGCCGACAAAGGGCAAAGGAAAAAGAAGGAGCGTCGATCGAGGCGAAGCAGCGAGACTAGAATTCGCGGTCTCGCCTACAAAGGTATGGTGGATCAAGCGGCATGCACTAAACAACCTATAGAGACTCGATACAATGGCGGTTTTCGAGAGGGTGAGAAAGACCTATCCGGATCCAACTGAAGCTAACACCAAACAAACCCATCTGGTGTTTCCTCGAGACCAAACGAGAAGTCAACCGAGGAACTCACACCCTTGGCGGTTTACTTATTGATTATCGTTGCGGCAATTACTAGTCGTTTAGATATTCATCGATAAAGTAATCGGTAGGCACTTTTAATTATCCATTTTCGTTATAGTTGTAACACTTACTAATCGGAATCTGAGATAGCATGAGATAACCCAAAACCCAGTTGTTGGTACTTTTATTCACCATTCCGTTGTAGTTGCATTACTTACTAGTCAGTACAATGGTGCATGGCGACACTCCAAACAAGCAATGGTGGGCGGTATTAATTAGCCATTCCATTATAGTGAAGCTGATTACTAGTCATTATAAAGTCGGTTATAGCAATAAACTTTAGTTATGCTTGTCTATGATCGAGATCTTGTGCTCCAAGTCGTCCATATCCACGGACACGGCTTTGAAAGTTTTACCGGCGGGGTGCACCAATAGCAACACACGCTCGATCAACCTCGAAAAACCAACTCAAAACCCAATGAGGCTTTCACATTTGAACAATCACAGATTCAGAAATATTTCAGGGGCCACCCATTGAGTAGACCATAGCAGAGTAAGCAAGCTCAGGAGCGGACTCAAGGTTTGGGTATCTGTTTGTGAGCATTTGGGAACCGAAGTGTGGCTGGGCTTGTCGACACGCGGAATCATGTCCCGATCCTAAGCGATCTGATGTGCTATCTGTCGCACAATTTAAATACATAAGTAGCATGGCATAGGTACAGGATAGTAAATAAAACCTCAAACTAGTTTGTGGCCCCAAGAAATAAGACTGAATCAAGCTCTGGCTCAGGGGGGTCCCATATACCTCCCGGATGTGGATAGCGCGATAAATCAAGGAACAGGTATCAAGTACTCGGGGTCTTACGGGACACAAGTGGGCGTTCGGAAACCAAATATTTTCTATCACCCACCGATGCCTCTGCTTATTTCAATTTTAGTAGTTAAACAGGAATTAAAGTGAACGATAAGTAAAGCTATGATCATCTCCAACAACAACATGCGGCATTACTCCAACAACTGTGGCAGTCGACAACACGCAACAACACTTGAGCAAGCGACTACGACGCGCAAGTCCAACTATCTACCAAACAACAGGTAATAGGATGTGTCCAAGGCAATATAAGGCTGCAAGGGATATCACGGGTACGGAAGCTAAAACATCGCAACACAGATAGCAATAGATCAACAGGAGGGAATAAATACTATAAAAGTAAGATAGGTAGAAAGGGGGAGATGCTCGCCTGAAAACATTGTCGAAGGTTCAACCGAAGATCGGGGCGAAGCTCACATCCACTCAACGGCCTTATCCGCGAAGAAGCAAAACACTAGAAGAAACACCGGATGCAATATTTAATACTACGGCACAAGATCGGCATGCTTATGATATGATGCATGGCATGGCAAAGGTGCGATGCAATTAGGTCAATATTAAGTGGAACCGGGGTCCCGACAATTAATTGGGTGGTTCATGTTGTTTAGCTACCCCGCAGTTTATATGTTGTTTAACAAGGCAAGATTGCAACATCGGTTCGCTACACAAATTTAAATGAGGCCAATATAAGGCTAGATTTGCCCGCATATGGGCCCCATATTTAATCATTAGGTGAATTCGGCATAAGGCCCCCAAACCACATGAATGTATGCATGCAAGACAATTATTATGCGACAAGTTGTATTTCAATTATAAATATAGGGTTTGCGGGAGAGGGGTTCACACATTAAGGGGTCTCGACGAACTTGGGGTTCCGGGGGTTCGGTTGAGGTCGGTCTCGAGGTCAGGTTGACGGGTGGTCTCGGATCGGAAGTAGATCTGGCGTTGGAAGAAGGACTTGGTTTGGTGTCGGGCGCATCGGGTTCGTTTTTGGTTGCCGTTCTTGTCGCATGCAGATCTTGTCGCATTCCTTGGTCGGGTCGGACTTGGCGTCCGGGCGAAACTTGGTGTCCGGCGGTGCTTGTTGAACGGTGGCGTTCTTGGCGGTCATCGGGTCCGGATCGGCGTCCGGGAAGGAGTACTTGGCGTTAAATTCGGTCTCCGATCCATGTTGACGATCTTGGAAAGTAGAGGTGGTTCATCGGATGCGGTCGGATCGATGTTGATCTCGTAGTGGCTCCATCTATGCACCTGAGTGATCGTACATGCTTGGTTAGCGCATGAGCACACAATGTCACTCATCCACATGTGCACGAAGCAAACGATCAAACAACACTAAGTTGGCCCCAAGGACATTAACTGGCTGGACCCAAGAATCTGAGGAGCTTGGATAGAGACAAAGCGGAGTGGCGTTGCGGTCTCGACAAGGAGCGCCCGGAGAAACGGCGCGCGGTGTGGCACACCAGAAACGAGTCGACGAGGCTGACCGAGATGCAGCGAAGAGGAACTTCGGCGGCGATAGAACCTAAGGCGGCGACGGAGACGCCGGCGGCAGCGGCGGCGAGAGAGCAGCGGCGTGCTTGGCGGTGGCGGCCGCTTCGCGGAGGCAGAGTAAGTCGTTCTTGCTGCGGCGGAACGAGCGGAGCGAAGAAGCGAACAGCGCTTCACCGGGCGTGGAGAGACAGGCATGACGGCCCAGCAATGAGCGGGCTCGCGAGGCAGCCTGACAAGCGGCAACGCCCAGCGGAAGGGTGAAAAGTCCGGGCGCGCTTCGAAGCGGGCGGACAGCGGCTTCGGAGGGCGACCGAGGTGGAGGGCGGCGCATGCGGGCGTCCGGTGGCGGCGAAGAGATGGTTGCAAGCGGCGGTGGCGGTGGAGCGGAGGAGGAGAGTGCGGGGCAGCGGCGCTTGGAAGCGAGGAGGCCGCGGAAGAGCCTGTGAGCAGGCGGCGAGCTTCCGGCGTGGCCAACAGCGAGGAGAGAAAGGCGCGTGTCGAGAAGCGAGGCGGAGCAGCGGTGAAGCGGAGGCGTCGCGGTGTCTGTGGCGGAGGCGGCAGGCGTGGGAAGGCAGCGGCGAGGAGGAGGAGTAGAGGAGGGCCGGAGCGGGAGAGGAGGCGCGCGCCTTGCGCGAAGAGAGGAGGAAGAAGGCAGTCGGCGAGGTGGACCGGGGTGGGGCGGATGGTGAGGATCTGGTGGGGATCGGTGTGGGGAGGCGTGTCTTGTGTGGCGTTGTGTGGTTGTGTGGGGTGGGGTGTGTGTCTGGTGAGGGAGTGGGGTAGGTGGCAGGTTGCTATTGGTTAGAGGGGGAGAGAGGGTGAGGTGGCAGCGTGGGATTGGTCGGGGTGAGGTGGAGGGGGTGTGTGGGTAGGTTAGTTGGTAGCTTTAGGAATTAGAAGGGCGGGTGTAGGTGGACCGTTTGTAAAATTTCTGGGGGTGGTCGTTCGGGTCATTCGGCCCGTTCGACTGCCCCACTAAAAATAATATAAGTTTTATTTGTTTTATTAACACCGTTTGAAAACCGATAGCATTCCAACAAAAAATAATCCGGAGACCGGGTTTGCGTGTTTGAATGAAGGTGGGGCGTTTAGAAAACAAAACCAGGCTTTGCGAAAATAGTTTTATGCGAACAATGCATGATGATGACGATGCAATGCACAAATTCAACGCGATTTTCTAGTAGTGGTTTTGCGGGATGCCACACCGGCCTTGCCCCCTCCTTGGTGTGTCTAAACCCTAGATCACCGAGGGCTCTCTCATAGTCCACCATACTCGCTCCGGCTTAAGGCGAAGCCCTGCGAGATCTCCCCTCTACTTCCGGTACCCACGCCCAGTCTTTAGGAATCGCGAGAGAGTGCTACAACCTCCATTTCTTTGGAACAAGGAGAGGAAGGTCTTCGTCAATCTTACCGAGCGTGTGATCGTGAAAGCGCTACCGGAACGCAGCCGAAGGATCGTCTACGCGATCTTGAGATCGGAAAGAGTACGACTACATCACCCACGAGAATCCGCTCTCGTTAAACACTTTGGAATCTTCGAGGGTGTGTTATTCCATCGACTCGTTGCTACAATCTAGTAGATAGATCTTGGCTTGTTTGTTTGTATGCGGTATAAATTTTTTGTTTTCCATGCTACGAAACCCTACAAATTTTGCAATGTAGAGGAGCCCATGATTTTTAGATAGCTATAATTAGAAGGCCTCACATTTTTCTAAAATGTTATGCACATAAACTACTCGCATCATTTCAAATTATAAGATATTTTGGAAGACTAAAATATGACGTAATTTGGAAGAAGAGGTAGAACCCCTCGAAAAAGGCTTTCACCTAGCTATATTAATATATCAACCAAAGGTTGAAACCACTATTGAGCCAAACAACATAACGCAAAAAAAAAAGAGAAAATAAAGCCGACAATAGCGGCTCGACAAAAAGGATGATCCGCAGTCGCTGCGCCCTCTAAGAATGTCCACCATGCTCCTAGTACTCTGAAGCATCGCATACCAAGCAGCACCCCTAAAAAGGAAAGCGACGATGCGTTGCTGCCCGGACTGCTCTTAGGGTTTTCCCCGGTACGCTATAAGAGGTGGGAAAGAGGTACACCCGACGCCCTTTAGGAAGGTCGGCAACACCCGCAGGCTTCACCACGTCAGTGTCTAGATGACAAGGATTTCTCCTGACCCGTGCACCTAAAGAGGTAGGACTTATGGGTCAAGTGAACACAAATAACCTAAATCACTAGTGTTGGCGCACTTCGACAATGTTTTTAATTGTAATTCTGTATAGGGGAACATCCTTTCAGCTTCTACCAGGGCTAATTTAAAAGTTTAAACAAATTTGGAGACGAGCTTCGGGGAGAAGCTGAAAGTGGTTACCCTGTGGAGGAAGCCCTCCTAGGAGTCAAATAGAAGTTCCGACAAAGCTAAGTTTGTGTTATACTCATGGATATTGTATACACTCTCTTCGTTACGAAATAAGTGACTTGCATTTCTCTAATTTCTAGTTTGAAATTTATATACTAAAATATGTTTAGATATAAATCTATATAAATCTAAGTCAGTTATTTCTGAACATAGGAAATATGTTTTTATCGTAACATTGTACTTCTCTGGACCTTGCATTCAAAATATTTTCTGGGGCCTAGTAAATTGGTCAACTCTTCTAATCACCCTTTAAAACTCTAAAACAGGTAAAAAGTTCCGGACTCCTCGCGGACGGGGAACCCGATTCGAACAGTCTAGGGCATTGGACGCTCACGGTCCAGAAGCCGCTCGAATCCCCTCCAAAATCCCCAAAGCCAGAGCCATTAATCCGTCGCGGTACCTTCCAAATCCTTCAATTCGGACCACGAATCCCTAGAATTTCCGCCAGTGACTGGACCTTCAAGCCAGCCGCTAATCGTCAGGTGGTCAGTGAGTACTCAATCCGCCGCCTGCGCGCTGTTAGATCCACCAATTCTAGGACAGTATTGATCTTGGTCAACTGTGGGCTACAATCCCTCGGAGCTTGTTCCGGGCAGTATGGGAAAGCCTCTAATCTACGAGATACTGGAGAAGCCAGCCAGCAGCAGCGTCATAGGCATCTGCTCCTTGATCTGGTACCTTATCCAGAAGAGGGGCATCGGGTACGCGGATGTCGGCCTGAGCTACGAGGCTGTCATGGAAGGAGGGCAGTACTGGAGGATCATCACCTCTGCGTTCTCTCACATCAGCGTGGTCCATTTGGTGTTCAACATGAGCGCGCTGTGGAGCCTCGGCGCCGTCGAGCAGCTGGGCCATGTCGGGCTCGGTGTCGAGTACTACCTCCATTACACCATCGTGCTGGTGGTGCTATCCGGGTTGCTTGTTCTTGGGATATACCATATGATGATCCAGAGGTTCAAGGTGGAGTACTTCAGGAGGGTGACCGCCGTCGGGTACTCGTGCGTCGTGTTCGGGTGGATGACGATCCTGGCCGCAGCAGCCGTCGTCAAAGCTCAACCTTTTCGGCGTCCTCTCGCTGCCGATCAGCTTTGCCCCGTTCGAGTCGCTGATATTCACATCAATCATGGTGCGCAGGCGAGCTTCATTGGCCACTTGTCGGGGATCGTCGTTGGCTACTCAATAGCCTGGGGTCTGATCCACGGGATGAACAACTACTGGGCGATCACCATGCTTGGGTGGATCGTGCTTGTGTTTGTCTTCAGCTTGAAGCGTACTGGGTCTATGGAACTGAGATTTATTGAGATTGAGCCAGTTACGGATCCCTCGCTGCCTTCTGTGGGCGTGGTTTCCTCCAGAACTGGTAGGATGGATTTGCTGCCGGGAAGAGGAGTTGCAGACTTTGTATGACCTACAGTGAGGAAGAGCCTGCCACTGAAATGTTTGATAGGTCTTGTTCCAGTTTTGAAAATTGTATCATGTTGACACAATGCTATACTCCTAGTTTTGAAAATATGGTGTTATGGGTTTCTTTGGTCCTCCAGATGTGAAGCAGTTCTTTTATCTGGACTTCCAGATACATGTTCATTTTAGACGGAAAGAAATTCTTTTGTGAAGGATAGCATGTAAAGGAACAAGAAGAATGTAAAAAAGAACAAACTGAATTTGTTCAGTGCTGTGCATATCAGATTGTTTGTATGCTAACTGCTTTCCATATGCATGATATAGCTTGAAAGAAGAACTGTTACACAGATAGTAAATTGTTGCTGATACAGGCATACATCAGTCTTGTTTGGCTAGCCATTGCCCTTGTCACCTTGAATGAATGAGGAGTTGCAGATATTGTATGACCTGCAGTCTGGAAGTGCTGGTCACTGAAATGTTTGACAGGTCTTGTTTCAGTTTTGAAAATCGTGTCATGTTGACACAATGCTATACAGTTTTGAAAATATGGTGTTATTGGCTTCTCCAGATGTGAAGGGGTTCTTTTATCTGAATAGGCAGAAGCATGGTCATTTCGAACGGGAATGAATTTTTTGTGAAGGATACCATGTAAAGGAATGGGAAGCATGTTAAAAAAAGAGCAGCTGAATTTGTTCAGTGTTGTGCATATCAGGCTATTTCTATGCTAATGTGTGCACTACTATAAACCAAGATATTGCTTTTCATATGCATGCTATAGCTTGGGATGAAGAACTGGCATGCTCATTCTTTTTGTCTCAAAGAGCAGATAGTGATATGTTGCTAATACAGGCTTACACCAGTTTTGTTCTGCCAGCCAGTGCCTTGTCACCTTACCCCTTTGCATCATTGTGTTTAGACCGTTCTGATGCTATTCTGGTATACCAACCAATGAAATTCCAAGCTTGGTGAAAATTGTTTAGTGCTGTGCATATCAGATTGTTTCTATGCCAATGTGCAGAACTGTAAATTTGAATTCTAAACCAAGATGTTGATTTACATATGCATGATATACCTTGCATGGAGAACTGGTATGCTCATTCTACTTGTTGCTAAGAGTAATAGTGTAATGCTGTTAGTAGTGGGTTGTTGCAAATACAGGCATACATTAGCCTTGTATTGCCAGCCATTGCCGTGTTACCTGAACCCTTGCATCACTGTGGTTAAACAACTCGGCTGCTGTTGGTACATGTCAAATCGTAGTGCAACAAATTCGTTGCTATGATGCAGAAAATAAAAGCTACTCCGTACATGCTTCTTCCAGAAACATGTTTTCTTTTACTTACTCGATGATTAAAGAATCAGAAACACATTGTATGGACATCAGGTAAGAACTCTTCAGCAACAGCAAATATGACACTCCATTACTCGTAAGGGTTTTGGGTTTACAAATGGAAGCGAATCAGACACAAACAGTGTACATTACATGCACGGGGTTACAATTCAGGGCCAAAGCCAAGTTTTGCTTCCAAGTCGAACTGTCTGTCCTGCTGTCACATGAATGATCTTCGTGGCCTGTTTGTTTCAGTTCGATTCAATCAGTTTCCCCCACAGATGACAAGAAACAATAAAGGTTGCTCCTGCTTGGTGGATTGCTTATTGGTAACAAGTATAACACGATATCCATGTCAAATCCGAGCTCCTCCAATGAAGAATTTAATATCTGGGGGCCCTTCAAAGCTCATCCTGAACATGAAACCAACATGTTGTGTAAGTAAGCTAGATATCTAAGTGGATTAAGAAGTTGTAAATACTAAAATGAAAGAACGTAAAGTTCTCCACAACTTACATGGTAGTCATCCCAGTGATCCCTGTTGCGCTGAAATACAAAGAAAAGGAAGAATAGAAGGATGTTAGGTCGTTCATTCATCTGCTTATGGTGTCTTACACAGTTAAACTGTACCATATATGTATGTTGAATGATACACTTAAGGCACCAAAACACAAGTCAACACACCACAGCCTTCCAAGAACACCAGCATTGGAACATAATCAATTAAACTTGTCTACCATAGTAGTAATGTCTTCTTGGATTATGCAATATGTTGACATGCTCCATGATTCAATGAGTGTACTAAGAGAGTCAGTGAATAGGAAAGAGAATTTCCCCATGTTTGATACTTAAAAGGACTCTACTAGAATGGCTTCAGGAAGAAAGCAAACGATATGTGAGCTTACTCTTTTGTATCTGTCCTTGTAATGGTCCCTGCCACGGTGTCGATCACCCTCTCTCTCCTGCGTCGCTCTCCTTCCTCCCTTGCCTGTTGAGCTTCCTGTACATGAGTAGTTATGTTTAGCTTCTTTCACAACGGCAGTTATTCTTCTGCAGTTCTGCCTCAAGGACATTGGCCATTAATGATTGCTAACTGAAGATTGTAACCTTATCTTCTCTAGCTTTCCTCTCCTTTTCAGCTTCTTCAAAAGCCTCTTTTTCAGCCTATAATTTATGGAAAAGTAAAATTAAGATTGTGCTTTCGGGGTATCAGCAGCATGGGTTAATTCAGTAAACATGTGCTGTTACCTCCTTATTTGCACCCCAAGTTTCTTCAGCAGCTCTTTTTGCATACTCCGGGTCATCACAAATGAGAATGTTGTCAAAAACTGAACCAGCTTTTACCTGCATATGATTAAGCTCTAAGTTAGACATCACATTTCGTTCACTCAGAATAACATATGACATGCATCTCAGAAAGATCACTATACATAACATATGGTACCTGCCAAACTTCAATTCCAATATACTTCAAAGGTTTCAGTACGTACAAATCTGGATCATCCTCAAACTCTGCAAAAGTGGAACAGTTCACAGCTTAGGGCTGTTTTGAAGTTTGACAAGAGGTCCGCTTCAAAATCAGGTGTTTAGTATAATAATGTTAGTTTTCCTTATCTCATTACCTGGATTATCAATCCATGGGATCTTCCATTTACCCTTGTAGTTAGGGTTCTTAATTTTCTGTGGGCAGAAGAATGTGAGAAAATGGAGTCTACCAAAAAAATAAAGTAGCATGAACAACTGACGGGCAAACAACACAACATACCTTGCGCTTCCATGTTCCTTTGTATGCTGGATTCGGTATCCTTCTAGGCTTCCAAATGCCATCATCATCATCGTCCCAAGTGTCAGGCTGATTAAGAACACAATATGAGTATATTTTTCATCAAATTGTGTGTTTAGTTATAAAGAGAGCTTCATTGCAGGAAAGTGTCTTTAAATGTGTAGGACATGCACTGCTGTTAGAGTTCCATGTGATTTCTGAGGTAATAACTAGAATGCTTCAAAAGTAACAATGTTGCAGCAAGCCCAAATAGGTAAGCAAGATATGTTGGTTAAATTGGTCACTCTTGATGCTAACAAATAAGTTAGCACTGAATGATGCATTAAATAAGCCACGCCTATCTATGGTATGGAATATTATTCTGAGAAAATGTAGTATGAAATATGAAGTCCAATAAATTAAAGTTTGATGCCATAAGGATGATTAACATTGGAACTTGCCATACCTTTTTGTCCTTTGGGTCAGGAATCTCTCTCGGAATAGAATCATAGCCCTGGCCAAGGTGGATGAGTAGTTACAATACAATTCTATTTTTAAAATTTGCAAAACAACGACACTATTAAAAATTTTGGTTCACAAAAAGATGTAGGGGAACACAAACCTCTGGTTTTACTTCATCAGGATCCTCAATGTACTCTCTGTCATCCCAATCCTTAGGCTGCAAAGAAGGCATACATGTTAGATGATTCTCACAATGTAATTTTATAGTCATAATACAGTATCTGTATTTCAAGAAGCGAGCTACCTTTTTGGCATTAACTTCCTTAATTTTACGAGGAGGTAAGATGTCCCAGTCAGTATACATGCTCCCAGATTCTCTTTCACGGTTATCAACAAGTATACTATAAGATGCGTCGGGCCTAAGAATGAACGTGTAAACATGCGTCAACCTGTCAGTTTCACATTGTAGATCTTTCTTGACAGGGTAGTTCTGCCCCTGGTATGAAAGTATAAGATGCAGCTTTTTTGTTTGAGTCCCACAGATATCTGGCCCAAACATCAAGCTGCACAAGAGAATATGAGAAAGTTAGCAGGCATCCTACATATACTAAACAAGCAACAGAGTAGTAAACTGAACAAACAAGCAGTTCGCTTCTACATATACTCCCTCCGTCCTAAAAAGGATGTCGGAAATTTATCTAAATTTGGATAAATCTATATACTAAATAGTGTCTAGATACATTCGAATTTAGACAAACCTGCGACATCCTTTTCAGGGCAGAGGGAGTACAATATAGCAAACTACATTAGATATATATTTGCTCATAAACTAAATGAACATCCAAATTACATGGTTAAAACAGGGACATAGTCCCTTACTAACAGCAACAGTGGATATCCGTAAGAATGGGAAAATCCATGGGGTAAATTAGGCAGTAACATACCTGTATGGAGTGTCTCCACTATATTTCTTCTGGTTGACATAGCCAGACATTAGCTTAATATAGCCGCCACCACACTCAATGTCCTGCTCAAATTTTATAGAGTACTGGACAACCAATGTTCGGCCCTTGTTACTGAACTCTGGGATCTTGGCGAGATAGCAAAATGCCTAGCATCTATTGTTGTTTGAATGCCTAGAACACGAAAATAGAACACAAGGATTAGACAGTGTCCAGAATTAAGCTAGCTCAATGAAGAGGTTATTTGACTCGTGAGTCGTGACCAAACAATCAGCATCATCAATTAAGAAAGAAGTACTGAAGGCTGAAAATGTAAACCTTTGTCATCAGGATCTCCAGAATATTTCCCCGCCGTGTGCTTGAACGTACCAGCTTTCCCTTCACTTCTTTTCCAGTCGGACTTCACCCATCGAGTCTCCCAACCATCTGAACATTGGAAAATACAGCTATATATATGACACCTAGAAATTTGCAGTAGCTATAGCTTATTGAAACTCATATACTGGACAAAGCGCCACTGTTAAGTCAAGCAAACCAGCCTCTCAGCTAGCAATTCACTGGCCACTCGATCACTTTCATGCTACCCATGAACACAGACAGTGCTTCAGTTTAAACAACACACCATTTCCCAGTTCACACCGTAGAGTGTTCAAAGCACTAGTTATTTCAGCAGCAGAGCTTAACTGCATCACTCAACTCTGAACTCTCGAGTTAATTACTACTTGATTAGCTTCTTCAAGTGAATCAATCAACAAGGCATGAGCAGGGGAAGCAGAAATTGCAAGGACGCGAACAAAATAGTGGTCAAACTAGGGGGACGAGACAGAAATAATTCACCAGTCTCACACCCAAAATGGAATTTGGGAGCAGGGAATCCAGCCCTGCCAATTCAATTCAAGCACCAGAACAGAAATAGCCGCAGGTACAAGTGCAATAGGGAGCACGCATGCACCTCCCATATTGGTAAGCAGCTAATAGTAGTCTAGACTGAACTAGGGAACTGGTCAGAGTACCTTCGAATCGCTCCTCGAAGATGACCTCCCCGGAGGCGAGCAGGAGCAGCGACGCAAGGGCGAGGAGCCGGAGCTGCTGGTGCCCGCCTGGGCGGCTGCTACCCATCGCCGGTGGCTCGCCGGAGACGGAGTGGTGGTGGTGGCTCCCAGCCGTGCTGCTTCTGCTCGCCTTTGCCGAGCAAAGGGAATATTTGTAGCGCGCACCACGCCGTACCTGACCCCGGACGTGGTGCCTATTCACGGTACTGCCCTTCCGGCCCGACCAGCGACGTCGGGACTCGGGATCGGGCGTGGCATTCTTTGTAGTTTGACGAAGACCTGGGGCTATTTGCGGGGGCTAGTGGAGGTGTGGACTGGAGCAGCGGGGCCTTCCCCGTCCCGCGTCGCAACCACCGGACGCCGGCGACGACCCGTCAAAGTCAACGCGCGCCACGGTGGTGGGCCCGCGACTCCTTGTTGGGACGTCCCTACCTGGGCGCCGGCCCCACGGGATAAATCCGGTAACGAATGAAGCTCGGTTAAGCTCCGGCGGCAGCCAATGAAGGGCGGCCACGTCGTCGCACTGACGTGTTTTTGAAGTTTTGCTACGTGCTCCACCGCGCGAGACAGGGAGACCGGAGACGGTCGTCGTCGACTCGCCGTGCTCGGGCCGTCCGGGGCTCGCGTTGTTCCATGCCTAGTCCGGTCATCGCGACTCACGATTAGTGGTACCGGTACACGCGGAACTAAATCTACTGCAGCTCAGTGTGGTGCCTTTTGGTGCGCAGCAACCACTGGAGTTGTACTAATGGTATCAACTATAAATACGAACACATCTAGTCCAAATATTTAATATTTAATTAAATATATATACAAATATAGATAAAATTGAGGCTATTATTATGAACCGAAGAGAGTACTTAAATTGCAAGAGACTACCGATTTGCAGCACAAGGGGTCTTTTTCTTCATGGATTTTTCATAACGAGAAGTAGCGCCTAGCGTCATGATTGAACTTCACACCGAGATAGAAAGTGGTTCCTGCCAGGCAAAATCGGGGAAACCTCGGAAATAGAATTGAATCGATAAATATTTTATTTTATTGAAAGAATTCTCAAAATTTAATCCACATGACATGTGTAATTTTGCAATAACTCATGTTTGTACCATGAAATACGATTACCTACCCGATATGACATACGAGAAGTATTTTTTTTCAAAGATCCACTATGATAATAAAAAAGATTTCTACATATACGATACAAAAACATATATTATAAGCAGATCCTGATATAGAGACAGAGTGAAAATACAACGGTTACCAGAAACAATAGACCCCTTGAATCATGCCAAAAAAACTCAAGTAACTAAAGCAAACCGACAAACTTTTTAACCCTAGCATTAGTACTCGATGCACGAATAGGAGAATGGTCAAATGGTAGAGGACTTTAGAACGTACTAAGGGATTATATAAATCGAAGGCTTAAAAGGTCCGGCTTTCCGCCAGTCTTGGGATGGGTCTCTTAGCTAGTTCAGCTTGACAAGATCTAACATTAGGCCTTCTTATACACTAGAACCTTAATAAAGGATTAGCCGGAACAAAAATTCTGTTTTCTCTTCTGTTCCGATGGAAGGTTGTTTCATTTCTGTTTCCGTTTTCGGATTTTTTTTTTTTCATTTCAGTTTTGCAATATTTCGTTTCCGTATTTCTATGTCGTTTTTCGCAGAAAGTCAAAAAACTTCCGCTCCATATTTATCCCTACCCCTACCAGATGGTATGCTCCTTGTCAAATTTATCAGCTTCTGACACCAGAGTTTTTTGAGACATTGATAGTGCCGAGGAAGGTTGAAAAATCCGTTTGAAACAGAGGAGAAGATACCGTTCTTCGCTTCATACGCCGGTCGATGTCATTTCCAGTAAAGAATTGGGCTTCCTGGACGTCATTGGGGGGGTCAAAGCAATAAACTTGCTAGGCAGCCGGAACTGGATTGAATTGACACGACAGCGCACCAGCGACGCGTGCCGGCTTTTATTTTGTTTCTCTTTTCGTTTCTTCTGTGCGTTATTGTTTGTACTCCCACCACCGTTTAAAAATATAAGATATTTTAGTTAGAAAATATATCTACACATCTTTTAATGTTTAGATTTATTCAAACCTACACACTAAAAGTTGTTTAGATGCATCTGTTTTATTAATCTAAAATATCTTATATTTCCAAACAGAGGGAGTACATGGCATGTATGTACGTACTTGAATTGCATTGGTGGTTCACATATCTGTCTATGTAAGATTTGAAGCATATTTAAAGATGAACATGCCGTTTTAAAAAAGATGAACATAATGGGAGAATATTGTGCAAAATTACAAGGCATGCATCTTCGCCTGCGTTAAGCATGTGCATGTGATCCATTCCTCATTGTCTCCACAACATCAGTACTATCAGAGCCTATGATGACTTGTACCCAGGGATTGAGCTAGTATGAGCCGATGTTTAAGAGCATGAGCTTCAACTGAAATCACATCATCGACCACTTCAATTTTGCGATTGTATGCAACAAGAAATTTGCCAGAAGCATCCCCTATCACAGCCCCAGATGTACCTCAAAGATAGTCTTTGTCGAAAGAAGCATCGACGTTAATCTTGACATAATCATTCAAGGGGTTTATTTCAAGTCACCATTTTTCCTATGAGCTTTAGCCTGATAAGTAGATCTATAGTTTGTCATCAGCGCTATGATCGATCTAGCTGTTCTGTCAGGTTGTTGTATTTTTTTTTTACGAAACTTAGTACAAACGTAGACGCTCACAAATACGCACGTACACTCACCCCTACGAACGCACCCACCACATTCTACCTCTATAAGCACCTTTAAAAGACTGAGTTTTGAGACTAATTTGACGGGTCTTAAGCTTGATAAAGTCACCACAAATACCTCGTAATCAACGAGAACTTCGTCTCGCACAAAAGAATATTCTGCCTTTTATAAGACCCATATAGAAGTACTCAGTCACCTCTTGACGCCTCTCCCACCATAAGTACCAACATGCCACAACAATTTTTGTGTAGTACATTCTCCTAATACCCAAGTATACGCGCGTCTTGGTTCGCATGTGCACGCAAGGTGAGTCTCACAATGTAATTTGTGTATGTATATACTTCCTTCGTTTTAAAATATAAGATATTTTAGCTTTGTGAAGCAAATGTATCTAAACTACTTTTAGTGTGTAGATTCACTTCAATTTAAAAAGAATCTAAACACTAAAAACAATCTAGATACATTTTCTTTACAAAGCTAAAACATCTTATTTTGAAACGGAGGGAGTACATACATATTCGATGAGAAAATTACAAAAAATCACCACATTACATGCTAGGGTTTTAAAAAGCCACCACCTTACGTTAGAGTTTCAAAAAACCACCAGTTCAGAGTTAACTTGTGACAGATTGCACTGACTGCGCTAATTAGGTTGGCTAACGATGTTTCTGACGCGTGGGACCCACTGTCAGGATGACGTGGCAAGGCAGAAACAGTCAGGGTGATAGACGATAGACTGCTTTAAATTTTGGGTTTTCTTGTAATTTGTTGGGCCCATATGTCAGCCTCCCTCTCCCCCTCTATCTAGTTATTTTAGATCTAGGCCCACATGTCTGCCTTCTTCTCTCTCTCTCTGATTTTGTGAAGGCAGCAGAATGCATCGGGTGGCTTGACCGGAGAACGGCGGAGCTCCACCAGATCTAGGGAAGACGGGGCGTCCTAGGTGGCATGTGTGCCCCTACCGTTGCCGTGAAGGAGGGAGACGAGGGTCGCGAGGAGGGCCGCTTGGCGCCGACGATGGGACAATAGGCATCGAGCGAGAGGCGCGGTGGCGCACGTGGTCTGGCACTGCGAACTCTCGACAGCGACAACCGCGAGCTCGTCGAGGATCTCCGGGGCCGGTCAATTTCACCGTCGTCGTCGCGTCTGATGGATGGCATCAAGCGAGGAACAGAGCGGCTAGGGGCATCGCGTCGCCGACAGCCAGTGGCGTCCGCATCCGTGGCCGCGCTGGTGGCCTACGAGATCCTGGCCGTGGGCATGCTGGTGGCCGCCACCGCGCCTCCTCGGCGTCTTCCTGCGGCAAGCCGTCGGCAATGGAGGCACAAAGACCGGATCAGGAGGAGGAAGATGGGGGTGCGGTGGGGATTTTTTTGGAGGAGAGAGGTGACATGTGGGCCCTGTCCGTTATTTACACAATAGTCTAAAATTTAGAATCATCTAACATATGTCACCCCAAACGTTATATGTTCGGTCTGACAGTGGGTCCCACACTTCAGAAACTTCGTTAGCCAACCTAGTTAGCGCAGTCAGTGCAATCTGTCACAAGTTAACTCTGAACTGGTGGTTTTTTGAAACCCTAACGTAAGATGGTGGCTTTTTAAAACCCTAACCTGTAATGTGGTGGTTTTTTTGTAATTTTCTCATATTCGATCGACACGTCTTGGTGCTACCTGCCGCTGTTAAACACCGTGTTCTCGATCTCAGAACAGATCTGGCGGCTTTCCTCGAGTCTTGAAGCCCAATCGAAGTTCCAACTAAAACCTCCGCCCACCCCAACCCTTGACGGGACCCGTAAGATCGATCTTGTTTTCTCTCGAGCACCGAGCCGCCGATCCACCATGGAGACGGAGACGCAGGGATGGCTCGACGCCTCCTACTTCTTCCATCCCCACGCCGCCGACGCCGCCCCCAACTGGGTTCTCCTCAACTACAAGGCCGGCTACACCAACTGCGACAACGCCACCACCGCCTACGCCATGACCAGCGCCGGCCGCACCGTCAAGGTCACCTTCTGCCTCGCATCCCCGCCGTCCGTCTCACACCTGCGCGTCCACTACACCGACTCCCAGCGTGCGGGCTTCGATTCTGCGAAAGCCGAGGTTATCTCCTCCGCCAAGGATCTCATCCTCCTCCGCTGTAGCACCTGGCGAGAGCCTAAGGACGTCGAGTACTTCCTCTACCACGCCGCCGCCGGCAAGCCGTCGCTCAGAGCGATCCCGTCTCCGCCGATGCCGACTATAGAGGAACCACGTACTCGCGTTACGTCATCGCCCATCGGCATCTCGCCCTGCATCAACGACGGCGCCGAGTTTCTCCTTGCCTATCTCGCCGTGACACAGAACCCGCCGGCCTACGAACTCCGCGTCTTCTCGTCCAAGACGTGGGCGTGGGACGCCAGGGCGCGCACGCTGCTACCCCCCGCCGGGGTCCGGTACGACGAAGTGCCCCGCAGATTCGACAAGGTGATCGCGCTCGGAGGAAGCGTGCTAGGCTGGGTTGACCTCGGCCTCGGGGGAGGCATCATCGCCTGCGACGTGGTGGACCCGGATCCCTTCCGCACCCGATTCATCCCGCTTCCCAAGTCCGATTTCCACAAGAACCGTGACCGCTCCCCGCTGCCGGTTCACCGGGACGTCGCGTGCTACAGCGACGGGTTCATCGTGCTCGTCGACCTGGATACCCGGTTCCGCTACGTCGCGCTTGACGAGAAGGACGAGAAGAAGACCCTGATCAAGGCGATCAGGGATCTCGACCACGCGAACGCCATTCTCGACTCCGAGCTCATCTGCCAAGACCAGCAACTGCTGCACGTCCGCCACATCCCGGACGGCTGGAAGATCCGGACATGCTACAGGCATGTCTCCTGGGACTACTGGCGCACGGGGCACCTTGTCGATGTTGACGACATCGCGGTGTTAGACCTGAGGCATCTTACCGTCTTGTCTGAGCTGTGGGACGGCGGTGCCGGCGGAAGATTGACGCTGAGAAAACTGGAAGCGAAACTCCCGACCCTGAGTATGCAGCAGGGCGGCCATGTGGTGTATCTCACCGTCGTGTCTAAAAAGGGACACAATGGCAGACAGATAGAGTCGGAAAGAGAGAACCAGATATTGACCATCTCTATTGACCTCGCGAAGAAGACGGTGGAGATGCTTCAACCGTATGACGACGGCGATTTCTTCCAACGTTTTATACTCTCTCAACATGTCAGCGCACCTCCAGCCCAGCAGAATATGCTGTGGAACATACACTATGGCAGGTACAGTATTCAGAGGCACTCTAAAGTGCCTCCAATAGTCAAATTAGTGCCACAATTGAGTTTTTGAGGCACTAAAAAAAGCGCCGGGGACGGTCGTGTAGGTAAAAGTTTTTTGAGGCAGTTTTAAAAAATGCCTCTAAATCATAGTCATTTGAGGCACTATGACTAATGCCTCTAAATCCTAGCCATTTGAGGCACTATGACTAGTGCCTCAAAAACCAACCTAAGGCACAAATTAGAGTGCCTCTAAATCCTAGCCATTTGAGGCACTATGACTAGTGCCTGTAAAACCCAACCATTTGAGGCACTATCACTAGTGTCTCTAAAACCCAACCATTTGAGGCACTATCACTAGTGCCTCTAAAACCCAACCATTTGAGGCACTATCACTAGTGCCTCTAAAAACCAACCATTTGAGGCACTATGACTAGTGCCTCTAAAAACCAACCATTTGAGGCATAGTGCCTCATGGTTGACTTTTTAAGGCACATCTCACAATAATATTCAGGTTAAAGTAATTATTATTATAGTGACATATCTCAAACTGCAAACACACCATCTTACTACAATAATTCGGATTCAAATAATACACCAATTAATATCACAATAAATTCCCAACGGCAATGATCAAATGAACCAGCAACTATGACACCAATGAATCACAATTAAATGAGAGCAATTACAAAAGGATTCTCTCTATCTATCACTACTAGCATTGAAGTACAAAAACGATGAAGTCACTTTGCTTGTTACCATACTTCTGGAACTCTCACTTGTTGTCTGCAATGCAAATTGGAACGTCAGAAGAATACATCAAGAAGTATCAAGTAACAAAGATACTAGCAAAAATTAGCTGCTAGACTCTAGAACTCTCAGATTTTCAATTCGGTTGTGTTTACCTAGTAAAGGCCATGTACCTTGCACTTATAAGTTCAAGCAACAGAGCTTTAATATATGCAGGTATCACCGCATGAGACATGTGTATACAGTCTGTCTATGATCCTTCGACAGAGTAAAAATTCTAATAGTTGGCTGACTCTAAGCAATAAAAAATACAACATATTAGCAAGAAATTAATTCTCACAAGGTTAGTGTGCCTGGCAATTGCTAGGCTCAGGAACACGTGACTCTGGAGAACTTGAGTCTGCACTTGCCCTTGCATTGTTTCCGCTTTCTTGCCGGTTGCATAGAGTTGAAGAGGATGTCCTATGACCTGTAACCATATTGTAAAAATTGGGGGCAAGGTGCAAATTTTACCAAGAGAATCTAAACACGTTAGGAATTCAGACACGAATTAAGACTTACCTGGGACATGAGACCTTGAACCTGTTCAACAGATATCTTGGAGCTATCCCAGGTTACCTTAGCCAGGCCTGAGGTGGAAGGAACAAATAATTCAGGATTCGGATCAAAATTGCCCCAAATCATGATCCAATTGGGAAAGTTACGCAGAGAACAAAATCTAAGATTGTTGTATAGTGTCATTTAAGGAAATAGCTCAAGAGTAATTTGAATAAGTGGTGCCCATTTCTTGAATATTTGTACCTTATATTGAATATAACAAATATTAAATATCTTTGGTCCTCTCGACGCCATGAATCACACATGTTACTTGCTACTTACAAAATCATGGATGTTAAATTTAACACCGGCACAGGAAGCAATCTGCAGCGGGACTAAATTCTTTCGGTGGGACTAAATTCAATATGTTGCAGGGGAGTATCAAAAAGAATCTGGTGGCAATTCATCCTCTGTTCTTTTAAGTGGGATTAACCAAAACGAATCTGGCCGCAACCGTATGAACAAAGCTCTTGTAAAGATTGTACTGCAGATTCTGAAAACAACAAGGCCATCTCTATTTCCAGATACCGGAATAAAATAGTAGTGAAGGGGACCAACATTAAAACAGAAAATAGTAGGTCAGAAAAAGAGTTAAAATAGGAACAATAAAGAGTTGATAGCACCACCTCAAAAGCAAACAGTGGCAGCATAATATTCACAAAGTCTAACACACACCAACATCATGCACCCAACACTAAAACCAGAAACACAATCTCACGCCAAATCCATTCTGGCAAGTGTGCCCTATAAGCACAGGTGTAGCAATAGCCAGTCAAGTTCCCTAAACCAACAACCTTCCTTAAAGAGTACAAATAATAGATAAAGGTATAAAAATACATGTAGATAAAAATACTCCAGCAGGCCCTATTGACTCTACCCTTGCTAGAAGAAACAAACTTATTGCTACAAAAGACATCATATAATTCTGGACTATATTATATGCTAGAAGTTAACATATTTGCAAGGCTGAAATGTATAGTAGGACAACAATGAAATTTACTGTAATTATCAGTACATAATGTACATTACAGGGTATTCAATTTAATAGTCAGACTCTCAGATTAGGTGGATTTAAGTGAACTAAACATAAACAGTAATGAACATTGACAATAATTAAATAGTACCTGGTGGCATATTACATAGAGGACATGCTTGATCACATAATTAATATAGTACTTCTCAAAAAATTATTAAGCACATTGCACTGAGATATAATTTATACAAAAAAATAAAATCGGGCAAGTAACATGGGAAACCAAACATACAATACCTTTTGTTCCTAGCTGAGCTCTCCCCTTTTACCAATAGATCTTTCGGATTTAGTCCAAATTCTACGAAATAGTTCAAATGATGTTCAGCTTCATCTTTCGCGTACTGGTCCAATAAATGCATTACTATATAAAGATAGTTAATCAACTTATTCATGTTGATAGATTTCTCTACACCAATAACGCATAGATATAGAAATTTAGCAATTACTATTTTGTAAATGCATAATGCACACCAATTGGGTCAGGGCTTGCACTTCTCCTGCTAGCTGCCTAGGACGAGGAAAAAATGGACCAAAATAGTGGCGTTAGTTCAGGCCTAAAGGTGCAGCTTGTGCTCCTTCCTTTGAGCATCAGATCACCATTGAAGACCTGCAACATAACCTCCAAAGAAACAGTTACATGCCTCATAGACATATCATCACACAACTGGCGTGCATAGATTTATCTACATCAAACACAACACAAACAAAGAGAGAAGATAATGGAAGAAGAGGTCGAACGAGGGTATTGTGGATAGATTTATCTACACCAATAACGCATAAATACAGAAATTTAGCAATTACTATTTTGTAAATGCATAATGCACTCCAATTGGGTCATTTTGATTCATACAAACAAAACAGGTGCCTACATACAAGTTTGATCACTCTGTCAGTCGGCGACAGCGCCACCAAGTCCGAAGACAGAGCATACACAAAATCAAGTAGACGAATTTATGTAAAGAGGATCATGCACATGTTACATCTTCTCAACCTCCTACAGAATCTAGAACAGTAAAGCTTGGATTAGAAAGTAATTATCTCAAGATATGTGTATAACTAATGTACCAATCCTACAAAATCTGGTTAACATCTGGAGTCAGCCATAAAAACAATAGTTGAATGTTAACATATGGGGGGTGGTCCTTCACTTTCATAACATTTCATGCAATATGAAAACAGAGCTGGAATTATTGGTAGGGTTCAGACTACTTAAGACAAACAAATTCTGCCACCCACCATCTCGGTTCGGATAGGGGTGAGATTCATCACAACTAGAGTAAATTATGTGCAAAGGGTGTCAAGTCAAACAAAAGTGATATCATAGGAAAGGATTTTATTTTATCTATTGGATTAATTATTTCATCACTCAACCCAGATCACTTGTAAAGCATTAGATTTACTGTACATAGTGACAGATTAGACGCAGAGATTGGCATTTTTCAGACGAAGCAAGCACGACACTACATATCAATCAATGGCAGAAGAGGAACAAGTAAGCATCAAACTGTCATCGGGCATCGTAACTGTCTGCAACTGTCTACATATCAATCGATCCATGAGTCATGATTGAAGATGGAAACAACAATCAGAATCAGAGGAAGTACCACTTCTACTCGTTATGCCGGGATAGCTGAAGGAATATGGGTGGACTGTGGCGTGTGGGTCGACAGAAAGTTCGCCGACTAGAAAGTTAACATGGTGAAGCTGGACAATCTGTGATCACCAAATGTTTATGTTCATAACAACTACTCCCTCCGACCCATATTAGTTGACTTGGATTTGTCTAAATTTGGATGAACCTATATACTAAATAGTGTCTAGATTCATCTAAATCTAGACAAATTAGAGTCAACTAATATGGTCGAAGGGGAAATAACCACGATTCAATTCCAAACGTCCAAGCGACAAAAATGCCAGACATATGGAGTGATACATGATATATAAACAAGGATTCTTCAATATAATTTTCCATTAGTACAAGCGTTACAGTGATCCTATTTCTCGCACAATCTCTAGCGCTTCAAGCTACAAAATTATGGCCTAGCTGGTCATCTGAAATGCCTAAATGGGTAGAACCAGCAGTTGCAGGAAGAAGAGTAAATCCAGGAGGAGCTCGTGGGAATACCTTGGAGAGTAGACCATCGACAGCGAGCATGTAATTGATGCCTAGATGGTCCACGGAACAATCCTTTCGTCCACCCAGAACACGTGTCACTTGCTCCAGTCCACCATCTCCAGTACGACAGGTCCGCCAACTTCTGCGAGGCCAAAAGGAAATGAGAAATTAGAGATTGATAGGGTGCAGCCTACCACCACGCCATGGTGCAGGAGGCCATGGCCAAACCCTAGAGGCGATGGCGGTGACACCCCGCCTAGGTTCGAGCTGGGGCTTGAGATCGGTGAGGAGGAGGCCGTAGTCGTCGACGGATAGCAGCCGGAGCAGTGGTTGTTGACGGTGCGGCGGCAGCCGGAGGCGAGTGGAGTTAGGGTTTGCTGCGGGTCCGCGTGGAGGCGCCAAGGAGCACCACAGATACGGGGAAAAGGTGGAGGAGAATGGGGCGAAGCCGAGCAGGCTAGCGGCGGCGGCAGACTTGGCCGGCGGTGGCCGGATCGCTGGGCAGCAGGTGTGGCGGCGGCATCGCGCGTCAGGGGAGAGAGAGCCCAGAGGCGGCGCCATGCGTGCGAGAGTTTTTTTTTTTTTGAGAGAAGCGTGCGAGCGTGTGTTGTGTCCGTGTGCCTGGGCTGGGCCCTTCTTCTGAACGGGCCTACACGTGTAGATGCGGTGTATCATGTGTCGGAAAACAATAATTCTTACTATATGGTACTTTCACTAATGTATGATGTACGATCATATTTTAATTCTTATTACTAAGAGCATGCCGTTTTCAGCCCGAAATGTATGGTCGGACCAAACACGTTTTGATATAGAAACGCCAAGTTTTTCACTCGCGTTCTCAGGCCGAGTTTCCAGGACGTCTTTTCTGTCCAAATTCGGCTTAAATTGGGCCAGCTTTCGGCATAGTTCGGTATAATATAAATACAGAGCAATGTTCGGCCAAGTTCGGTATAAATTTAATATAGTTCTACGTAAAATTAAAAATAGATCGGTGTACAATAATAATATAACATATTTCGGTCTAGTTCGGCTAGTTTATGCTCGGTATCTACGTGTTGTCCCTGTGTATCCATAGGTGCTTAATTAGATCATTCTGCAACTGTTGTGCAGTGAGGAAAACCCAACCATACCGGTGCAGTCATTTTTACGTCTGTTTCATTTGGTTTTCCGGGAATGACACGTCCGGAAAAAAGATCTTACCATAATCAACAATAATTAGCGTAAACAAGCGAGGAGGGGTGATCTACCGTGTGGAGTGGTTGAGATTAGATTGAACAGTCTAGATATTTTCAATGTTTGACGTCAAAGTGTCAAAGCACGGCCTACCAACACCAGCTTTTTTTTAATAGTAAAAAACGATGAGTTGTGAAAAGAGACCGTCCCCTCGCGTCGCCCTCCCCTTGGCGACACGGGGGAAACCCTAGCAGCCACCGCTAGAGGCTCCCTCCACCACCCTCCCTCGCGTCGCCGCCGTCGGATGGTCCGCTGGCAAAGCCGTGGCCTTTCGAGATGGAGGTGGCGGGTGTTCCCGCCTGCCCGTGGGTGCTCTGCTAGTGGCACGGGCTAGCGTGCTGCCGTCGATGGGAGTGGCGGCCTCGGCGGGAGCGGCGCCGCGTCTAGGGGGGTCCAGCGACGTCGATAAAATCCTAGGCTCACCACTGGTTTTAGACCTATCAAATGTGTCACATTAGACTCAGAAGATCGAAGAAAGAATAGGCTTAGGGTTTATCAATGGCGCGTACGGCAATATGCTCCACTGATAAAACTACCACCATTTTTTACCAATGGCACATATTGCTGTACAATTAGTTATTGGATATTTAGCTCACTTATCCAATTAGTTATTTCTTGTTTCCTATGCTTGAGCTACATTGTGTTCTGAATTTATTGGGCTGACGGTCTCAAGCCCAAACCATTATAACTTTATAATGGAAATCCCTTTTATTATATATTAGAGATAAACAAAATATGCCATGATGTAAGTGTTACATACTTCCTGTACTATTTTGGATGTCTCTGTTATACTCTAGTAGGGCTTTTCTTTTGAGCTGTCATATTTACAATCTGGGTCAGCCCAGGTGGTGGAAAAAGAAAAAAGAAGAAGAAAAGAAGACATGACCAAAGTCTATTCAGCCTTGTCTTCTCTCTGGACCCGTTGAGGATGCTTTGCTTCATTATCCAATAGCATGCCCATTCACATAACTAGAAAGAAGCTTTCATTCCAAGAATTTAGGATCGTGGCCTTCCTGTCTAACTGTATAACCTAATTCGCTTTTTTAAAATGCAGTTCAGTGTACTCCATGGGTTGTGGTTTAGGAGGCAAGCTTGGGCATGGGAACAAGGACAACGAGAGTGCTCCTCTGCTGATTGAACATTTTCGGGCATTCAACATAAGGCCGATGATCATCTATGTGTATGGTCTCGTATGGTTGCCCTCACCAACTTCGGTAAGCTGTATACCTTTAGAAAAGGCAAGACTGCCATTCACTTGAATTTATACTCTGCTACAAAAGGTTTTAAAAAACACATGTTTCCTCAGTGTTAGCGCCTCAGTTGTCTAGACTGAATCCTGTATGCTGATTTTCCTAAAAATTGCTGCCAAAGGGTGTCCTTATCTCCATCTTCATGCAAAATTTTGACTTGGCAGAATATATGCTATTGTGATCCATCAAGTTTGAACGCAAGTTTGAACCCATCAGGTGAAGCTCACCTGTGTCGTTTGTTGTGTCGTTTGGTGGACAGGCGGTCAAACTCGTCGCTGAAGTGGCGATGCCGCGATGGTGACAAGCGCCACCTCGTCCTCGTCCTCAGACACGATGGAGTGGAGCGACGGACGACGGAGGGAGCTCGGCATCTCGACACGGTGGCAGAGAGGAGCTTGTCCAGGCGATCGGAGGGAGATCAGCACGGCACACTCGCGGGCGAAGGTGCTGGAGCACCCTAGAGCACGAGCAGGTACTTGTCGACCTCTTCCTTGTAGTTCTGGGTTGTTTCCCAGGCACGAGCAGGTACTTCTCGACCTCCTCCTTGCCCCTGCCACCGCCGTGGAGTTCCAGGTCGTTCCGCAGGCACGAGCGGGTCGTTCCCCAGGCAGTTTTGTCGCATTGTACGGGGATGGAGTCGGAACGAGCTCTAGGCTCCGGCCATGGCGGCGGCGGTTTCTGGAGACGGGGGATGGACGACGGGACCTGGACATCGGCACGTCTCGCTTCCTCTGCTCCTGGACCCGGCGGGGATCACGGGCAGGAATCGCGGACGCGAAGCCAGCGGAGATCGCGGAAAGGAGGCCCAGCGGGATCGCGTAGCTGGGATTCAAGATCGCAGTTTTGATTCCAGCCGAATTTGTAATGGTTTAATGTTACGTGGGGTTATCTGTAAATTGTAATTTGAACTAACCCTATGTCAGTTATTTCGGGACGGAGGGAGTATATTTTTTGCGGCATTTTGTCGACTCAAGTAATCATCCATTTAAGATATTTAAAATGCTTTGAAGCGCCAACTACTAGAGGCATTATCATATGTGCCTCAAAAAACTGTCCATTGGAGGCACAACAAATAGTGCCACAATTAGTCATTTATTAGAGGCATATTTTAGTGCCTCTAAATGATAACTAATTGTGGCACTTTTAATTGTGCCTTAATTGTTATATTTTTAGTGGCATTTCTATAAAAAGTGCCTCCAAAAGATTTATCTTTTTGAGACACATGTCAAAGTGCCACTAATAGTTTATCTATTTTTCAAAATATGAGAGGCATTATAAATAGTGCCCTAAAAGTCTAAACTATTGGTGGCATTTTAAAAAATGCCTCTAAAATCTCACATTTTGAGGCACTATTATTCAAAGTGCCACAAATAGCTACAATTAGAGGCAATTATAAAAAATGCCTCTAAGAAAAGTGCCTCTATTTCTTTAACGTGCCATAGTGATAGATGGCTGCTTCTACGATGGGTATGCTGATGCCAGACGCATGCAGGCCATGGCTACGACACCTACCTGCAGCATATATACACGCATACGGTCACCTAGTGTGCAGCAGCAGCAGCATCTCGGTCAAAGTTTGAACTCATTCGGATCAGGTAATAACACTGGCAAAGCTTGTGATATGGCACTCTGTCTGTTATTTGAAGCAAGATTTGGAATTTACCAGACTTTAAAATATTCCATCAAGTCAGCTTAAAAACTATATGCACTTCTTTTTCTATACAGTACATATTCTCGGACTCTTTTACTAGCGTTTGCTTTTGCGGCCGGTTGTGTGTCTCTCCGGTGAACGTACGCCCAGTTCTTTACTTACCCAGTGCCCATGGTGAACAGTACTGCCACCCCCATCCATGGCTAACATAAATTCTTGGTGCCATTGCTGCCTTCGGGACCAGCAAGAATGTGGGCACTATCAGTGCCTTTTCGATTCAGGGTTGAGGGCATTTAGGCAAGTAACGCAATATCTACGGACGTTTTCCTACAAAAAATTGCTAGGGAAAACCACCTCAATGTTAGGTCTACGGACAGAATTCTTACGGAATTCGCTTACGGAACAGACGTGTCAGCTGCAGCACTGTTGCGTGAGATATTTTAGCAACCAACTCGCCGACATAGTTCCACGACAGTCTGTATCTTCATTCCGTAACAGTTCATCCGTAGCTCTAGGATTATCCTCCACAATTTAAGGAAGGAAGAAAATTGGGACCAAACGCCACCCACTATGTCAGCCCGTAAGATAATTCCGTAGGATACTTTTCGTAGGTGTAGGATTATCGCATTTAGGCGCTGACCACATGGATGCCTAACTAATTTAAACATTGAAGTTACGACCAGTGATCATGACAATTTTTTCACGGTCACATTACCCAATTTTTTTGTCATGCCCTCATCCTTCCATATTGAAATGCATCATGGCATACAAATTTAGTCAAAATTCAACGATTTCTTCCAAATATGTATACAAAACTATGATGATCCACAATACCGAGTCAATACCAATAGACTCACGATAAGAAATATTTTCACAATGTACCTATTCAATATTGCAGTTGTTTGACACTAATTTCTATGCACACTACGATGAACTCGCTTTTTTTTTACTTGCATCTCTCAGTTTACCTAGTGTCAAATTTATCAGACACGGGCGGTAAATACTCCATCCAAAGGAGATATCGGCTGGCTGGGACCATAGGAGGTCTCCAAAGACTAAGATCTGAGCAACAATGTTACTCTTAGATGCTGATAGATTTCCGTAGAACAAGCATGACTATGCGCTAACCAAAATATAGTAAGACTCTAAGCCTATAAACCATGTCACGTGTTTTGCATGAGTCTTACTACATTTTTTAATGTCTGGTCTTATGCAAAACACGTGAGAGTGGTTTTTCGAAATCCCACCGGTGGATTGCAAATCCAAAATAATCTTATCAATTTCACAATTAAAAACTAAACGATGGTTGTTGTAGGTAGTTGTACATTTCTAAAAGTGCAACTCGTGTACATTAAAAGGGAAACCAAATAGAACAATAGAAGAACTAGCTAATTCCAGATAAAATCATACATATAAAAGTTAAAATAAATATTGATGCACTTTCAGTTCCACATTTTCCTATTGCGACGGGTATACAACTGAAAAACATAAATGGGAAATGGACTGAAATCTAACTAATTTTTGGTGCACCGGGTGAAAAAACTGAAATGAACTAGTCGACTAGTGAGAATCAAAACCTTAGTTTATATTAGAATCTTGCAGTAGTGTTATAGAAGGAGATGCATCTGGAAATAATGGTTTCAACGGGAAGTCATATACTTAATGAACTTGTCATAGGAGGTCAGCCTCACTTGTTTTAGTAAAAGAAAGAGGTATATACAATTTTAGTCCCACAACTTGCAATCTAAGAGCAGTTTAGTCCCACAATTTGCAAACTGAGCAAAACTAGTCCCACAACTTGCAACTTAAGAGCACTCTAGTCCAATTTGATCAAATTTTAACAAGTTTGACCAAATTCGTTCATGTTTGCGTTGTCTGGGCCGTAGTTTAAAAAACCAAGCCAGAAACATAGACCTCGCCGGTTCTTTGTGCGTACTGAACTGTAAATGACAACAGCTGAACTGTAGTTTAAAAAACCAAGCCAGAAACATAGACCTCGCCGGTTCTTTGTGCGTACTGAACTGTAAATGACAACAGCTAGCGTTGTTAAAAAGTTATTCGGCAAAGGTGGGGTTTGAACCCTGCACCTAGCTACAACGAGCACCGCTATGTGTGATCTCGCCATGACCAGCTAAGCACTTCACAATTCACACAAAAGAAGTGACAAATGTTGTTTGTACATATTGTTTACAGTAGTATTAGATTTTTTTTTAAATTCCACCGATCTATTAATAATAGTACAAAGATTCATAAAAGTAATAGAAATTACAAATCGGTCGCTAGACCACCTAGCGACAACTACATACACAACACGAGCCAAAGGTGCGCCGCCGTCCTCGTCGCTCCATTACCGGAGCCGAACAAAGCTTGTCGTAGTTGACCTTGTTGTAGTAGACAAACGGAAAGTCGTCGTGCTAAGGCCCCATAGAACCAGCGACCGAAGATGACAACCGTAGATCGGAAAAGACTGACCTTAAACCACATCGACGAATACGGAAACGACCGGATTTCAAGAGATCCACCGAACACATGACTCCACGCCCTCTCCGCCTGCGCTAGACGCACCACCGAAGCAAGGATATGACGAGGAGAACCTTATTCTAACTATAGGACGCAGTTGCCACCTCAATATCCCGAAGAAGACACTAAAAAGGCTAAACAAAAACGAAAACCCTTCCGCCGGTGAGAGGTCGTAGTATGGCACACCTCCAAGGCCATGAGGCCTTCGGAGGCGAAGTGAACCGCCGACGTCGCCGGTGAGGGAACGGAACCCTAGATGGATTTAACTGGCCGCTAATCGCCTAGCGACTGCCTCAGGAGATACGTAGCATGATTAGAATTAAACAAATACCATAACTAACAAGCATGCGGACAGCTAGTACTACAGTATGTTTTGGAAGGTAAATTGCAGCCTATTATCTTAATTATTATGTCAAACGATTATAAAAAAATATTAGGTCAACCGGTAGTTTTGGAATATCTTGCACATACAATTATTTACTTATTACATCACTTATATGTAAAAATATAATACTGCATATCTTAAATAACCAGACATAGTTAAAATGTATATCGGTCACACAAGGATGACCACATGATCGTCTCTATCGTTCCTTCACGCTTGATTCCGATGGCAATGCACTACCGCAAGCACGACGAGGACCGTTGCCGTGCTGCAGCCACTGTAGTCAACGTGCGTCAAGACAGACGGGGTTAGATCTGCAGTCACCATGTGAGCGGATTCATGAGGGCCTTTTATGTAAGTTACGCGTCCAGATCATAGTTTAAAAACCAGATCGGTGATTAAACATGTGAGGCCGTTGGGTCAGGTTTTTACCGGTCGGACCACATGTTCATTGTCTGGTTTTTAATTTTTGAAGTATTATAATTTTTACTTATAAATGATGCAATAAGTAAATAATTGTATATGAAAAATATTTCAAAATCACACTTTGGTATAAAAAATGACGATCGTCTGACATAATAATCGAGATAATAAGATGCAATTTGCCTTTCAAAGCGTACTGTAGTCCTACCTGCATTCTAGCATGCCTGGTAATATTTGTATTTGTTTAATTTCTGATACTTGCAATAAAAATCTAATACTGCTGTACACAGTATGTACAAATAACATGTGTTACTTTTTTCCATAAGGCGTGAAGTGCTTAGCTGGTCTTGTCGAGATCGCTGTTAGCCTGCTCAGTTCTGGGTGCAGGGTACGAATCCCATCTTCGCCTAATAAGTTTTTAACAACTCGCTTAGCTGATTGAGGTCTACTATTTCTGGTTTTATGGATTGTACCAATTCGGTTTTTTAAACTACGGCCCGGACAGCCCAAACGTGGACAAATTTGGTCAAACTTATTGAAATTTGCTTAAATTGGACTAAACTGTTCTCAGGTTGCAAGTTATGGGACTAATTTTACTCAGTTTACAAATTGTGGGACTAAACTGCTCTTAGGTTGCAAGTTGTGGGACTAAAACTGTATATACCTCTAAAAGAAACATGCACGCCACAATGAAAAGCAACAATTACCAAACCCTCGGGTCACCATATGAATTTTTAACTTTGCATCCTAATTCAGGCGAACACTAAAATTATTATTTTCTTTTTATGGATAGACTTTAACTATGAAACATTGAGTTGAGGTAAACAAATAGTCGTTTTTGCTCAACCAAGAATGTAAATGTAGTCTTCGCATACCTAATAAGTGTATTGTAACTAACTAAACCAATACATGGCACTTCACAAAATCCAGATAGTTACAATTATAATTCAGACCTACATATGAGGCTAATGCCCAGAATTCTGAAAATCCCAAATCATGGCATGGCTTAGTGTCATATTCCTAAGACAACGGGGTAGATCAACCATATAAGATAGAGGTCTAGCCATGTACTCAATTTCTATAGAACATAGCATGAGATAGTAATTGGCTACATGTTCCTGCATTTTATTTCACCTTACCCATGACTCCATGATTTGCTATCCACATGACTTGTGACTTCATGCTCTCACCCAAGATCTTTATTGATAATAATGGTCGGGTGATACGTACAAGCTCTACGAATGTGCACAACTGCATAAGTGCACCATAAATATCTTAAACAAACCGGCAAAAAAGTACCAGCAAACCTTTCGATACACGTACATCTAGGAGGCCCGCTCGGCCATGAATACACATTCGTTGTCTTTTTATACCAAGCCTTGTTTGACTCTTTGCTACTACTCTTCATCAACCAAATATATAATAGTGAAGTGGCAACAACGGTAGCAACCAACACGGAGCGAAAGAATGAGCTACTGAAAAGGTAGTAGTGCGGAGTTAAGATGACTGAACGAATGAGTAAGAGCCCACAAATTTTTGTGAAGTATCTTGCTTAAGAATAGGAGGCATTGCAGGAAATTGATAGGGAAAAGTATGGAACAATATCATTGTGATGCATTGGCTTCTTACCAACTTTTCTGTTGGAAGTTTATATCTCTTCCTATTAACACCAAATTTTCTTCACGAATTATCCCATTCCTTCCCTAGCGGTGCATGAAAATCCGTTTGAAGGCCCCAGAGCGTACATGTATAAGTTGTTTGGAATAAAATTCCCTTCATTGTTCATTCTTATAAATCTTGTGCTAAAATTTCTATCAGTTGAATAAATTTAAATGGAATGAAAAGACTAGAACTTCTGTTGATTCGAGTCTTAACTTTGTCAAAACATTACTACTGTTAGATTTATATATGGACAGCCCTACGCGTCCCCCGGGGGATATGTGGTTTTTATCCCCCGGGTCCCCAGCCAACCACGTGTCCGTTTTTTATTCAAAATCCCGTTTTTGCTACATTTGCTCCACTTTTGCTACATTTGCCCCGCTTTTGCTATATTGTAGCAAAAGCAGTTCAGTCCGTAAAATAAAACAGATGGACCTCGCGGATATTTCACGGAGACCTCGCCGACTGTAGCAAAAAAGTTGAGCTAATGTAGCAAATCCGACCTCACCGGAGACTCGCTCGATGCTTTCGCCGGTAAACCTCGCCGGAGATCGTGTAGCAAAAACTCAACGCTATTTGATGGGGATACGCCTACTGGGGTATACTCACGGACGCGTTCCGATCGCCTAAGGGCTGGCGAGGGCCTGCAGCGAGTGGATCAAAGCCCAGCAAGGTATCGTATCGGAAGTTGAAGGCCCAGGCGAGCAGATAGGCCCAGTCGGACTAGGTTAAATGATTACCGAAGTTGTAACCAAATCGGTTGAGATATGTAAACCCTAGGGGAGGTGAGCCTATATAAACCTCCCTATGGGGTGAGTAGAGACACGTTCCCTCATACACCCAAGCAACTCCGCCGCCTAGTCGAAGTTCGCCCATTGTAAACACATCCATAATACAATCTAGCGGAGTAGGTCTTTACCCTCCGGGGCCGAACCTGGGTAAAACCTCGTGTCTTTGCCTCATCTCACCGCAGATGGCTGGCCGCCTTGCCCTCGTTTCTACTACTACCGCCAATTGCAGCATTTGTCGTGGTCATTCCCACGCTGGCGCCCACCGTGGCCTGGGCCGGCCGGTGTTCGCGGCGAGATCCAATCTGCCCATCAACGAGACGGCCACCGCCGTATGATAGCGATCGGCGAGATGCTCCAGATCTTGCCGAGCAGCTACGTCCCGGGCGCGACCGTCACGCACAGCGTGATCCCGCCAATCGGCACGATCAGCCTCTTCGGCCTCACCGACGCCATCACCTCGGAGGACTCGGCTCGCATCCGCGAAGTCGCCACCACGCGATCGGCTCTCCGAGAGCCAGTCCGCACGATCCACCGCCTCGAGTACAACTCGCCCACGCAACGTGGCGGGAACTCAGGGCCGCGCGAAGATGCGCTCACCGACGACGCCGATTCGGCGACCAGCGTCACTGCCGGATCCATCACCGCTGCCTCGTCGCGGGCTCCATCGCCTGTGTCTCCAACGGGAGATTTCGAGGACCCTCCATCCTTGGGATCTTCGACCGACCGGTCGGAAAACTCTGCCGACCTCCACGACGGAACCGATCGCCATGCCGCGACCTACATGGCCACCGGCGCCGATCCGCCGGAGGATCCTTTCTCCACCCCAATCCTCCTAACGCCACGGCAACGGAGGTCGAGGAACTCCGCCTGAAACTGGCGGAGGCGGTACGCAAAGAGCAGGCCGAGCGAAAATTTCGCCGAGCAAGTGACGGCGAGAACTGCTCACGCTACCACCAGCGGCGGATCGGTCGCTGAACCCCACCGTTCAGGGGCGCGCCCTGAACTTCGATGACGAAAACGACCCGGCTCGCATAGCCGAGCGCGCGATCTGCGAGAACGCGCCACCAGGAGGAAGCGCCCGGCCCCCGCCAGGATCGACGGCGATGGGTGCCCCACCACCACCCAACCGCAGCCCCCCAGGGACCAGCCGCGGATAGTCGTCTCCTCACGGGAGCGAGGCGCAACGCTCCCACCGTTTCTCCACCCCGATGGACAACCTCGTGGCGGCCGAGCAGCCGATAGCATCACGGCCACCGGGCGACGGCCACAAATCCAAGACGTCAAGGCCCTGCTCGCAAAGGCCGTGGAGCAGCAAAGAGCGCGCCGACCGCAAGGGCGAGTATACTCGCGCTCCTCAGAAGCGGCGGCCTCAAGCGGCCGCCAGCGGCAAACACCCTCAATTGCCCGCCACCGAGCCACGCAGCTCAACGCCGACCCGTGAACGCGGCACTCTCCACCAACGATCCCAGGCGGCGACCAACTTCGCCGCCGCCGCTAACGGAGAACCCATCGACGCCGCACTCACATCATCAACAACCAAAATCGGCGCGCACGCCCGAGCCCCGACTTGCGGCACACCCTAACTAACCGCCGCGATGGCGAGCCTATGGGGTCGCTCAGTCGACTAGGGCCTAAGTGCTTCGGACCAATGATCCGAGGCGAAAAGTACCCGCCAAACTTCAAGGCGCCAAAGGAGATAGAAAAATACGACTCCTCGTACGACCCCGCGGTCTGGCTCGACACATACCTCATGGCAATGGGGATCGCGGGCCACACTGACCTACTCGCCGCCCGTTACCTCCCACTGATGATGGAGGGGACGTGCAGGCAATGGATCAACACGCCCCCGTGACGATCGACTCGGGAGGAAATGCGAGACGCCTTCGTCAGGCACTTCGAGTGCTCCTACACCCGCGCCACCACCATCGAGGACCTGGAACGATGCGTCCAGGGACCTCGCGAGTCGACTCGCAACTGGGTCCAACGGTGGCAAGAGCTCTGGTACAACGCGGTCGGCATCCACCCGGACACCGCGATCCATTGCTTCAAGACCTCGTGTCGCTACGAGCCTCTAGTCGCCAAGCTCAAGCGACACGCCCGTACACTCGACAACATCCCCGACCTCCTCGAGATCGCCAAACGGTATGACGAGGAGGACCCCAACCAAGAAGTCGACGACGAGTCAGGAGGGCAACGCCGCACGGGCGGCAACGACGGCGGACGCCGAACCGACCTACGCTATAGCGGCACCGCCGCCACAGTAAGCGCAACGACGGGCGAAGTCGACTTGCCGCTAACGCTGAGCACGCTAACGCGAGCCCAAGAGCTACCGCCCTGACGGAGGGCAACGACGATGGCGGCAACTACAAGAACAAGCCAAGGTTCGATCCCGGCCCTCCTTAACCAACCATGCGCTTTACAGGGAAGAAAAGCCCGCACGCACACCACCGCCGACCGCCACACCCTCGTGGAAATCGAGAAGGCACGGCGCGTGGGAGGACACCGACAACGACCGCCAAATGGCGGAAAATTCGCAAAGTAGCGGCTCGCTACACCTTCACCGGCTTCAACACGGCGCGAGAAGAAGGTCATCGCCAGCGCCATCGCCGTCAATGCGGTGGCCCAAACAGGCGTCCCCGCCTCAACCGGTGAACAGCCCATCACCGAGCCAAGACCACTCGCCACGCATCGAGTACCGGGGCGAAATCGCCTTGGTGGCCCAAGGTTGGCGACTCGGCTCCCCAAGACACTGATGGACGGCAGCTCCATCAACATCCTCTACCTCGACACCTTCCGGCGATTACGGCTCCGCAATGATGATCGAGACAACCCACACCACGTTCCACGGCATCGCCGGTCGGAAGGCGTACCCGATCGGCAAAGTCACGCTACCGTCACCTTGGTACTCCAGCAAACTTCCGCCGGCGGATCGTCTTCGAGCTGGTGCCCTTCGACAGCCCCTACCATCGTCTCCGGCGCCAGCGTTCGCCAAATTCATGGCAGCGCCCACTACGCGTCATAACGCGATGAAGCCCCGGCCGCGGCGTCATCACCATCAACGGCGACCCCGTCATGGCCGAATCACGAGGCCAAAGGAGCGAGCTCGCCGACGCTGTCATCGCGGCGAAGCTAATCACGCCGACGAGCTTGCCAAATCATGGCGGGTCAACAATAATGACCCACAATACCAAGAAGCCCAACTCAGAGGGCACGAACACCTCAACCTTTGAGGCCACGACGCGAACACCGCACCGTCGAGGTCCCCCCCCAACCCAGGCCGGTGAGCATGAGCCCAGCATAGGAGGCGCGCTCATCGAGTTCCTTCGTGAGAATAGGGACATCTTCGCATGGAAACCCTCCGACATGCTGGTGTCCCTAGGAGGAGCTGAGCACAAACTAAACGCCGACCCCAAAGTGCGACCCGTCAAGGCCGCTTCTGACCCTTCAATGAAGAACGCCGAGCAATCGCCGAGGAAGTCGCATGCCGCAGCCGGCTTCATCCGCCAATCAAATACTCAAGTGGCTGGCAAACCCAGTCCTGGTCGAGAAGAAAAACGGACCGAGAATGTGTATCGACTACACAAACTGAATACCGCCCAAAGGAGATTCGTCCTCCCGCGGATCGATCAGATAATCGATTCAACCGCGGGCTCGGAGTCGCTGTGTTTCCTCGACGCCTACTCCGGGTACAACCAGATCAAAATGGCTATCGAGGATGAGGAGAAGACGGCGTTCATCACGCCATTCGAGCCTTCGCTACACCGCCATGACCTTCGCCTCAAGAACGCCGGGCAACCTACCAGTGCATGCAAGAGTGCCTCGCGAGCCAAATTGGCCGCAACATCCACGCTACATCGACGGCGTGGTCGTGAAATCCGCTCGCCAAGGCGACCTACTCGCCGACCTAGCGGAGACCTTCGCCAATCTGCGGAGGTACAAGATAAAGCTCAACCCAGCAAGTGCACCTTTGTACCCGCCGGGCAACCATCGGGTACGTCTCCAAACGAGGGATCGAGGCAAACCCAACAAAGATCGACACGATCGCCTGCTCGCAAAACCTGAGTGCTCGCGGCGTCCGAGCTGGCCGGGCGTGTAGCGCTCTCGATCGCTTCATCCCCGCCATGAAAAGCGATGCCCCTATACCGCTCGATGCAAGAACCCCACCTTCCGGGGACAAGGAGCGGACGACGGCTCGCGACCTCAAAAGGTGCTACTCGCCGCACCACTACTCGCCGCACCGACAAAAGAGCCTATGCTGGTTTACGTCACGGCGTCCGCGCCGTCGTCGCCGTAATGGTCGTCGAACGACCGAGGAAGGAAAGGAGCGCCGTCCAGCGCCGGTGTACTACATCAGCGAGGTCCTCACCGAGTCGCGCCGATACCCACATATCAAAAGCTGGTATACGCGGTCTTCGGGCTCAGCGCGCCAGACTACTTTCAGAGCACCCGATCACGGTCGTCTCCTCAGCACCACTACAAGACATCATCCGAATCGCGAGGCGACGGGCGGAGTCGCCAAGTGGGCCGTCGAGATCGGCGTCCACAACATTAAATACAAGCCACGAAGGCGATTAAGTCCTGCAATCGCGGACTTCATCGCCGACCGAGGAGGCCCAGCAGCCGAGAAGCCGCCGTACCTCCATTCTCGGAGCCTGCACTTCGACGGGTCCAAGAACGCGGACGCGGGAGAGCGGGATAGTACAGACTTCACCAAAGGGCGACAAGCTCCGCTACATCCTCCGCCTCGAATTCACGCCCTGCACCAACAACATGGCTGAATACGAGGCCCTACTCCACGGCATGCGAGCCGCAAAGGAGATGAGCGTCAATCGCCTTCGATGCTACGGAGACTCCGACCTCGTTGCAGGTCAAGTTGCTGGCACCTGCGACGCCATCTCCCCCACCATGGCGGCGTATCGCCAAGAGGTGGATAAGTTAGGCGGCCACTTCACTGGCTACTCTGTCGAGTGGATCGACAGGCGGAAAAACGAGGAGGCCGACGCCCTCTCTCGCATCGGGTCGGCTCGACTCGCACCACCCGCCGGCGTGTTCCTCGACACAATCTCCAAACCATCGCCTCTCCCCGAGGGAGATCGACATCGAGTCCCACTCCAACCGAGGCAGCCTTGGTCGCACTTCATCACCGAGCCGACGACCGACCAAGCCCTACATCGCCTACCGAGACCGCACCGCCCGCAGACGAGACAAGCGCTCGAATGATTGTTCGCCGATGCAAGTCTTACACCATCATCAACGGCGAAGCTACACAAGCGCAGCCACCGGCGTCTTCCAACGCCGTCAACCGATCAAGGACGCAAAATCCTCCACGACATCCACTCAGCGATCGGCCACCACGCCGCCGCGCCCTGGTCGCCAAGGCTATGCGACACGCTTCTCGCCCACCGCACACGCCGACGCTGTTGACATCGTCCAGCGATGCGCCGGTGCCGTAATCGCCAACCAGACGCACGCATCAAGTTCGGCGCTCAAAACAATCCCCATCACCGCCATTCGCCGGGGCATGGACATGGTAGGCCCTTCAAAAGGCCCTCTGGCTACACCCACTTGCTAGTCGCCGTCGACAAATTCTACGAAGTGGGTGGAGGCCAAGCGATCCGAAATGCGACGGAAGACCGCCACTAAGTTCCTCGCGAGCTCATATACCGCCACGGGTTCCCAACAGATCATCACGCATAACGGCACAAACTTCGCCAAGGGAGCAATGGCCAAATTCTGCGAAGAGCACCACATCCGCTCGACCGCGTCGACACCGAGTCCAACGGCCAGGAACGAGCCAACCAAAGCATCCTCCACGGCAAGCCGCGACTCAAGTACCACTCGAGCGCACTGATGCCGGGTCAAGAGCTACCCTCCGTCATCCGGGAATCCGCACCTCGGTCAACAGGTCGACGGATTCACTTCTTCATGGTCTCTACGGCGCAAGCAGTCATGCCCACCGACCTCGAACACGACTACGCCATGGTCGTCCACTATACGGAGCCATAAACGAGTTGGCCCGCCAAGATGGGCTCGACCAACTCGGCGAAGCACGCGACCTCGCTCGATCGCGACCGCCATTTATCGCCAAGGGCTCCGCTATCACAACCGACGGGTGAAAACCGTACTTTCCGAGAAGGCGACCGGTGTTACGCCTCATCCAGACAAGAAGGGCATGCACAAGCTCTCCTCCGTGGAAGGCCGTTCGCTATCGACGCAGACTGCAACGCCTACTACCTCATCGGCGTCTGCGGGACGGCGAACTCGACGTCAAGCGGCCATGGAATGTAAATCTCCTCCGGAAGTTCTACTCCTAGAACCCCACACATGTACTCTCCAGTCGCTATGAAATAAAAGAAACGGTCACTGCAAATTTCGTCTACTCTCCATGCCTTGTGCCACTCGCACTCATAATAAACAGCGTCATGCTAAAATGCAGAAGTCAACCTTTGGTACAGCGACCGGCACGGCTAAGTAGTGCGATGTAAGAGCACTGAGTCATTTCAGGTCTTGCATCGTCCACGAAAAACGCCAATCCGGAGCCCCATTGGAGTCGCCTAGCTCGACTGGTTTTACGAACCAAGACAACTGTCCTCGCTTCCCACATCGACCTTGGTCCTCCGCATCCTAGGCGTAGCGACTCGAACAGCTAAATACCACGCTCGGGGACTGAATACCAGTTCGTCGCGATCGGACAGGGAAAACGCCAAGTAAGAGAGCATGCCTAGGACTTCGCCAGACCGACCCACCGGCCAGGAGGACGCCCACACCAACGCGTTCCCTCAACCACCCTCGAGTCGCGCCTTGAACTACAAGTACCACGCCGGGGACTCGGCCACCGGCCCGTTCACGTCTGGAAAACGGTAAAGTACAGAGCACTCAAGGGAGTCGCCTTGCGACTGGCTCTCCGAGCTCGGGCGAGTCGACTAAACTAACAACACACATGATAACAACAAAACATCATATATGAGGTGAACCCCACAAAAGGGCGGACGCGCTCGGGGACTCACCCAAAATCAATCCAAAACACACAAACGAATAGCAAAATGAACACAACGTTCCACTCAATTGCATATCGCATTGTCTTACATTACAAAATATGCCTATTCGGCAGAACTGCTGCTAACACATCTAGGCAAACTACACTATTCTGCAGGCTTCGACGACGACGCGCCAGCATCCCGGCGCCTACGGATGAACGCGGTGTACGGGTTTGACGGATACGTCGTCGACTCACCCGCCATCGCCCGATCGGAAGGTTGCTCAACCTTGAAGTCGCGATGGCGGCTCGAGTCGTTTGGCGCGACGACCGTTTCCTGGTAGGGAAGGAGGTCGCCCATCGCCCAGACGCGCTCCGAGTACGCGGCGGCGCGTTCCTGCAGCTTGAGAACCTCGGACAGATCCACTGAGCCAGTCGACGAAGGATACCCACTCGTCACATCGTCGAGATCGAAGTCCTCGGGGAAGTGGGCGAGTCCAAGGCTCAAAGGCCGACGCTCATGACGAAACGCCGGCCGGCCATGAACTCTCCGCATGGCGCCTTCTCCAAGTACTCCCACACCTCAACGAGGTCACTGGGAATAACCTCCGTGGGCGACATCTCTTGAAGGTAGGCGCGGACGCATGTCGCCGACAGCGTCGCCGAGTCAACGAGCATGCTTACGCATTCCCTCGCGTCAAGAGAGTTCGCTTCTTGGCAGCCAATAACACGACTGCGAGAAGGAGACAAGTATGAGTACCATGGAAACCACAAACAACACAACCAAAAGACAGGGAAGATGCACTCACCAAGCAATGGGCGGGCGAGTCCCGTGATGAAACTTTGAAGCGATGTATGATCGTCCTGAAGCCCAACAATGAGGGCTTCCGACGCCTTTCGATCTTCCTCCGCGGCCGCAATGGCGCCTTCCCGCCTGCTCGCCGAGCTTGCTTCTTCTTCTTTGCCTCCGCGATTCGCTCGAGGTTGGCGATCTTCGCTTTCAGCGGTGCCTAATGCATCAGACCGCCACTAGCTCACCGGCGAGGACAAGCTCTGGCGAGCCACCTCACTTCGCCAGCAACAACTGAAGCTCCTTGTTTGCTACTTGGATAGCGGCGGCTCCTTCTCAAGACGCTGCGCAGCCAATCGCCGACTCACCGCAGACCAGACATCTTCAAAGTCAAGACACATGAAAACCTCAGTGCCCACCCGCAAAAATTTAGCGGGTGCGCACTCGGGGACTGGCAATCACGAAAATTTCTCAGTGCCCACCCGCTAAAATTTAGCGGGAGCGCACTCGGGGACTGGCGACCACGAAAATTCCGCAGTACCTACCCGCTAAAATTTAGCGCATCGCACTCGGGACCGGATTCAAGTATAAAACAAGTAATTACAAGAATCAAGCCGCCGCTACCACCGATCCTCGGGACCGGAGGTACCGGATGGCCGCACAAGCATGCCGTGAAGTTGTACCGTCCACAGACGCAAGCAGCGCCGTGTGCCGCGACGTTAGTCGGTTTCAGCGTCGATGGTCTCGAGCAGGGCTCGGGTCGCAGCCCACTCGCCGTGGCCACCTTAGTCACGAAACGGGAAGGTAGTAACGAGCGCCGCCCCCAAAGGAAGTCGCTTCCGATGCAGGAAACACCCTCCTTCAGAGCGCGGTTGCCTCCATCGCGGGTCCAGCGGCGCCGCCGCCACGTCATCCGAGACGGCGATGATGTCGCGTTCTTGGCCTTCTTGCTGCCTTCCGAGGCGGCGACTGTCACTTTTCCTCTTACGGGAAGGGTCTTCCTCGCCAGCGGAGGATACCTGGCCACTCGGGTGACCCATCTTTTTCACTCCGTCCCACATCGAATCAAATCAGTAAAGACAATCAAAGTACTAAAGGAAAGTAGAGAAGGCGAATCGCGCCACTTGGCGACCGGAATGAAACGCAGCACATGCGAATGCCGCGGTTTTTCCACGAGGCCTAATCAGCGACTAAGCCCCAGCTCCAGGACGTTGGGGGCCCAGGATACGGACGGCTTCTTTGACGTTGAGGTAGCGGTTGGCGCCTCCGGGGCGCCTCGGTGGAGGCCTCCTCGCGAATTGGGGCTGCCGCGGCCGGAACCTCCTTGCGGGGCGAGGCCACCGAGCTCGGGGCCTCCTTGCGAGGCGAAATCGCCACAACCGGAGCTTTCCCTAGCCGGCCAGAACCGCCTGACAGCGGAGAGGCATTGGCCAGCGGCTTCGAGATGGCGTCTAAGCGCCTTGTCGCCGGATCCGCGCTGCCGGCGAGCTTGCTGTGGGCATCAGGCCGCTTTTGGTGAGGCCGCTTTGGTAACCGTCTTCCTTTTCCTCGCCTCCTTCTCCTTCTTCTTCTTCTTTCGGGAGTGGCACGGTGCGAGGTGGTCTCTGAGTTCGTCGTGTTCGTCATGACGCCGAGGCTCCTGCCGCTTCGATCTCGCTACGACGCGTTGCCATGGTCTTCGGACCAGTGGCGATCTCCTCTTCGACTCGTCCTCATCGTCCTCGTTACCCTTGGCGGGTGGCGACTGGCTCGTATCCTGGGCGGATGGCACGCTCGGCTCGTCGGCGGGTGGTAACCACCTTCCACCACTTGGAACAGCTGCGTTAAAACAAACACGAAACAAAGTTAGAATTACGCATGCCGCGATCTGCGAACAAGATAAAAAGATTACCGTCGGAGCCGGACGCTTGGCGGTGTAGGGGGGGATCCCAGCCTGCGCATCCGCGTATGCCGCTTGGGTGATCTTCTTCAGCGCTGAGAGGTAGTCCTCCAGCTTCCACTCGTCGAGGCAGGCTTTCGTCGAGTCTCCCCGGCCCGTGTACTGGTACATGTAATGGTCGCGTTGGGCGAGCGGAACGAGCCGCCGCCCAAGCCAACGATTGTACAAGTTTACCGTCTGGAGCCCCTTCTTCTTCAGGCCGCGGATGGTCTGGAGCATCTCGTCGACGACCATCCGCTGGTCGTCGGGGAGCTTGCCGACTGGAGATGGCGTGGCTTTCAACGACAGCCGAGTACCGCGTGATCGCCGCTTCGTCTTCGGAGTCGCCGTCACATAGAACCATGACTTTTTCGATTAACCTTTGCTTTGGCGGCGGCAAGATCGGTCGAAGAAGGAGGCTTTGGATTTGAGTTGGAAAGTTAAGCGCCGCGGCTAGCATTGGGTCATCGCCTCCTCGCTGATCCGTCCATGGAATGATCTTGCCACAGGGAAAGTAGGGCGGCAGTAGCACTAACGCCAAAGATGGCGAAGATGGCGAGCGGATGCTGGGGACCCATCCGAGGGTGGATCCGTAGTAGGCGCAAACGCCGGAAGAACAAGGATGTGGAAACCCTAACCCCGCCGAGGTGACTGGTGAAATGCAGATAACTCTCTCGCGGGTTTGGGGTCGCTTCCCGGCTGAGGATACGCCAGCCGCTCAGATTCCGGCCTCCTCGAAGGAGGCCGTTCATGCCATGTGCACTTGGATTTACCCTGGTTCGTGGAGAGGGCCATGGCGAGGATTTGTTCGGAGGTCGGAAGATTGCGGGTCGATTGGATCGCGGAATCAAAGGAAGGAAGATGTGCGTACTCGGAAGAAATGGTGGGCGGCTTTATGCGATAGCCTACCATTCCTCTTATATAGCGTAGGTTGCCCGCCAAATCGGGGCCGTTACATCACGATGATTACGCCGTGAAGTTACCGTTGAGTTACCTTAACGGCTAGTTTGACCACGCTGACGGTCCAACTTAGCCACTCGGCTCGTTAAGTCACTCGCCGAGACGCGCCCTGTTCGACTCGCCAAGACGCAACTTGGTTCACCGGATTTTTCCTTTATCTGAGTCCGCGACGATTCGATGGATGCCAACTTGAAGCCGCATACTCGATTGCCAGCAGCCCACCACGCCTAATCAACGACGGCCTCGGGGACTCTTGATGGGGATACGCTCACCGGGTATACTCAGACGTTTCCGATCGCCTAAGGGTCATGAAAGTGGGCTGCAGAAGCGGCGAGTGGATCAAAGCCCAGAAGGTATCAAAGATCGAAGTTGAAGGCCCAAGGCAGATAGGCCTCGGACTAGGTTAAATGATTACCGAAGTTGTAACCAAATCGGTTGAGATATGTAAACCCTAGGGAGGTGAGCCTATATAAACCTCCCTATGGGGTGAGTAGAGACACGTTCCCTCATACACCCAAAGCAACTCGCCTAGTCACGAGTTCGCCATTGTAAACACATCCATAATACAATCTAGCAGAGTAGGTCTTTACCCTGGGGCCGAACCAGGTAAAACCACTGTCTTTGCCCTCATCTCGCACCGCAGATGGCTGGCCGCCCTTGCCCCTCGTTCTACTACTCGCTGCCGATTGCAGCATCTGCCGTGGTCATTCCCACGACACTATTGTAGCAAAAACTTAACGCTATTGTAGCAAAATATTTTTTCTAATGTAGCAAAACAGACTTCGCCGGAAAATATCACCAGAGACTCGTCCAGGAAAAACCTCGCCAGAGACCTCCGTAGCAAAAAAAATACGATATTGTAGCAAAACCACAAAACGGTAGTAGCAAAACGATAGAACAGATGTAGCAAAAAGGTGTCGTAGTCAGAGAAGCCATCGCCGGAGAAGACCCCCACTGCTCGTAGCAAAGGCGTCCACCACAGGTAGCAAAGACGGGTTCCTGATGTAGCAAGGCCTCCTGCCCCTTGTCGCAACTCCACCTACCACCGGCAGGCCGGCCGTCCCACTTGTAGCAAAGCCCGACACCCACCGTAGCAAGGCATCATGCCCCATATAGCAAGAACTTCCGCTCCTTGTAGCAACACCTCCCGACGGTCGCATCAGCGCCACCCATCGGCGCCCCATGTAGCAACACCTCCCTTTGCTTGCAGCAGCGCCACCCACCGCCGGTAGCCAGGCCGGCTGCAGGTTGTAGCACCACGGCGGTCGCCTGTAGCACCACGACGATGGCGTCGATGTCCCCCTGCTCCATGACGACGTTGCAGAAGCCAAGCTCGCGGAGGTGGGGTCGCTGTTGAGGCGTCTGGGCGGCGCCAATGATCGAGGACGGCGTCACAGACGGCCTTGAAACGATTTAACTCGGGAACATCACCACGATGGCGGAGCATGGCAAGGATCACGCGGCGTGAGAGGATCTGCGGTAGGTGGCGCCGGGGTGAAGGAGACCGACGGCGGCCAGAACTTGGAGGGAGGATGCTAGCGGGGTGCCGAAGATGCAGGGCACGGCGGCTGGTGGGGAGATGGCGACAAGGAGGCGCTCGGCACCGGCGGTGAAGCGGGCCAGTGCCTTGCTGCGTAGGAAGCGGCAGGCGACGGCTTGCGGTGGCGCCGGGGACGGGGTTCTGGGCGGCGCGAGAGGCAGCAGGGAGGCTCAGCGGGCGAAGCCAGCGGCTCAGCGAGACGGCCTCGGCGGGTCGGGGCAGTCTGGCCAGCGGCCGGATCTGGCCGGGCCGGAGTGACGCGTCAAGGCGAAGGTCGGGCGGCAGCCGGAGGAGCTTCAGGCGGGGTCGGGAAGCGCGGAGGCGGGACTCTGGCGGCGGGCCGAGGCGCGGCCAGGCGGAGGCGCGGCCTTGGGCGTCGTCGAGGCCCGGAGGCGGGTGGTAAGCTTAGGGCCGGGCGGCGGACTGACAGAGGCGGTGGGGATGAGGTCGAGGGTGGTGGCGGTTGTCGGGGGAGAGGAGAAAGGCAGCCGGCGGGGTCCGCGCTTGGGGAGACGGCGGCGGCAGGGCCCGTGGCCGGCGAAGAGGAGGAAAGAGAGGATGGGCGCGGCGGAAGGAGTAGGCATAGGGGGAGCGGGGTGGTGCGCGGCGAGAGGACGCGGCCTAGGAGAGAGAAGGGGATGGGAGGGTGGTGGGTCCGGGGTGGGGCCGAACGGGGGAGGTGGTTTCCGGGCAGGGTAGCAAAGGCGTCGTAGTCAGAAATAAGAGGGACACGCGTCAGCGCGAGGAGCCGGGGGACGCAACGACGCGATCCCCCGGGGGAACAGTATCATTTTCCTTTATATATTTGTATTGTAGTTTCCCCGTATGTTAGGAGGCTTCCTGCATATTCACACCTGTATCTGTATTATATATTGTGGCCTTTGGCCCTCAGAGGAATACAAGTTGCAAATTCCTGACATGGTATTAGAGCTAGGTTAGCCTCCTCCTACTTGCAACTTCGTCACTGCAGCCACCACCGTCCCTGTCGCCGACGGTCATGCCGTCGTCGCAGCCGCCGCCGATTGCCGCCTTGTTCCTGGCCGTCGTTGGCCGATTCGTTTGCCCAATTCGTTTCCAGATCGGTCTGCATCTTCCCGTCACCCGTTTCGTCTCCAGATCGAATCAATCTCGCTGCACAGATCAGATCGATCTGCTCCACCCGACGGGCTTCCCCAGGCCCGTAACAGATTACTGCACAGTATCGACGGATCGGCGGACCGTGCTTTGTCACCGTCCGTCCGCCCTGCCAACATCGCGTCCGTCGCTGCCTGCGTGCACCCGCCCGACCACCGCTCATCTCTGCACCCGCCCAACCACGCGGGACCCCGCCTCGTCTCTGCACCAGCCCGACAACCGACAGGCCACGCGGGACCTCGCCCCCGCCTCCTCGGGCCACTCAACCGCCAGGCCACGCGGGACCTCGCCCCCGCCTCCTCGGGCCGCTCGTCGACCTCGCCCCGCCTCTGCTCGATCTGCTCGACACCATCGCCACCTCAGGCCACGCGGGACCCGCCTCTCGCCCGTCTCAGTCGCCTTCTCTTCCGGTCTCGATTTCCCCCGGAATTGGTTCGCACCGCCCCGATCTACCTTGTTCCAGTGCTCAGATCATCGGTGGTGCCCTGTTCTAGGCGGATTTGGCCGGAGATTGCTGGTTTGCGAGCGTTGACTTCTAGTCAGATCTAGTAAAAAATCAAAGAGAGAGAGAGATGTCTTCTTCATCGGGTTATGTTGCGATTCCTCGCTGCCCGGTGATCTTTGATGGCGCGAATTATCCTGATTTCTCTGCCTTTATGTGCGTTCACATGCGCGGTCTCCGTCTTTGGGGTGTGCTCTCCGGCGAGGTCTCCTGTCCGCCGTGCCCCCTGCCCCTATGGATCCTCTTCCACCGACACCGATTGTTCTCGGTGCTGATGCTTCTCAGGAGGCCAAGGATGCTGCTCAGAGTGCTGATGATAGTGTTGTTGCTGCTTATGACCTGAAGTTCAAGCAGTACTCTTCTGATCTCGAGACCTATCGCCACACTCTGACTGCCTACACTCAGTGGGTCGATGAGGATGCTCGTGCTGCTGCTGTTCTCACCTCCAGTGTTCTGCCTCAGTATGCTGCTGAGTTCATGAGTCTCCCTACTGTTGCCGCTCAGTGGGCACATCTTCGTCAGCACTATCAACCGTTTGGGGATGCTCTTTACCTGTCTGTGGTTCGCCAGGAGCATGCTCTTTAGCAGGCTGATTCCACTATTGATGAGTTCTATACTTAGAGTGCTGCTATCTGGCGTCAGCTTGATTCTCTCCGTACTGCTATTTGTGGCACATGCTCGTGCTGCCAGATTGTGCCCTCGGATTTGGAGTTTGAAAGGATCGTATGGGCACCTAGAGGGGGGGGGGGGCAGGGGGAATAGGTGCTACTTCAAATTTTCTTCTTTTTCAAATTTAGGTTTGACAATAAGGTAAATTATCTAGATAATGCAACTATGGTGAATTTACCTATATGACAATTATGCAAGAGCTAACACAACACAAATTAGTAGTAAATAAGTAAGGTGCAGTAAAGGATAGAAGTAACCGAAAAGTGGACGCGGAGACACAAGGATTTGTTTCCCGTAGTTCCTTCCTTTTGAGGGGAAGTATGTCTACGTTTGGAGAGGGGGTGGTTTCAAACCACCAACGCCATGAAAGGCCTCCCTTGTTCTCTGATGAATCTCACCCCAACGGGATCGATTCACCTTCCACTATATCGGCAACCTTCAAGGTGGAAGTCGGCACCGTTACACGTTTGGGGCACACATCCACAACTGAATCGGAGGCTCCCAAATACAAGCAAGCTGTCAACGCAATCGAAGACAAGCTTGTAAGAACCAAAACAAGAACTAGGGTTTCCAAGAAAACACTAGAGCAAAGGGGCCCTCAATGAAATGAGGGGGAATTGAAGATCTCTTTTGGTGAAGTAGTGGATCAGGGCCTCCTCCTTCGGTTCCCCAAAGATCAAGGACTTTGGGTGGTTGGATGAGATCTTGAAGATTTGAGTGGATCCAATTGACTCCAATGGTGGGCAATGACTTTAATGTGCTGAGCAATTTGTCCCAAGGTAGGTCCACGAAATATGTCCGTTGGAGCATTTAATGTACCGGTAGTACCGGTACCCAATGATAGTATCACGGCAAGCGACTACCGGTCGATCGACCGAATCGGAGGCGCCTCAGTTCTTTCTTCAGCTTTGGGAGGTATCTCCCTTGCGGTACTACCCAAGCCGAGGTAACGGAAGCGTACTACGGTTGCGTAGTACGGTCTGGCACCGCTTGGTACCAAAATGGAGAGTGGGTGCTAGTCGGTATGCCGCAGTCGACGATGGTACAACCGCCTCACGCGGTAGTACCGCTTGTACCAAGCGGTACTACCGGTTGGGCCGGTAGTGCCGCTTCGTGGTACCGGTGGGTACTGACTAGCACGCACCCTTATCACTTTTGATCAGTGCCAACCGGTACTGGAACCGGTGGTACCGGTGTCAAGCGGTAGTACCGGTTGTAGGTCCGGTACTACCGGTTGACACAGAGGTTTTTGCAAGGGGAATTGATATGCCATAAATTGTGCCTCCTTTTATCAATCCTGTGATAAACTTAGTACACGGTTAAATCGTAAGTGTATTGTTATCAAACATCAAAATCAGAGGGATAGGAAAATTCTCTTTCAATCTCCCCCTTTTTGGTGTTTGATGACAATACACTTTTGCAGGATGATTTTAACAATAAGGATATGACATTTGTAAAATAGAGAAGAGACTCCCCCTAGATGTGTAGAAACAAACCTTCCCCTCTATTTTACAAACCCAACCTGGGTACACAAGTATGGATACTAGCGTTTGAAAACATACCTTTGCACAAAACATGTGATGAGGAATATATAGACAATAGATACTGCATAACATCACAAGATGGATCCAATAAAATAAACCACATAGTCTCATAAGATGGATCCAACCACATTGTCTCACACGACATAAACCACATAGTCTCACACGACATAAACACATAGTCTCACACATAAAATAGAGAGAAATCGAAGTTCACAAGCAATAAAAGGATCAAAGAGAAGAACGAGCTTGTGACTTCCCATGCAACACCCGTGCCTAAAGTGCAACTTCTCCCCCTTTGGCATCAAGATGCCAAAAAGGGACAAGGGCAACGCTACCGTCCCAAAGGTCAACCATCATCCTCCTCCTCCTCCCCATCCTCAAGGTCCTCCTCATCCTCATACGTGGGTGGGGCGCAGTGCAAGGAAGAGACATCATCGTCCCAACGGCTGTGCTGAGAAATCCACTGATCTTCTGGAGTGATGTTGTTCTCGGATCCCTCGGAGATGGTCAAACCTTGAGCAGACATCATTTCCTTCTACCGAGCACATGCTTTCTTTGCATGCACGTGCGCCTCATACATGCGCTTCTGGTTGTCAACCTGGAAGCAGAAGATCTTCTTGAGCTTGACCTCCATCCTTTTGGCCCAAGAGGGCCACTACTAGGAAAACGGCTATAGGTAATCAGCACATCCGTGGCTCACATGGTTGAAGTGCCCCACTAAAAAGCGTGGCTCACACCTGTGGCAAGGCCCTACTAGTAGCTAGAACAACCGTGGCACATGACCCTAGTGCGCCACAGATATGTGTGGGCAGGCCTTGTTGGCCACACGCCAAACTTCAGGCGCACCATGCACACGTGCGCCACGGTTGTTAGGGTCATGTGGCGCACGTGTGCATGGTGCGCCACGACCGAGCGATGCCCACCTCCTGCTCTGAGACGGCCACTAACTCACGTGGCGCACCCAAAGGCGCCACAGGATAAAGATCGTGGCGCACTGCATAGTGCGCCATGAAGTTTGTACGCCTGTGGCAATCTTGCCGTGTGCGCACGGATGTGTCGATTTTTAAGACAAGACTTTATGTGCACATGTGTGACCACATCCACCACCCCACACTTCACTTTGCCCTTCTTCTTCCTCCTTAGATCTAGTCGGGATCTTCTCCTTCCCACCTCAATTTCTCCACACATTCACCATTTTTAGCATGTAAAACTTGCTTTGGATGTTACATAAGTAATAGAGGAGGTCTCCGGTCTCTCATCTATCCGTCTCCTGTCGACGCCAAGACCTCTCCTTTCCATCTTTCTCGATCGGTCTCTCATCTCTAAGTTGTCCATGTAAGGATGTGTTCATGTGTATATGGATGATGCATGTGCTCATATGTATGTAAATGATCGATGCTCATGTCATGATGTGTGTATGTGAGAGCTAGGATCGATGGTCATATGTGTGTGTATATGGAGAGTATCGATGATGCTCATGCATGTGTGTATGGAGAGGATAATGATATGTTCATGTGTGTATGGATCGGTCTCTCTCTCTCTTGTGTTTGTATGTGAACAAGTTGCCATTGTTTTGCCAAAATGTTGATTCATTTCCATTTTGGCAAGACTTTGGCATTTCGCAGGTCCTAATTTTAGGATAGGTCATGCGAAATTTTCTATCGACCATTGCATGCATGCATTCATTATGTGGTTCTAATAGACTTCAAAATTGTACCGTACATCGTGGCAAAAATGGTCCGCATAATGAGCGAAGGCATTGTGGCTAGATTTTTGAAATGTCGACGGCCGATGATACGAAATAACAAGACATATAAGATGTCCGTGCGAAGATGCAAACTCAACTGGGTGATCGACCCAGTTCGGGAATCTGCGCACTTTGCCCGCCATGGTTTCATGGATGGATACACTCGTTGGATAAGCGATGGCGTAGATGATGGAGACGGTGATCATCATCACGGCGAGCGGGCGAGATGATGAAGAGGCTCCTGGAGATGGTGAAGGTATGGAAGGCATCGGGATGATGATGATCTAGATGGCGGAGGAGCGTACGACGATGGAACAACGTCGGTGGGTGCGGGACCCTTATGTGCAAGAGCCGCTTCTCAAGCGAGTAACGCCAGGCTGCCGTTAGAGAAAGCCAAGCTTGCAACTTGAGAAAGACGGTTACTCCATTGTATGAAGGATGCAGGCCCGATGATACCCGGTTGAATGTAACGCTCAAGGCTATGGAGATGAAGGCAAAGCACAAATTGAGCGACGCAAGCTTCGGCGATATGATGGCATTCGCACGATCGTCTCCGGAGGGAACACATGTCCAACTAGTATCGAGGATGCCAAGAAAATCGTCATCCTCTCGATCTACCGCACGTTAGATATCACGTATGCATCAACGATTGCATCATTTATCGGGCGAGGGCGGAGAAAACCACATGTCCGTGTGCGGCGTGAGTCGATACAAGAAAGGGAAGAAAGCACCTCGAAAAGTGGTATGGTACTTTCCTATCACCCTCGTCTGGCGCTATTTCGCGGACCCTAAGGAAGCGAAGCTCATGCGATGGCATGCGGAAAGGAAGAAGCCGAGATGATGATGACCCGAAAGGATGAGCTGACGCACCCTTCGGATGCTAGCGATGGAAAGCATTGGACCTCGAATTCCAGAATCGGTGGAGATTCGAGGAACATCGGCAAAGAACGCCGAAAGAGAAGACGGTGTTCACAACCATGGTTATACGGCAGCCAAATCCAAGGCCACCGGTGCAAACGTGGCGAAAAATGAACCGTGGGTGGCTACCAAAGTGGACCAATGTTTTTCATTACCGACCGACAAAGCCTAGCCGTGTTGTCGGAGGAGAGAAAAAGGAACATCATCGGAATGGATGGAGTCGCCAATGAGCAAGACTTCACCAAGACGACGATCCAAAGATTGAAGATGATTTACGACTACGATGCAGAACATACATCACAAGAAGAAAAAGGACAACCCTACCCAAAAAAGGTAGCCCGCTCGAAAGAAGAAACATTAAAGTCGGGCTAAATTATTCAACCGCGACAAAGAAGGGAAAAAGATTGTAAACGCTAGCTCAAAAAAATATTGTAAACGTGGTCGAAAAAAGATTGTAATATTCATGGACAAATTATTATGAAATTTAGTTATACTTTGAATCATATTTGTAACACTTCTATGACATATATCACTACTTTTTGCATTTTTGGAATATTTAAAAGTATTTTAAAAACAAAACAAAACTTGTATGGCATAAATCACCACCTTTGGACATTTTTTGGTACATTTAAAAGTATTTTAAAATAAAATAAAAAGTGGAGCACCAGGATTCACACAGGTGCTCATAGTTTACAATAGAGCTAATAAGGGGCGTAACCGATGGGCTATGACAGTACTAGTGCTAATGAAGGATGGCCGCCCTCTTATTTAGTCCAACCCACACGCAGCAGCGCACCTGGCCAAGTGCGCTACGGTTATCCGTAGCGCACTTGGCTGTGAGCTTACGCTGTGTGGGTTGACTAACTAATCGCCCGACCGCATCTCACAGACACCACCGCACGCACCTGCATCTCACAGACACCACCACCGCCACTGGCCAGCATCAGCTTGCACAACAGTGGAGGAGCAGGCTGCCAGAGGAGGTCGCGATCCACTGCAAGAGGAGGGGTCGCGCTCGCTTCGTGGAGGAGGAGGTCGCAGCCAAGGCTGCCGTGGAGGAGGCCGTGCCTGTGAGGAGGTCGCAGTCCGGGAGGAGGAGGTCGCATCGCCACGCCAAGAGGAGGTCGCGCTTCGTTCGTGGAGGAGGAGGTCGCATCGCCAAGATCCGTGAAGGAGAAGGCCCTCATCGTCCAGCGTGCTCGCCGTCTTGTGTCTCGGAGGTGAGAATCACCTCTCCTCTCCCCTCTCTCCTCTCGTTGCATCCATTCACTTAGGGATTCAGAGTAGGATTCAGAGTAAGGGTTCAAAGTTAGGGTTCTTAGGATTCTGAGTAGGAAATGTTCAGATTTTCTGAAAATTTTTGTCTTGTTGGTTTAAACTAAGCCTATTGCAATCATTTTTGACACACAGAACATGGTGGCTTGCATTGGAGTTGATTCCTTGTTTAATACTATGTGTTAATTCGTGAAGTCATAGTTATTTTGGGAGGGATATTATGATATGGAAGAAACTGAAATAACACACAATCATAAATTAAAAGTACAGTTTGACATTGTCATATTGAATGTCATTCTAAACAATCTGAAGTTTCATGAAGTTCTTGCTAAGTATGAAGTTTACTAAAGTTGAAATGCCTTAATGTCAAGATTTACTTTAGTGGACATGTACTAAAAGAGGTGTAGGAGCAAGCGTGTGTAACCTGATCACTCTAGTTTCTCTTTGAATAGTTTCAGTGTCTCAGAATACAAATGAGTTGCCTACTAAGAAGATGTCCAAAGCACATCTAACAAGAGTGTTGTTTTCTTATTGTTCTTAGTCTTGAATATTGTTCACTCAACAATATTCACTAATTACTCTAAGCAATTACTCCATCAGCGTTCATCGCTAATTGACATGAGTAATGTTCTGAATGTTCATGGTAGATAAGCTTTCTTGTTTGATGATTTACTTTTCTAGAATAATTCAAGGGCTTTCTTATTTGAGGATTTTCTTTACTACTCTGATTAAAATAATTCAATTTTATTGTTCAATTTCCACTCAAATGGAGAAGTATATAAGGAATGCTACCATCAATATTCATTTAATCGATTCTGCGATTAGTGCAAGATATTGTGTGATTTTAATCAAGTTAGTTCTAGAGCATAACAAGGAGAAGGCGACAAGCTGGTCAGAACTCGTCATATTATCTTTTGATTGAAATAGTATAGCATGTCTCCCAGGTCAGAATAGAACGTGCATGCTCATATTTGTTATATATTTTTAGCTTGTGAGAATATACTCCATGCAAAAATCTGGTTGTGGGAGTATTATGCACCCTCTGAGTTGATTTTTCAGTCATTAACAACATGCAACCATAGCCTATTCACTCCCAAGAAAATTGAAGGTACTCCACACACACGTAAACAATTCGCAAGTACAGGTTTCACAAGTTCTGTTGTTGAAAAGTGAATATGCACTAGAGTAGTGGTGCTACTTCTCAAATAAAGGTCAAGTTAACTAATTTTTTTCTACTGAACAACAGTTCCCTTTTTTTATTGCTATATACTATTGTGCAAAGCTGCTGTCCATGCATATATATGCTTCTTGGGGTTACATCTGAGTGGCTGGAGCTAAGGATCACTGACCATGCTCCGTAAACTCCTCTCTCTGGGTGGGAACAGTTTTTGTCTTTGCATTTTTACACTGTTTATGCTTGCTGAAACCTGAAACTGCTAAGTCCAAACAGTTTGGGGCAATCATCTTTCGTGATGTCATGACTTCGGGGGGGATCTTCTACGGAGGAAATATCCCGAATAACCGTGACATAGAAGATCGCCTAGAGATGCAGGGTGACTATAGGAAGTTCATGACGAGGCGTCCTCCGTTCTCCCAGCGAGCCAGAAGGCTTGATGTTGGCCTAGTTGTAGTTGCAAACTATAGATGACCTTTGTGTGTGTGTACATGGACGACAAGTGTACTTATCTTATTAGGTTTATGTATCACCGCTTACTTATTTTGCTTATTATTATTATTTATCAATCAATGCTTGGTTTTTTGCTTACTCTTTGGTTTTTTGCTTACTCTTTGGTTCTCGGACGACAAGTGTGAGTTATTTTGTCTTTTCGAGAATATGCCGATGATTGAAATGTCGTGCAATATATATGTGAATGTGCTATGACGGGATTGTCACCTTGTGATATGCACAAGTCCGTGAATCAGGCATCCTACTTGGATGACAGTCCGTCATAAGCAATTCCGTGTCCAACGACCTAGCTAGTTATATATGAGGCATGCTTTTGAGTTATTTTGTCTTTTCGAGAATATGCCGATGATTGAAATGTCGTGGCACAATATATATGAATGTGCTATGACGGGATTGTGAGCCTTGTGATATGCACAAGTCCGGGAATTGTGCATCCTACTTGGCTCACAGTCCGTCATAAGCAATTCCAGTGTCCAACGACCTAGCTAGCTAGTTATATATGAGGCATGCTTTTCGAGTTATTTTGTCTTTTTCGAGAATATGCCGATGATTGAAATGTCGTGGCACAATATATATGTGAATGTGCTATGACGGGATTGTGAGCCTTGTGATATGCACAAGTCCGTGAATTGTGCATCCTACTTGGCTCACATCCGCCATAAGCAATTCCTGTCCAACGACCTAGCTAGCTAGTTATATATGAGGCATGCTTTTGAGTTATTTTTGTCTTTTCGAGAATATGCCGATGATTGAAATGTGGCACAATATATATGTGAATGTGCTATGACGGGATTGTTAGCCTTGTGATATGCACAAGTCCAGAATTGTGCATCCTACTTGGCTAACAAAGTCCGTCATAAGCAATTCTGTGTCCAACGACCTAGCTAGCTAGTTATATATGAGGCATGCTTTTCGAGTTATTTTGTCTTTTAGAATATGCCGATGATTGAAATGTCGTGGCACAATATATATGTGAATGTGCTGACGGATTGTGAGCCTTGTGATATGCACAAGTTGTGAATTGTGCATCCTACTTGGCTCAGTCCGTCATAAGCAATTCCTGTCCAACGACCTAGCTAGCTAGTTATATATGAGGCATGCTTTTCGAGTTATTTTTGTCTTTTAGAATATGCCGATGATTGAAATGTCGTGGCACAATATATATGTGAATGTGCTATGACGGATTGTTAGCCTTGTGATATGCACAAGTCCAGAATTGTGCATCCTACTTGGCTAGCAGTCCGTCATAAGCAATTCATGTCCAACGACCTAGCTAGTTATATATGAGGCATGCTTTTCGAGTTATTTTTGTCTTTTCGAGAATATGCCGATGATTGAAATGTCGTGGCACAATATATATGTGAATGTGCTATGACGGGATTGTTAGTTTTGTGATATGCACAAGTCCGTGAATTGTGCATCCTACTTGGCTAACGGTCCCGTCATAAGAAATTCGTGTCCAGACCTAGCTAGTTATATATGAGGCATGCTTTTGAGTTTGCTCTTTTGATTTAAGAGTACTTTCTATAAGTGTATCTTCATATGCGACTTTAATTATACATGTTTTTTCAATCACCCGGTTAGTTATTATTGTCAACTTGTAGATGACGTGGCGTCGTGTACAAGGGACGGGTTCGAGTCTCGATGATTGGGAAGACTGCCGAGACAGTGCACCGTTTCAGCGACAATAGCTACAAAGGGTACAACACTATGGCGGAGGCGGAAGATAGATACACGCGCTATCTAGCGGGAGTTAGGACAAGGAACGGATGAAGACCTACACCTTCGTGTGGCGGTGATCATGCTTATCTTCTTTGGGTATTTATCCGCTTGTGTCTAGCTAGCTAGTTTAGATGTCTAGCGAGCTTCGAGCTCTAACTTGTTCGATCGACACATGTATTCGCATGTCACCAACTACTACTTTGTAACATGATCAAAACAATGTAACATGGACTATGTATTCATGTATGAGACTTATCTATATGTATTTGTTTCAATCTTGTTTTTCATATCGGTATTTATATATATAATTGTATATCTTGTATCTGTGTGTATATCTGCTGTAATATTGTATATAATCTGTATTGCATATAATCAGCATGGAAATTAAAAAAAAACAAAAATACATCTGTGGCGCATGTTTTACCTTCATGGCGCACTACCCTAAAGCGCACCATGGATGTTTAGTGGCGCATGGGTAGTGCGCCACGTAAGATAAAAGGGGTAGCGCACCATGCCAAACTTCTGTGGCGCACTGGTGCGCCACGCCTATCTCTACACAACTGCGTGGCGCAGTGCGCCACTAGATAGAGAAAACAAGCCGTGGCGCACTGCACTCAGTGCGCCACGGATGGGCCTTTCAGGTGCGCCACAAACGACCATTTTCCTAGTAGTGGGGCTTAGCATTCTTGCGGCGAGAGACAACATAGTCAGTGTCATGACCACTGTCAGCATCCTCAGAGTCATCCTCATCCTCCTCACCTGCCTCAACGTGAGGTTTAGCATGTGTCTTGATCTTGAGTGCCTTTGGCCTGTGCACAATGAGAGAGAGAGTGGATAGAGTCCTAGCAATGACTGGGCACTTGGACACAATGAGGGCCATAATGTAAGGAGCAAATGGTGGAACCCTCCGAGTGTGTGCAGCAGCAACCATTTCATTCCAAATGAAGTTTGTCACATCAAGAGGTTGGCCTGAGTCTCGGTTGAGGAAGGTGTTGAACAGCAAGTCAACGGAGAACCCATGTATCTCGTCCTTGTTGCCCGCACGAGGAGCAACAGTCTCACGGAAAATGCGATGGAGAATGTCATATGTGGGGAGAAGATCCTTGATCTTGCCAGCAACCCCACGACCACAAATATACAAAGGTGTAAGAACATCCTTTTTGGAGGGATGCTCCCGCATGTGACAGCGAAAACCACAAGGAACGTCCCGGCCACGGTCTTCATACCCCAAGATGGCAGCAAACTCCGCAAGTGTAGCTTCCTTGACAGCACCTTGAGTCATCCAGGTAATCTTGCGATTGCGGCCATTGTGGAAATGTGCAGTGGCATAAAACTGGCAGATAAGGAGGGGATCATAGTCATACTGAAACTCCATAATGGGGAACAAGCCAAGGTTTGAGCAGATTTCCTTAGCTTCAGCAAAGTAGTCAGGGTGCTTGTCAATGTGTCCCATGTCAATCCACTGCTGAGCACCACCATCTGGATGTTGGTCAAAAGAACCTCATGATACACACGCTCTTGGAAATCATCATAGAAAAGACTGTCTGCCCTTGACTCGCTCCGGTTGCAGGAGTATGCATTGTCCATCCGGAGAGCCCTAAAGTTTGACTCAGAGATGTCTGAAAGTTTCTTTGGCCCAGATGGCCCAGAGCTGAGACTCTTGGTACGCCCAGTGGAAGGGGGGCGAGAGGGAGGGACGTTGCCACGCCCAACTGAGCGCTTGGTAACCCCTTCACGACCCCCACGACCACCTCGATTGGCAGGCAGCTTGGAACGGTGTCTTGGCTGTGGCATAACTTCTTCCTCAGACTCAGTCTATTCCTCAACAATCTCATGGTCAGACTTGGAGCGCTTGCGTGCACCCCGAGAACCACCTGCATCTCTGAAATTACGAGGGAGGATAGCAAGGAGATAAGGGCACAAGAATCAATAAGTCAAAAACGAGAGAATCTACAATTTGGGCAGAACAATGTGGTCAGAGTGGACCGGTACTACCGGACCTGACGACCGGTAGTACCGCTTGCAAGCGGTAGTACTGGAAAAAGTTCCGGTACTACCGGTTGAGCGGCACACAAGTGCCAGATCTGATGGGAACGACCCAAATTGACGGCATAAAACTGCTAAATAGAAGATTCTACTCGGTAACAAGGAATAATATGGCAGTACAACCTTGCAAGTAGTCAATTTCTCCACAAATCTAAGCCAAAACCTAGATCTAATGGGGAAATTGTAACACCCTCAGAATCGGACCTATGCAAGTTTGGGCAAAATTCACCAAACCCGCATAGAAACGATTCAAAGGTGCCCACCAGGCACTTTCGTGCGGGTGGAAAACGAAGTAATAACATTACACAACAGTCCTCGATGGGACCCACAGAACAGATATATATAACAGCGACTCCATGAGTCAAGAATACAAATATAATATACAAAGATCCAAATCACCTTGAAAACGATAGAGCGTCCAGCTACGGACAAGATGCAAATGGGGCTAAGAGCCCTGAAGAATAACCAATGGCGTCCATAACCCCTGTGCCAAGCGGAAGGGTAACCTGCTAACGACGCCGGTCTCAAACCTGCTTAAACAAAAGGGTGCCGACAAAGGGCAAAGGAAAAGAAGGAGCGTCGATCGAGGCGACACGGCGAGGCTAGAATTCGGCGGTCCTCGCCTACATAGGTATGGTGGACTGAAGCGGCAGCGGCAGCATGCACTAAACAACCTATAGAGACTCGATACCACTGGCGGTTATCAGAGAGGGATGAGAATGACCTATGCGGATCCAACCTGAAGCTAACACCAAACAAACCCATCCTGGTGTTTCCCCCTCGAGACCAAACGAGGAAGTCCACCGAGGAACTCACACCGTTGGCAGTTTTACTTATTCAGTTATAGTTGCGGCACTTTACTAGTCAAGTTTAAATAATCGTCCTGATAAAGTAAGCAGCGGGCACTTTTAGTTAATCATTCCGTTATAGTGGCAGCACTTACTAGTCAGATACATTTAACATGAGATAACCCATAAACCCAGCAGTTGTTGGTACTTTTATTCAGCCAATTCGTTGTAGTTGCAATACTTACTAGTCAGATGCATTTGTCGCAAGCGACAACCAACAAGCAATGGTGGGCAGTATTAATTAGCCATTCCATCATAGTGAAGCTGATTACTAGTCATTATAAGTCAAATTTATAGCAGTAAACTTTAGTTATGCTTGTCTATGATCAAGAAACTGTGCTCCAAGTCGTCCATATCCGCGGACACGGCTTTCAGAAAGTTTTACCCGGCCGGGGTGCACCAATAGCAACACACACTCGATCAACCTCGGAAAAACCAAATCAAAACCCAACGAGGCCTTCACGACACAGCAATCACAAGATTCAGAAATATTTCAGGGGGCCACCCTTTGAGTAGAACCCAAGCGGAGTAGGCAAGCTCAGACGGCCTCAAGGTTCGCGTCAATGGTCGGCGACTGGGAACCCCAAACGGGGCTTGTCGACACCGCGTAATCACTCCGCTTTCCTAAACAGTACAGTGTGCTATCTGTCGCACAATCGTAAATAAAGCAGTAAAACATGGCATAAGTACAGGATAGTAATAAAACCTCAAACTAGTTTGTGGCCCCAAGAAATAAGACGGAATCAAGCTCTGGCTGAGGGGGGTCCCATATACCTCCCGGATGTGGATAGCGCGATAAATCAAGGAACAGGAATCAAGTACTCGGGGTCTTACGGGACACAAGTGGGCGTTCGGAAACCAAATATTATCTATCACCCACCGATGCCTCTGCTTATTCAATTTTAGTTGTTAAACAGAAATTAAAGTGACGATAAGTAAAACTAGAATCATCTCCAACCTCAACATGCGGCAAAACATCAGCAACTGTGGCACTTGACGACACGCAACAGCAATATGGCAAGCGACGGCGACGCGCAAGACCAACTAGCTACCAAACAACAGGCAATAGGGTGTGTCCAAGGCAATATATGGTTGCAAGGGATATCAAGGGTACGGAATCTAAAGCATCGCAACACGGATAGCAATAGATCAACAGGAGGGAAGTAAATACTATAAAAGTAAGATGGTAGAAAGGGGGAGATGCTCGCCTGAAAACATTGCCGAAGGGTTCATCCGAAGATCGGGGCGAAGCTCACATCAACTCATCGGCCTTATCCGCGAAGAACCAAAAACACTAGAAGAAACACCGGATGCAATATTTAATACACGGCAGAAGATCGGCATGATGCATGTATGATGCATGGCATGGCAAAGATGCGGGGCAATTAGGTCATATTAAGCGGAACCGGGGTCCCGACGATTACTCAGATGATTCATGTTGTTTAGAAGCCCCTCAAATTAAATGTTGTTTTAGCATGGCAAATGATAGCACCGGGTTCGCTACACAATTTTAAATGAGGCCAATATGAGACTAGATTTGCCCGCATATGGGCCCCATATTTAATTATTAGGTGAATCGGCATAAGGCCCCCAAACCACAGATATGCATGCGAGATGACAATTTAATGTGCAAAAATGTATTATATTACGAAATTAGGGTTTCGGGAAGAGGTTCACACGTTGAGGGGTCTCGACGAACTTGGGGTTCCGTGCGGGTCGGTCTCGTGGTTCGACTGGGGTTCGGTCGTTCGAACTCCGGGGGTTAGGGTCTTGGCGTTCCGGGAAGCCGGACTTGGTTCGGCGTCAGGGGCGCATCGGGTCCTTCCGGGCGGTGTCGTTCTTGTCGCCACGAAGATCTTGTCGGCTCCGTGTCATCGAGTCGGTCTTGTCGTTACACCGCGGAGAACTGGTCGTCGGGCTTTTCAGGTTTTCGGGGTTCGGTCTTCGGATCGTGGGATCGGAGATCTTGGCGCGGCTCCGGTTCAGGGTGCCGAGGTCGAGAAGGGGAACTTGACATCCATGTGGCGACCTTGGTGATCCGTGACGAGGCCCACGGGGACAGGGTCACGGTGAACTTGGCGTTCCGTTTAACGACCTTGGCGTCCTTGTCGGAGTTCCCGGGTGACGCTGTCGGTCTTGGTTTAGGGCGCCGGTGATCCTTGGTGATTCCAGGCGAAGGTCTCGACGTTCTAGATCGGTCTCCGGTTCCCGTGTGGTGGACTTGGTGTGCCGTGGTTCCCTTGTCGACCGCACGTAACAAACACAGGAGCGTCCTTCGGGGACAACTTCGTGTGAGGCGGCCTCGTGGCGGCGCCGCCCTACGGCTTCTTGCGTGAGCGAAACAGGCACGTCTTTGGCGGCACGGACATGGAACGGGCGGGCGGCGAGGAAGGTTCAGCGGCGGCTTCTGGGCGGCGGGCTCGGACTGCGGGGACGAAGCTTGAGACGGCGGAGCCGCACGAGGCGGCGAGGGCGAAGCGGGCCCGCTGGCGCGGGCGCGAGGCGGCGGGCGCGAGGTGGAGGGCCGAGGAGCGGCGGCGGCCGCAGGGCGCGTCTGGCCGGGCTTAAGCGCTTGGGAACTGCGAGGCGCGTCGGGGCAGCTTAAGGCAGGAGCGGCCTTCATGTGGCGCAGGCGGACGCTCCGCGGGCTCGGGAAGGGAGGTCGTCAGCAGTGGCGGCGCATGAGGGGAGGTGAGGCGAGGCGGGAAGGCACCGGCACCGACGGGCGGCTTCGCGCTGCTCGGGAGGATCCGGCGCGTGGGACGGCTGGTAGGTCGACGGCGGGTAGGGGGCGCGTCAGCGGCCTTGGCGCGAAGCCGGGCGGGCGAGGAGGTTGATGGCGGGCGGCTCGGCGATCGGGGTGGTGAGGGAACTGAGGAGGCGGCTGGCGGGGTGAGGTTGATGGGAGGCAGCAGGCGTTGGGGAGTAAGGCGGTGGAGCTTTGGGGAAGAAGCACAGGGAGGGGGCCTCTGGGTGGGCTGTGGGACCCGGCCGGTGGTGTGGTTCTGGGGTTGGTGGGGTGAGTGATCGGGAGGCGGGCAGGCGGTGGTCCCACAGGCGAGGTGTGGGTCGTGTGTGGAGTCAGGGGAGCCGAGGGCGTGTGGGGCCAGGGAGGCTGGGCGTGAGTGGGGGTGGCTGGCGTGTAGTGTGTGGCGTGCTAGGGGCTGTGGGGGTGGGGGCTGAGAGAGAGAGGTGAGGGAAGAGAGAGAGGGGTGTTGGGGGCTTGGGTGACGTGGCGGGTTTTGATTGGTTGAGGTGGAAGGTTGAGAGGAGGTGGCATGTTCTGATTGGGGGGAGTGATGTGGCCAGGATGTGTGGGTAGAGTATTAGGTAGAAGTAGGATTTAGATGGGGCGGCAGGTTGGACCGATTTTGATATACGGGGGGGTGGTCGTTCGGGTCGGGTTGGCCCGTTCGACTGCCCCCCACTAAAATAAATATAATTTTTAATTGTTTTAAACGGCCGTGTGCAAACCAATAACAGCCAAAACAAAATATTCCGGGGACCCGGTGTTGATGTTTGAATGAAGAGGGGGCGTTTTAGAAAACAAACGGCTTTGCGAAAAATAGTTTTATGCGAACAATGCAAGATGATGACGATGCGATGCACAAATTCAACGCGATTTTCTAGTAGTGGTTTTGCGGGATGCCACAATTCGACACCACTAACAAGGGATCTCGCCCTCGAGATCCGCCTCATGGTACCGGAAGGGAGGTCGGCGTTCTCTGTCTTCTCGCTTCGTGTAGATCCTCGCGACACCACTAACGAGGGTTCCTTCTTCATCTGGGAATCGGCGACACCACCAACAAAGGGTCGTTGTTCCTGATCGTCGGGAGAACACTCCGGATAAACAAAGGATGAGGATAGAGGCATCAAACGATAAAGCCACCTCTAACTTCCATGGACGGAGTAAAAGCGCGGATCCCGATTCGACGTACAAGAGTGAATGATAAGAGAAGTGGTAGGGTAGCTAATCCATCCGCACTCAAACCATTACTCGCATACCGAATAGGCGGATTAAGCAACCAACTCTCGAATTAGACGAAGATCTTCATAGGCGGTATCCTAACAAAGATATGATGCCAGCAGAAATCGTATGAAAGACACACCGATTAGGTTCCGCGATGGTTCCATTGGCATGAACAACACATGCTCAGGGTCGACTCCAACTTCACCAAAGCTCGTCCTTCTCAGATGTTTTTCAACGTCACTGATATCCAGCAAGGAACACATATGGATAAAGAGCTCCAGAACAAAGATCGGAGGAAGATACAACAGACAAGTTGCAGATTGATGATCGTAGCACCTCCGTCACAAAAGGAAGAAGCGAAACCCTAAAGGTACGACGGAAACCCAACCACGAGAATTCCTGGACTCGAAGCGAGAGAAGAGAGCAGATTCAAAACACGTCGAGGTAAGAGGAGAATAGCAGAGGGGTAAGGAGTAAAATCAGACCTAACCAGAACTATCCAACCGATTTTTAAAAATAGTTTTGACACTCTACTTCGGCCGTTAGCTAGGTTATCCTACAGGCTGGACTTGTGGGGTATCATAGCTGCGAGCTCGATACCACTCAGAACACCCTCGAATCGGACCTATGCAAGTTTGGGCAAAATTCACCAAACCGCATAGAAACGATTCAAAGGTGCCACCAGCACTTTCGTGCGGGTGGAAAACGTAATAACATTACACAACAGTCCTCGATGGGACCCATGACAGATATATATACAAATGACTCCATGAGTCAAGAATACAAATATAATATACAAAGATCCAAATCACCTTGAAAAGCGATATAGCGTCCATACGGACAAGATGCAAATGGGGCTAAGAGCCTCAAGAATAACCAATGGCGCCCATAACCCCTGCTGTGCCAAGCCGGAAGGTTAACCCTGCTAACGACGTCGGTCTCAAACCTGCTTAAACAAAAGGGGTGCCGACAAAGGGCAAAGGAAAAAGAAGGAGCGTCGATCTTGAGGCCAAGACAGCGAGGTTAGAATTGGCGGTCCTCGCCTACATAGGTATGGTGGATCAAGCGGCGGCGAGATGCACTAAACAACCTATAGAGACTCGATACCGGGCGGTTATCGAGAGGATGAGAATGACCTATTCGGATCCAACCTGAAGCTAACACCAATCAAACCCATCCTGGTGTTTCCCCCTCGAGACCAATCGAGGAAGTCAACCGAGGAACTCACCCAGTTGGCAGTTTTACTTATTCAGTTATAGTTGCGGCACTTTACTAGTCAAGTTTAGATATTCGTCCTGATAAAGTAAGCGGGGCACTTTAGTTAATCATTCCGTTATAGTGGCAGCACTTACTAGTCAGATACATTTAACATGAGATAACCCATAAACCCAGCAGTTGTTGGTACTTTTATTCAGCCAATTCGTTGTAGTTGCAATACTTACTAGTCAGATACATTTGTCGCAAGCGACAACCAACAAGCAATGGTGGGCAGTATTAATTAGCCATTCCATCATAGTGAAGCTGATTACTAGTCATTATAAGTCAAATTTATAGCAGTAAACTTTAGTTATGCTTGTCTATGATCAAGAAAGCTGCTCCAAGTCGTCCATATCCCATGACACGGCTTTGAAAAGTTTTACCGGCCGGGTGCACCAATAGCAACACACACTCGATCAACCTCGGAAAAACCAAATCAAAACCCAACGAGGCCTTCACGACACAGCAATCACAAGATTCAGAAATATTTTAGGGGGCCACCCCTTTGAGTAGAACCCGCAATGGAGTAGGCAAGCTCCGAGACGGCCTCAAGGTCTGCGTCAATGGCTGTGGATCATCGGGAACCCCAAACGGGCTTGTCGACACAGCGTAATCACTCCGCTTTCCTAAACAAAGACAGTGTGCTGCTATCGCTGTCGTAAATAAAGCAGAAAACATGGCATAAGTACAGGATAGTAATAAAACCTCAAACTAGTTTGTGGCCCCAAGAAATAAGACGAATCAAGCTCTGGTGAGGGTCCCATATACCTCCGGATGTGGATAGCGCGATAAATCAAGGAAGGAATCAAGTACTGGGTCTTACGGGACACAAGTGGGCTCGAAACCAAATATTATCTATCACCCACCGATGCCTGCTTATTCAATTTTAGTTGTTAAACAGAAATTAAAGTGACGATAAGTAAAACTAGAATCATCTCCAACCTCAACATGCGGCAAAACATCAAGAATCGTGGCACTTGACGACCGCAATAGCAATATGATGGCAAGCGACGGACGCCGCACCAACTAGCTACCAAACAACAGCAATAGGGTGTGTCCAAGGCAATATATGGTTGCAAGGGATATCAAAGTACGGAATCTAAAGCATCGCAACACGGATAGCAATAGATCAACAGGAGGGAAGTAAATACTATAAAAGTAAGATGGTAGAAAGGGGGAGATGCTCGCCTGAAAACATTGCCGAAGGGTTCATCCGAAGATCGGGGCGAAGCTCACATCAACTCATCGGCCTTATCCGCGAAGAACCAAAAACACTAGAAGAAACACCGGATGCAATATTTAATACACGGCAGAAGATCGGCATGATGCATGTATGATGCATGGCATGGCAAAGATGCGGGGCAATTAGGTCATATTAAGCGGAACCGGGGTCCCGACGATTACTCAGATGATTCATGTTGTTTAGAAGCCCCTCAAATTAAATGTTGTTTTAGCATGGCAAATGATAGCACCGGGTTCGCTACACAATTTTAAATGAGGCCAATATGAGACTAGATTTGCCCGCATATGGGCCCCATATTTAATTATTAGGTGAATCGGCATAAGGCCCCAAACCACGATATGCATGCGAGATGACAATTTAATGTGCAAAAATGTATTATATTACGAAATTAGGGTTTCGGGAAGAGGTTCACACGTTGAGGGGTCTCGACGAACTTGGGGTTCCGGTACGGGTCGGTCTCGTGGTTCGACGAGCTTGGTTCCGGTCGTTCTCGAACTCCGGGGTTAGGGTCTTGGCGTTAAAGCCGGACTTGGTTCGGCGTCGGCGTCGGGTCCTTCCGGGCGGTGTCGTTCTTGTCGCATCGAAGATCTTGTCGGCCGTGTCATCGAGTCGGTCTTGTCGTTACACCGCGGAGAACTGGTCGTCGGGCTCAGGTTTTGGGTTCGGTCTTCGGATCGTGGGATCGGAGATCTTGGCGCTCGGTTCGAGTGCCGAGGTCGAAGGGGAACTTGACATCCATGTGGCGACCTTGGTGATCCGTGACGAGGCCCACGGGACAGGTCACGGTGAACTTGGCGTTCGCTTAACGACCTTGGCGTCCTTGTCGGAGTTCCCGTGACGCCGGTCTTGGTTTAGGCGCGGTGATCCTTGGTGATTCGAGCGAAGGTCTCGACGTTCTAGATCGGTCTCGGTTCCGTGTGGTGGACTTGGTGTCGTGGTTCCCTTGTCGACCGCAGAACCAAACAACAGGCGATCCTTGACAGGACAACCGTCTTGTGAGGCCTCCGTGGCGGCCGCCCTCTGGCTTCTTGCGTGAGCGAGCATGTGGCACGTCTTTGACGGACATGGAAAGCAGGCGGGCAGCGAGAAGGTTCGCGGCGGCTTCTGGCGGCGGGGCTCGACCTGCCGGGGCAGGCTTGACGGACGGCGAGCCGCCGCCGGGCGGAAGGGCGGGGGTTCGAGGCGCGGGGCGCGAGGCGGCCAGAGGTGGAGTCTGAGGGCGGGCGGGCGGCCGGGGGCTGCAGGCGTCTGGGCAGGCTTAGGCATGGCGAAGGCTGAGCGTCTGCAGGGCGGCGGCCGGGCTTCATGGCGAGTCATGGAGGCAGCTCATGCGGGCTCGGGAAAGGAGGTCGTCATGGTGGCGGCCTTGTGGCCGCGGAGGCGGGAAGGCACCGGCGGGCGGGCGGCTTCAGCGCGCTGCTCGGGAGGATCCGGCGCGTGGGACGCAGAGGTAGGTCGGCCAGTAGGGTGCGCGGCGCGAGGTCGCGTCTTGGCTGTGACGCTTGCGGCGGGCGGGCGAGGGAGGTTGATGGCGGGGCGGCTCGGCGACTGGGGGTGGTGAGGGAACGGAGGAGGCGCGGCCTGGCGGGGTGAGGTTGATGGGAGGCCGCGGGGCGTTGGGGGTAACGGGGCAGGTGGAGCTTTGGGGAAGAAGCACAGGGGAGGGGGCCTGCTGCGGGTGGGCCAGGTGGGACCGGCCGGCAGGGTGTGGTTCTGGGGTTGGTGGGGTGAGTGACTGGGAGGCGGGCAGTGCCGTGGTCCCACAGACAGGGTGTGGAGTCGTGTGGGAGGAGCCGAGGCGTGTGGGCCCAGGGAAAGGCTGGGCGCGTGAGTGGGGGTGGCCAGCGCGCGCGCGTGTAGTGCGTGGCGTGCTAGGGGCAAATTGGGGGTGGGAGAGGGAGGGGGGGGAGGGGGGAGGGGGGTGGTGGGGGCTTGGGTGACGTGGCGGGTTTTGATTGGTTGAGGTGGAAGGTTGAGAGGAGGTGGCATGTTCTGATTGGGGGGAGTGATGTGGCCAGGATGTGTGGGTAGAGTATTAGGTAGAAGTAGGATTTAGATGGGGCGGCAGGTTGGACCGATTTTGATATACGGGGGGGTGGTCGTTCGGGTCGGGTTGGCCCGTTCGACTGCCCCCCACTAAAATAAATATAATTTTTAATTGTTTTAAACGGCCGTGTGCAAACCAATAACAGCCAAAACAAAATATTCCGGGGACCCGGTGTTGATGTTTGAATGAAGAGGGGGCGTTTTAGAAAACAAACGGCTTTGCGAAAAATAGTTTTATGCGAACAATGCAAGATGATGACGATGTGATGCACAAATTCAACGCGATTTTCTAGTAGTGGTTTTGCGGGATGCCACAGAAATCATACAAGAAGAGAAGGGGCGGTTGTACCGGGATCCATGGCGGTGGAAAGGAGTGGGAGCCCGCCAAAAGGCCGAATCCAGGGAGAATTCGGAGAGAGGAGGGCGCGGCAGGGCTCCGGTGGCTTCAAGATCTCCGGTGGCGGCGCAGGTCTGAGTGGAGGACGTGGGAAATAATGAGGCACTAAGGGGTGCCTCTCCCCACGTGTCCAATATATACCTGGAAACAGTCAACCGGTAGTACCAGTTGTTGGATCGGTATTACCGCTTGTAAGCGGTAGTACCGGTGACCGGTAGTACCGGTGACCGGTAGGACCGGACGTATGGGCGGTAGTACTGTTCCTGGAGCAGTTCTTCCAGGAAACGATCTGGGAACTTCCCAGGTCCGGTAGTACCGCTCGCACATCCGGTAGTACCGGTCCCATCTGAGTCCAAAGCCAGGGATCAAGGATGATTCTTGTGCGGATAGAGAGAGGGTTTTCGTGAGGGAGTACGGAGGCTTGGGTTAAGACAAGTGAGCTGAGAAGCACATGCACTCTAAAAACAATTGAAGAAACAAATAAATGCCAAACTAGAGTGCATGAGACTAAGAATGATGATGACAATTCAAATAGATGACAATCATGAGTGAAAACCAATTCAACTAGGTGACAAACACGAGTAAGCACATCAACCTCTCTATTGAGAGGGGGCGGTGGCCTAGGCCACCATATTTGAGTATACTCGGCTTGGCACCACGAAGATATATCTTGGGTCCATTACCGAAACTCATCATTGAGCTCACATATCACAAAATGATATTAAGAGGAATGATTTTGTGTACTTTGCGCATAATGGGGGGAGGGATAGTCCAATCAATTAGGACCGCACTCCCCCTATGTCCATGCCTACACCTAAACCTAACATGGGTCGAGAATTAGGTGAGAGTGCAAGATAATCAAGTCAAACTCCTTGAATCTACGATATTTAGTTCATTCCTCAAGTAGCAAAACCTTGCTTCATCAAGTGGCTTCGTGAAGATATCGGCAAGTTGATCTTTGGTTGATACATAGGATAGATCAATATCACCTCTAGCAACATGATCTCTAATGAAGTGATGTCGAATCTCAATATGCTTTGTACTCGTGTGATCCACCGGGTTGTATGCAATCTTGATGGCACTTTCATTGTCACATAGAAGAGGCACTTTGTCACAATGGACACCGTATTCCTTTAAAGTTTGCCTCATCCATAGCAATTGGGTGCAAGCACTAGCAGCAGCAACATACTCGGCTTCGGCGGTGGAGAGAGATATAAAATTTTGCTTCTTAGAAGACCAACATACCAAGGACCTACCAAGGAATTGGCAAGCCCCGGATGTTGATTTTCTATCATCCTTGTCTCCCGCCCAATCCGAATCCGTGTAACCACAAAGAGCGAATGTTGAGCCTTGAGGATACCAAAGACCATAAAATGGGGTATGAACTAAATATCAAAAGATTCTCTTGATCGCCATTAAATGGCTTTCCTTAGGGGCCGCTTGATATCTTGCACACACACCTACACTCAACACAATATCGGTTCTAGATGCACAAAGGTAAAGCAAAGAACCAATCATAGACCGGTATACCTTTTGATCCACATCTTTACCATTTGGATTTTGTTCTAGATGAGTCTTTGTTGCCATGGGAGTTGGGGCTCCATTCAAATCTTGCATTTTGAATCTCTTGAGCATATCTTGAGTATACTTGGCTTGATTGAAGAATGTTCCTCCTCTAACTTGCTTGATCTCAAAGCCAAGGAATACTTTCAACTCCCCCATCAAGGACATCCGGAACCTACTAGTCATAAGCTTTGAGAATTCATCATTGAAAGCTTTGTTAGATGATCCAAAGATAATATCATCAACATATATTTGGCATACAAAAAGCTCCCCCATTAACCCTCTTAGTAAAAAGAGTGGGATCGGTTTTCCCAACCTCAAAGCCACGGTCAAACAATAACTCTCTAAGGTGCTCATACCACGTGCGGTGGGCTTGCTTGAGCCCATAGAGCGCCTTATCAAGTTTGTAGACATGGTTTGGGAAGTTGGGATCCTCAAATCCCGGGGGTTGCTTAACATATACCAATTCATTCAAGGGACCATAAAGGAATGCACTTTCAACATCCATTTGTTGCAACTTAAAGTTATGATGTGCCGCATAAGCAAGAAGGATACGGATGGACTCAAGGCGAGCCACGAGTGCATAAGTCTCTCCATAATCAATGCCTTCAATTTGAGAATAACCTTGTGCAACCAACCTAGCCTTGTTCCTTACTATAATCCCGTGCTCATCTTGCTTGTTCTTGAATATCCACTTTGTTCCAATAACATTGCGGCAATCCTTTGGCTTCTCAAATAACTTCCACACTTTGTTTCTCTCAAAGTTGTTGAGCTCTTTGTGCATAGCTTCTAACCAATCCGAATCTTCAAGGGCTTCCCACACTTTCTTTGGTTCAATCATGGAGATGTGTGCTTGGTGTTCACTGAACCTCTTCAATTGTGCTCTTGTGGAAATTCCTTTCCTTAGATCTCCAACAACATTTTGGAGGGTGTGGTCTCTTAGTTCCAACATTCTTTCTTTTCTAGCTTCGCGACGAGCGTGGATCTCCTCATTGTTTCTTGGGGAACCCTCTTCATTATTTTGATCCTCGTCTTGACCATCAACTTGACCTTGATCATCATTGGAGTCTTCCTCTGCATTGGGAGGCACGGATTGACCTTGGTCTTGATCAAGTGCTCTTCTAGCCTCAATATGAGCTCGTCTCAAAACAGTTTGGATGGATCTTCCTTGACAAATTGACTTGGCACCACTTGACAACCCATCGAATGGACCAAGCTCCCTTTGATTAGAGTTCACACATTGATCACTATGTTGAGGGTCCACATCTTGTATTTGGCTTGAGTCAATGTCCTCATCGGTAGATGGAGCATGTTGAGGTTGTGTAGATGAGACCTCCACTCGAGTGGAGCATAGTTCTTCTCGATCCGCCATAAGGGGTTCCTCAACGGGGCGGATATAACCCACACCCATTCTTCCTATGGCATCCTGAGGCATTTCATCATCTGCATCACAAGCATCAACACGCCCCCCCCTTGGGGACCATCATATTCTTCGAAGGTCACACTACAAGATTCTATGACGGCTCCGGAGAGCTTGTCATAGATTCTATAAGTGTGAGATTCGAGACCATAGCCAACAAAAATACCCTCTAATTCTTTAGACTCGAATTTAGACAAACGAACACCTTTGATGAGATAGAAACACTTACAACCGAACACCCGGAAATAAGATATGTTGGGCTTGTTACCGGTAAGTATCTCATATGGAGTCTTGTTGATTTTCTTGCGGAGGTAGAGCCGGTTTGAAGCATGTCAAGAGGTGGAGACGGCTTCGGCCCAGAAGTTGTATGGAGATTTAAACTCCGCCAACATGGTCCTAGCCATCTCAATAAGAGTCCGGTTCTTCCTTTCGGCCACACCATTTTGTTGAGGGGTGTATGCAGCGGAATATTGATGTTTAATCCCCTCATCACTAAGAAAATCATTCAAGGTGTAGTTCTTGAACTCGGTGCCGTTGTCACTTCTTATAATCAACACGGGAACATTGTGTTGCCGTTGAACCAAGTTGATGAAGTCGATAAAAGTCCTTTGAGTTTCACTCTTCAACTTGAAGAAATAAACCCAAGAGTATCTTGAAAAGTCGTCAACAATCACCAAACAATATTTCTTCCCACCAAGACTTGCATGAGATGGAGGACCAAATAGGTCCACATCGAGGAGTTCCAAGATCTTGTTAGACTTGATTTGGTTCGTGGGCTTATGAGGAGCGTCATGCATCTTCCCTAGAACACATGCCCTGCAAACACGATCTTTGGCAAAGGAAACATTTTCTTTTAGTCCAACAATATGGCCCTCTTTATGGAGACTTTGCAAAGTTCTCATATTGACATGGTCTAGTCGGCGGTGCCATAGCCAACCCACATCGGCCTTCCCGTATAAGCACATCGGACCTGCAGTGGCTTGCCCCGAAAAGTCCACCACATACAAGTCATTTTCGACGTACCCAACGAAAGTGACCTTGAGAGACTTGCTCCACATGAGGACCACAATATCATTATCAATAAAGACGGCAAAGCCCATCTTTCCAAGAGTACGGACAGAAAGTAAATTGTATCCAAGGGTTTCAACAAGCATGACGTTCACGAGTGTAATGTCGTGAGCCACCACTACCTTGCCGAAACCCATTACCGTAGATTTTGACTTGTCGGCATATGTGATGGTGATTTGATCTTCATTTGATACCAAGTCCTTGACCATAGAAGAGCTTCCGGTCATATGATTTGTGCAACCACTATCGATCACCCATTTTGATCCTCCGGAAGCATAAGTCTACAAAAGATCAAGCTAGTTTTTAGGTACCCATTTTTCAATGGGTCCTCTTTTGTTAGCAACAAGGGTCTTGGGAACCCAAATAGACCAAGCAATATAACCATCATAAGGGCCAACGTATTGTGCATACACACCACCATAATGATCACGCATTAGAACATAGTGAGGGTTAGCACTACCCGCAAAGTCATCATGAGACATGGTTTTACCACTTGTGGTCTTACTCTCCACAAAGGTCTTATTGCTCTCTTATGTGGGCATGTCCTTCTTCTTCTTGTTGTTCTTATTCTTTGTTTTAGAGACAAAACCAATGCCCCTTTATCACCACTATGCCTTTGCTTGCTCAAAAGATCATCAATAGACTTGTTGCCTTGTGGAAATGTGGCCTTAGCAAGCTCCCCCTTCAACCTAGCATTCTCTTCAAGAATAGTTGTGATACTAGATGGAATGAAGTTACTAGGTGAAGGAATATTGGCCAATTGAGTTTGAAGTGTTTCATGGGACTTTGTGAGTGACAAGAGTTCACTCTCCAAGGCCTTGTGGGCCTTGTTGAGCAAGCTAAAGTCCTCGGCAAGTTTTTCATGAACCACACCAAACTCAATCTTGTCCTTTTTAGCCCGTTTGTATTTAGCAATAGCATGATCACGCTCTTTGATGAGTTTGTCAACAATGATGTCATTGGCCTCATCAAGCCCTTCAAGTTTTGACTCAAGGGACAACCTAGTCTCTTGTTCTTCATCTAGAGCATTGCTTAAAGCCTCTAGTTCAATCATATGTTCATGTCCAAGTTTACATCTAACATCTAGAAGCTCTTGAGTATGGGAGAGTTGATCTAAGATTTTCCTAAAATGTAGTTTAGCATCACCTTCTAGGTTAGTCATGAACTCATCAAAGGCAATTAATTCCTTTTTAACATCAAGAGACATTTCATCATCAAATTCATCATTATCTAATTGAGTAGAGTGGGATGATGAGGATACCTCCGTTCCTCTTGCCATAAGGCAAGTGACGTTCTTGGTGGAAGAGTTCTCATTTGGAGAATCGAAGAGTGAGAGTGTCGGAGTAGAGGTGGTAGCTAGAGCAGCCACTCCATGCGAAGTTTCATGTTCCTCATCTTCATCATCTTCATTGTCGGAGGAGTATTCTTCATGAGTGATCAAGACAATTTCTCCTGACTTCTTGTTGACGGGATTCCTCTTGATGAAGGGTTTATTGTAAGGTGCCTTGAGAGTCTTCTTCAACACAAGCTTACCATTGTTATATTCTCTCTTCTCATAGGGGCAGCTTGCCACAAAGTGATAGCGGTCACCACAATTGAAGCAAGTTCTCAACCTAGTGGTATTCTCTCTTTTCCCATTTGGATTGCTTCTTTGTTGCATTTCCATCTTGGCCTTGGCAGGGTTCTTCCAAAAGTTCTTTACATAGAAAGCCATATATTGACTATGAGCAATCTTGACGTCATCGGGATGGTCCAAGGAGAGGCCTTCATCACTATCATCTTCATCTTCAAAGTCCACAACTTTGGCCTTCAAAGCAACTTTGACCACATTGCTCATACCGAGGGCACGAGCACAGGCATCTTTGGCATTCTTGGCGGCGACCTTGAAAGCGGCCATCTCTTGCATAACTTCATTTGAGGTCATGAGATGATAGTTGTGTCTTCCCTGTAAGCTCTTCAAGTCGGTGGGCTCAAAAGGCATGATTGCACTCACATATTTCCTTTTTATCCATGCATCATCCACATGTGAGGCACCCACATTTCTAAAAGCAGTGGCGGTGGTCTTGAGCCTTCGATACATGTCTTCGTGATCTTCACCTTCTTTCATGTAGAAACCTTCGGCTTCATTGCTTAGAGCATCATATCTGTTCCTCCTCATACTCTCATTTCCAACAAACAACACAGTGAGAGCATCCCAAGCTTCCTTGGCAATGCTAAAGTGCTCAATGTGTAGGTAATCCTTTGTTCCCAATCCTTGTTGAATCATATGCAAAGCAGTGGCATTGAGGTGACTATTGACAACCTCTCTTCTTGTCAAGTTGTTTGGATCCCCAATAAAGAGTCCATGCTCGATGATGTTCCATAGTTCAATGCAAGAGCTGCGCATATGAGTTCTCATTAGTGATTGCCATTGAGCAAAAGTAGTAGACTCTTCTAGCTTAGGTGGGTCACCTCTATTGTACACATGAGGGTGAGGGATGGGAGGATCGGGAGAGTACCAAGAATCACGGTGCTCACCCTTCCCCCCATCAAGTCGTGTGGAGGAATTAGCATTGTCTAGTTTGTCCCCTACCACCATACCCTCGGGGGATACCGGAGTATTCCCTTTAGGTACAATGGATGGTAGTTCCTCTTGAGGAGATGGGGGTGATGAGCCATCTTTGTCTTTAAGAAGTTGCTCAAGCATCTTCTTGACTTCGTTGACCAAGGAAGAGCTCAATCTTGTTTCCAAGTTTCTGAGATCTTCCATGGTCACCGGGGTCGACTCACTACCACCATCCCCTTCTTGGCTACCCATATTCTCTTAGGCGGTAAAGCCCGAATAAAGAGCCGAGGCTCTGATACCAATTGAAAGGATCGTATGGGCACCTAGAGGGGGGGGGGTGAATAGGTGCTACTTCAAATTTTATTATTTTTCAAATTTAGGTTTGACAATAAGGTAAATTCTCTAGATAATGCAACTATGGTGAATTTACCTATATGACAATTATGCAAGAGCTAACACAACACAAAGTAGTAGTAAATAAGTAAGGTGCGGTAAAGGATAGAAGTAACCGAAAAGTGGACGCGGAGACACAAGGATTTGTTTCCCGTAGTTCCTTCCTTTTGACGGGAAGTACGTCTACGTTTGGAGAGGGGGTGGTTTCAAACCACCAACGCCACGAAAGGCCTCCCTTGTTCTCCGATGAATCTCACCCCAACGGGATCGATTCACCTTCCACTATATCGGCAACCTTCAAGGTGGAAGCCGGCACCGTTACAAGTTTGGGGCACACATCCACAACTGAATCGGAGGCTCCCAAATACAAGAAAGCTGTCAAAGCAATCAAAGACAAGCTTGTAAGAACCAAAAAAGAACTAGGGTTTCCAAGAAAACACTAGAGAAAAGGGGCCCTCAATGAAATGAGGGGGAATTGAAGATCTCTTTTGGTGAAGTAGTGGATCAGGGCCTCCTCCTTAGATTACCCAAAGATCAAGGACTTTGGGTGGTTGGATGAGGAGATCTTGAAGATTTGAGTGGCTCCAGTGGACTCCAATGGTGGGCAATGACTTTAATGTGCTGAGCAATTTGTCCCAAGGTACCCCTCCACGAAATATGGCCGTTGGAGCATTTAATGTACCGGTAGTACCGATACCCAAGAGGTAGTACCGCTGGCAAGCGGTAGTACCGGCAAGCAGATACCGGTCCAAGAGACCACTGTGCACGAGGCCTCGTTCTTGATTTTCTTCAGCTTTGGGAGGTATCGCCCTTGCGGTACTACCCCCAAGTGGTAGTACCGGAGGTAGGAAGCGGTACTACCGGTTCGGGCGGTAGTGCCGGTCCCAAGTACCGCTTGCATCGACCAAAATGGAGAGGGTGGGTGCTAGTCAAGATGCCACCAGATCGACGAGCGGTATGACCGCCTCAAGCGGTAGTACCGCTTGTACCAAGCGGTACTACCGTTGGGCCGGTAGTGCCGCTTCGTGGTACCGGTGGGTACTGAATAGCACGCACCCTTATCACTTTTGATCAGTGCCAACCGGTACTGGAACCGGTAGTACCGGTGTCAAGCGGTAGTACCGGTTGTAGGTCCGGTACTACCGGTTGACACAGAGGTTTTTGCAAGGGGAATTGATATGACATAAATTGTGTCTCCTTTTATCAATCCTGTGATAAACTTAGTACACAGTTAAATCGATAAGTGTATTGTTATCAAACATCAAAATCAGAGGGATAGGAAAATGCTCTTTCAGAGTTTCACCGCATCTATGAGTTTATGTCTCGGCTCTGCCAGGAGTTTGAGCCCTGGCGTGCTCAGCTAAATGCTCGTGGTCGTGTTCCGCTCTCTGAGGTGTTGTCTGAGCTTCGGGCTGAGGAGACCCGTCTCCGTGGTGCTGGTCTTCTTGTGGTTCCATCTGTGCTTGCTATTCGTGGTTCTCCTATGCCGTCTGCTCCCTCGACTCAGCCGCGGTTCTCTGTACCGCCGCCGATACTACCCACTCCTCTAGGTCGGGCGAGTCGGACCAGATCTCGAGTCGAGTCGGCACCAGCAGCTCGTGGTCGTGGTCGCCATGGTTCTCTTCACATCGCTTATCAGTAACAAGGATGGCCACACTTGGGCCACCTATTACACGGGATCCTAGTTTACGTCGGCAGCACGTGCTCGTGGACAGTCGGCTTCAGATCTTCAGCTTGCTCTCTCGATCGGGACATTATCAGGAGTCTTCGCGGTCTGCTTGCTGCTACAGGATCTTCTTCGACGGGTACCGCTTCTTGCGGATCGATTCTTGAACGCAAGAACCACCACCTTCTACACAGTCAGTTATGTCCCTGTGGTATCTGGATTCTGGTGCTTCCTTTCATATGACCTCTGAGTCTTATTTTCTGTCCGCTCTTCGTTCTCTCTCTTCTCCTGTCCGTGTTGTCACAGCTGATGGTACCTCTCTTCCTGTTTCTAGTCGGGGCACCCTTTCTACTGCTTCTTTTTTTGTTCCTGATATTTCTCATGTCCCTCTTCTTAAGATGAATCTGTTCTCTGCTAGCCAGCTTACTGACTCTGGTTGTCGCGTCATTCTTGATGCTGATTCTTGTGTTATCCAGGACCATCGCACACATGCCCTGGTTGGAGCTGGCCCTCGCAGCCGTGAATCTTCAGGACTTTGGGACTTAGACTGGCTTCATGTTCCTTCCGCTGCCAGTTCTTCTCCGGTCGTCGCCTCTACTACCAGCTCCTTTCAGCAGTAGCATCATCGTGTTGGTCACCTTTGTGACTCTATTAGTTCATCGTGGTCTTCTGGGGTCTGTCTCAGGAGATGAGTCTTTACATTGTCAGGGTTGTAGGTTGGGTAAAAAGATTTAGCTTCCTTATCCTACTAGCGCGTCTGTATCTCAGTGACCTTTTGATTTAGTTCATTCCGATGTTTGGGGTCCGGCTCCTTTCCCTTCGAAAGGGGCCATCGCTACTATATTTTATTCATCGATGATTTTTCTCGGTACACTTGGTTGTATTTTATGCGCTCTCATAGTGAAGTGCTCTCCATATATCAGCGTTTTGCGACCATGGTCCGTACTCAATATTCTACCCCCATTCGTGTGTTTCGTACTGATTCTGCTGGTGAGTATATCTCCCAGATGTTGCGAGGTGTTCTTGCTGAGCAGGGCACCCTTGCTCGATTCTCTGTCTTTGCGACATGCCCGTAATGGCGTTCGAGCTTAAGCATCGCCATCTTCTTGAGACCACTCGTGCCATGATGATTGCTTCTTCTCTTCCGCCGCATTTCTGGGCTGAGGCTGTCGCTATGTCGGCTTACGTCATCAATATTCAGCCTTCTGCCGCTCTACAGGGTGGCATCCCTCTTGAGCGCATATCTGGACAGTCTCCAGACTACTCCATGCTTCGCTTGTTTGGTTGTGTTTGCTATGTTCTCCTTGCTCCTCGCGAACGCACCAAACTGACCGCTCAGTCTATTGAATGTGTTTTACTTGGATACAGTGATGAGCATAAGGGCTATCGCTGTTGGGACCCCGTTGGTTGTTGGATGCGTATCTCTCGTGATGTTACTTTTGATGAGACACGTCCTTTCTATCCTCGTCCCACCGCTGGTACCCACCCGGTGGAAGATATCTCTTTTCTTCTCTTTCCTGACACACCTCCCTCTACTCCTATTGTGTCTTCTTTAGGATCTCCTTCCCCTGATGTCTCTTCTTCTACACCGTCCTCCTCTGCTCCGTCTAGTTCTCCTAGTTCTCCTCGTTCTCCGGAGTCTTCCTCTGCTATCCCTTCTTCTTCATCGTCGTCTCCTGAGTCGTCTTCCTCTGACGAGCTTCCCTCTACTTGTCCTGTTCGTCAGCGTCGTGCTCCCAATCGTTACTCTCCTAGTCAGTATGGTGTTTCTGTTGCCTTCGAGCTGACTTCTTATAGGGATGCTGAGCATCATCCTGAATGGCAGCTGGCCATGGCTGAGGTGATTGCTGTGCTTGAGCGCACTGGCACCTGGGATCTTGTTTCTCCCCCTCCCGGTGTTCGTCCTATCATGTGTAAGTGGGTCTATAAGATTAAGACTCTCTCTGATGGATCTCTTGAGCGCTATAAAGAGCGTCTTGTGGCTCGTGGTTTTCAGCAGGAGCATGGTCGTGACTATGATGAGACCTTTGCTCCTGTGGCTCATATGACCACTGTGCGTACTCTTCTTGCTGTTGCTTCTGTTCGTCACTGGTCTATGTCCCATCTTGATGTTCAGAACGCCTTTCTCAATGGTGATTTGAGTGAGGAGGTTTATATGCAGCCTCCTCCTGGGTATTCTGTTCCCGAGGGGATGGTTTGTCGTCTTCGACGTTCTCTTTATGGCCTTAAACAGGCCCCTTGTGCCTGGTTTGAGCGCTTTGCTTCTGTAGTGACTGCTGCTGGTTTCTCCCCTAGTGCTCATGATCCAGCGCTGTTTGTTCACACTTCTCCTCGTGGACGCACTCTTTTTCTTCTCTATGTTGATGATATGATCATTACTGGTGATGATCCTGAGTATATCGCCTTTGTTAAGACTCGTCTTCGTGATCGGTTTCTTATGACTGATCTTGGTCCTCTTCGATACTTTCTTGGGATTGAGGTTTCCTCCACTCCTGATGGCTTTTACATCTCCCAGAAAAAGTATATTCAGGATCTTCTTGCTCGTGCTGCTCTTGGGGATGAGCGCACTGTTGAGACCCCTATGGAGATTAATGTTAAGCTTCAACCTACTGATGGTGATCCTCTTCCTGATCCGACGTGTTATCGTCATCTTGTTGGGAGCCTTGTTTATCTTGTTGTCACTCGTCCTGACATCTCTTATCCTGTTCATATTCCGAGTCAGTTTGTTTCTGCTCCTACCACTGTTCACTATAGTCATCTTCTCCGTGTTCTTCATTATCTTCGTGGTACGATCACTCGTCGCCTTTTCTTTCCTCGTTCCAACTCCCTTCAGCTCCAGTGCTATTCGGACGCTACGTGGGCGAGTGATCCTTCGGATCGTCGTTCACTTTCTGCTTACTGTGTGTTTCTTGGTGGTTCGCTCATTGCTTGGAAGACGAAGAAATAGACAGCGGTTTCCCGTTCGAGTGTTGAGGCTGAGTTGCGTGCTATGGCCTTGTTGACTGCTGAGGTGACCTGGTTACGGTGGTTACTTGCGGATTTTGGGGTCTCTATTACCACACCCACTCTGGTTTTGTCTGACAGTACAAGTGCTATTAGTGTTGCACGTGATCCGGTCAAGCATGAGCTTACCAAGCATATTGGTGTTGATGCTTTCTATACACGTGCTCAGGTGCAGGCTCAGGTTGTTGCGCTTCAGTATGTGCCTTCAGATTTACAGTTGACGGATTTCTTCACGAAGGCACAGACCAGAGCGCAGCATGATTTCTTACTCTCCAAACTCAGTGTTGTTGATCCACCATGAGTTTGAAGGGGGGGGGGAGTGTTAGATGCATATATTTGTATTATAGTTTTCCCGTATGTTAGGAGGCTTCCTGCATATTAACATCTGTATCTGTATTATATATTGTGGCCTTTGGCCCCAGAGAAATACAAGTTGCATATTTCTGACAACTACTACTGTGTATGAGTATCTATAAAGTCGAGTGAACTAAGTAATTTGGGGCGGAGGGAACGCAAAGCATGCTGTGTAATTTTGTACTACTATGTTGTTCCATCATGTTTATATGAACACGTTTCGAATCTTACGTGAGACTGAGACTTTAGGTACTGTAATGCTGACATGGCACCATACGTGGTGTGAACCACCAACGCGACGACGCAAGTACGTATATGCATGCAATGTGGGACCCATAAACACGCAGAAGAAACCAAAAGAGAAACAAAATAAAAGTAGGCACGACACGGCTGGTGAACACTGAGTTCCCGCTGCCTGCTTGCGAATTCATTGCTGTGAGTCCCGAACACCGGCCGGGAAGCAGATCACACCTCTCCGGCCCACCACACAAGCTCCAGGTTTCAGATAATCAAAAGGTGTCCGTCGCCGGCGCCGGCGCTAGCGCCGGCGCACCTCCCACCAGATCTACTGCCGTGCCACCACGAAGCGTGGATGAGCGGCCGGGTCAACGTTTCCGAGTCAATGCGGTGCCGCTGCTCCTGCTGCATGAAGCACACTGTCGTCATAAAATTCATGACCCTTTCTTCACCACATCCACAACAGATGGGTCAGCACAATCGAGTTGGCATCGAAGAACGACGTCGTAAGGTGAACTAGCCAGCTGCATGCCACCAGCCCCATTCTCTGCTCTCACTCTATATATCTACACACGGGCTAAGAGTCTGAAACCTCATGCCCGCCTAACAAGGACCGGCACAGACCACCACACCAAGCGCCGCCGCACACAGACGCACCGTCACTGCACCAGCCGTCCAGCCCGCCCCCCGTGCAGGTAGAGGGACAACATCACGCGACATCAAGCCCGCGAAGCCGAGAATAGGCCCGAAGAGGCCTAGATCGGGCAAGCACTACCGCTGGGATCCCCTCCACCCGCCGCCGCCCAACATCAGCGCGACCGTCGTAGCCTGCGCGCGAGGCGCTAGCACCTGCCGCCACCGCGCCACGCCAACCGCCAGCCGAGACCACCAACACCATGTGCCACCACGGACGAAACTGCCCCCGCGAGGCCCTCCTGCGCGCAGACGCGAGGCATCCCGCCGCCACCGCACCCGCCCGGGCTTTGCCCGTCGGTGCCTGCCGACGGCGGCAGGGGGAGGGGGAGGAGAGGAAGGACGAAGGTGGAGGAAGGTGGAGCCGCCTCGGACGCCTGCGGGGAGGCGACGCGAGACGGGAAGGGAGGCGATACGTCTACCCTCCTATGTTGGCGTTAGTTCAATGTCGGCATTCGTTCTTCTTGTTCTCGGTTCATGGCCTTCCTTTTTAATGCCATTTTTACCTTCTACTTGCCCTCTAATCACGCCGCCGCACTTCAAACCCTGGATCTCACAGTACAAGATCCCAACCGCATCCCTCCCAAAATAGTAGTAGCTAGATTCTATGTATCACCAAGATCTTGTAAGCCCGATTTATGTAAATCGCAAGACTACAGAAAAAAGATTGGGATTTTTGCTTAAAATTTTCTTTTTTTTTTAATTTTTTTAGGTTTAATTAGTCCCTTCTTAAGGAAATTCCACACATTACGGATGTTAATGAAAATGGAATTTTATATCTTAAATGTAATCCAGAAAACATGAAATTTTATATCTTAAATATAATGGAAATTATTATTTATTTGTCAGTGACCAAAATTATTTATTACAAATTGATCATCATTAACATTTGTGCCTCTTAATTGAATGTAACACGGCAAAACAAAATACTCTATACGCAGCGCTTATTCTAATGTCTGGGTTTCATGTTACCGGGCGTATCCTCGTGCACCGCCGTGGCAGTAATCGCTCGGCGGATGTCGATGTTCCGAGAGAAAAGTAGCACCGCCTAATTTTTTTCCTAACGTAGTTATCCTTAGCATATTTTTTTGCATACACGGCGACAAGACATGTGACTCGGTGTTTATAAGCGTCGGGACACGCGATACGTTTTGTAATGGTCAGCACCATATGGCCAGCTCCGACTGTCATACCTCCCATAGCAACGGCACCGAAACCACTGCCTAGAGATCCCGAGGCCGCCGCCCTAGGGTACATGCTCCACTATACATGACAAGCGTCTAGTACCACGGCCGTAGCCACGCGACGTCAGGATACCTCCCATTCCCCGTCGCTAGAACCAGGGACGGAGACAAGGGGGGACGAGCAGGGGCTACGCCCCCCCTATGCTTGGGATTTTCATTGGAAATTTAGCCATAGAAGCTCAGGTTTTAAGCTAATTTAACTAGCTTAGCCCCCCTCATTAAGATCACACACATGGTTTGCCCCCCTTGAACTCAGTTTCTGGCTCCGCCCCTAGAACAGCTAGGGAGATGAGGACCTGCCGTCCGCCGGGCAGGCTTTTCCCACTGGCATCCTCCAGCAGCGGCGGGGAGTTCAAGGAGAGGAGTGGGGGTTGTGGCGGCTAGTATTCCCCTCTAGGAGCGACTCTTAACTGATAATTTGAGGCTCAAATTCGCCTGTTCCATGTATTCCCTCGGAACAAAGAAGAATATTTGTTGTATTTGGTCGATTTAGACTTTAGAAGCAAAATAGGACTAGATGAGGCAAGCCACTGCACCAGCTCTTTTTCTAGTTTATATGTACATATGAATTATTACATACCGATTTGATATTTAGATCATCAGTTCATAACAAACTAGACATTTAGTACTACTAGAGTTCTAGATCCGCGAGTTTGCATATTCCCACCTCGACTTTTACTAGGCTGCTCTCCACCCGTGGCGAGGCAAAATCATGCATGAGAACCCTCACACCAGTAGCACATGATATTTTCGACTCCATCCAAGCAATTACTGAAGCCATCAGCGAGCAGTCGCTTTATCTCGGAAGCCCTAACATGTACATTATAGTTGTGTAAGTTTATGAGAAGCTTTACTCTCAAGGGACAATTAAAAAAAAACGCTGTAGTCACGGAAGAAAACTACTAAAATATGGAAAACCCACTTCTCAGACTTATCACACAAATCCAACAATATGTTTCACGTAATTCCTTCAATACAAGTCCATGCCATCCAAATCCATACTCTCCTTAGTTTGTCAAATTTGACAATTTATAGGATAATAATCTGCGCGTGAGAACTTCTTGGGTCTCGGTCACCTCTCTCGCCATTGGATTTACCTTACGATTCGTACAACGTGAGACATACATATGAGTTACAACTAGGTTGTAACTGAGATTTTAATGAGTTGCAACTAGGTTGCAACTAAGAATTAGCACAAACAGTAGAATGATGTCAACGACTTAGACATAAGAAGTTCTCAGGAGCCTGAGATCTAGGCACTTCCGTAATTTGTTTGAGGAACTATGTAGATGAATTGTGTAGCGTGAACTTTTTGTTGTCATTCTGGAATGAAGAAAAAATCATCTTTCCATAGGTTCAATCCTGTGAGAGCCCAACATTTTTCATCTCTCCTGTATAGCTTGCAACAAGGGACATGGAAGGGAGAAGGAGCAAGCAAAACATGGGAAGTGGATGCTCAATGCAAAGATCGACAACTTTGGGGGTTCGACCATATATGTAACTGGATGGCCGCAACTAAACAAGAACGAGTAGGCCATTGTGTGAAGAGATGTGGGCTTCCTGTGACTGACTATTGAGCAGCGCTGATCACGCGAGTAATGTTGTTTCCTAGTTTTCCTCGCCAGTTTTCCCCATTGCCACCTATTCTTAAGTAAGACACACCATAAAATTCTATGCTTCTTAGTAACATGTCATTCCTCTACCGGATTTCTCGTTTCTTAGGCACATTTTCTGTCTCCTTACTATAAATCATATTCTTCTTCTTTGGTTTCTACAGTTACCACTTCACAGGTGTATACTGTTTCATGAATATCTATAGTAGACTGAAACATTGGGTGGTATAAATAGACGTGCAAAGGTAGCAGAGTACCCATAGATGTTCTAATAAATGTCAGTGGTCATACTTTTTTTGCATCTCTCTTGATTGAGCGTACTTCTGTATAAGTTCACATGCCAATATATCATCCTACCATTAGCAACATAAATCTGTCAGATCTGTATTTATTTGACCCACAGGTTCTTGCAAGATTTCATACACATATACTTTCAAAACCTTACACTAACATTTTAAGAAGAATGACCAATAGTTCAAAATAGTTTGAATTATCAAAACTGAGCTGGTAAAATAGGGGCACCTCCTTCGTTTGGACGACGAGAGGAAAATATTCTGTGCTGAACACAGGCTCATGTAGGCCGGGATATCCCTTTTGGGGCTACTCCTATAGTTAATAGTCAAGCATGTCCCGCTCCTGCATTACACGGTGCACGCGAAGGCCGAATTCCACTAGAGGTTGCATTAATCTAGTCTTTTTCTTCCGTGAATATTTGTTCAGTTGAACTCATTATTCAAAAAAGAAAAAGATTTTGACATACGTAAAGAGCTTAAAAATAAAACAGTAGCTTGTAGATACTAGAGTGCACCTTTACACATGCAGCTAAAAGTTGGCAGTTTTCCAAATTTATCTAGCTTTGACTGAAGCAAGTAGGCCTGACCTCCTATAACAAGTTCATCGTGTTCATGACTTTGACAGAAGACCAGGATACATGGAGCCGCCGGTGTAATCCAGCCGGACGCAAGATGAACCCTGGAGAAAATCGAAAGATGTTGGCCCGGCTGGACAATACTTTGTGATGTAGCCCGACCTACGATCGTTACCACATCAAGGTCTCCAACACACGCCAAGTTATCATGGATTCCAAAGGTGAATCCTATCCTCTATGAGATCTCACTTCCTATCCTATTGAATGGTATACTACTTCATATTCCTTCCTATGACAATGATAGGTTCACACCGACAAGTACAGAGGCAAGGAAGGAAGCCCAGAGCATCAAGCCCGACAAGACGGAGGCTTGGAAGAGGAGATGGTCTGGAGATTCTGGTGTAGTAGGCCGGAGACTCCGGTCTTCAGGCCAGAGATTTCGGTGCTGCTGTAGCTGCTTCTTGATGTCGGCTCAGCTGATTGTTGAGCTTCGTTGGGAGACCCCAAGAGGAAGGTATGATGATCACAGCAACAAGTTCTTCGCTCAGTAAGAAACCAAGGTTATCTAACCAGTAGGAGGGCGGAAACGACTCAAAGGTGTTGCTAGCAACTTGGAAACATGCATAACACAAACTCAAGACTTTGCCCCTAACAAACAGTGAGGTTGTCAATCTCACCGGTTTGCTAAAAACAAGGGTTAACTGTATGGTGTGAAAGGTAATGGTGGTTTGTAGAAAGTAAACAGTAACAACGAAAGATGTATCAATGGTAAAGATTGAACCGGGGTCCATAGTTCACTAGAGGTGTTCTCCTTAATCTATATCTATATATAATAATAAAGGACGAAATGTTTCTTCCGGTCTAACATTTTTTAAAGGAAAATGATAGGACTCCCCCGGGGATCGTATCCCCCGGGTCTTCCACGTCGCTCGCTCGCGGACGACGCCATCCTCCGGGTCCCACCACGACCCCCTTCCTTCTGATCCTCACGATCCCCTTCCTTCTTATCCTCTCTCCACCCTGCAGACCACCTAATTAATCTTCTCCGGCTGCCTCGCCGCTGACCCGATTGGCTGGTTCCACGCCTCCCCATCCACCACTTCACCGTGACTGCCTACCCCATCCATGTTTTCCTAGCCTCCTCTACCAGCAAGCCACCATGGATTAACTGATGCGTGCCATGACGCCAAGCACCTCCTCTCCTCTGTCGCCGCCGGTGTCGTGCGCCTCTTCCTCTCTACCGTTGCCGGTCTCGCGCACCTCCTCGTCCCTTTCTTCCTCTATTTTACTCGCCGGTGACCACAAAAGCATGATCCGTGGCCAAAATCGAGCTCCTCCATGGGTGTCCATGGCTGCCGGATGTCGGAGCTACTCCTCGGTCCGATGCTTGCTACAAGAGGCGGTGGTGCTTGCTACAGCTGCGGCAGTGCTTGCTACGTGCGGCATGGCTTCTTGCTACACGCGGCGGCGTCGCTTGCTACGTGCGGCCGGTGGCGCTGTGACGTGCTGGACGGCGTTGCTTGCTACGTGCGTCGGCAGCGCCTGCTACAAGAGGCCGTGACGCTGCTACCATAGCCAACGGCGGCGCTGCTACACACGATGCTAACGAAGGTGGCGGAGCTGCTCCAAGAGCCCAGCTGAGCCGCTCCCTAGGGCACTGTTGGCGTCGCTTGCTACATGCGGCGTGGCTACTTGCTACCGGCGGCGGCAGTGCTTGCTACGTCTGTTTTCTGAGTTTGCTACATCTGTTTTCTGAGTTTGCTACATCTGTTTCCTGAGTTTGCTACATCTGTTTTCTGAGTTTGCTACATATAGCAAGGCGACCGGCCCTGCTACATATAGCGTTTGGTGTTGCTACCTGCGGCGAGCGGCGCTGCTACATGGCATTTTTTTACAAGTTTTTGCTCCAGCGATGTCTCCGGCGAAGTCGGCTTTTGCTACATTAGTATAATTATTTTGCTACATCTGTTTTCTGAGTTTGCTACAATAGCGCAAACTTCTTACTCTGGTCTCCGGAGATCTCCGGCGAAATTCTCCGGCGAGTCTAAGACGGAGTCAGTTTTGCTACATTAGCACAAATATTATGCTACATAGTCTCCGGCGAGGTCTCCGGTGAAGTCTCCGACGAGATCTGTCTTTTTTATTTGTAACGTGGACGAACCGTTTTCTGCTACAATGTAGCAAAAGCGGGGCAAAATGAAGCGGGACAAATGTAGCAAAAGCGGGATTTTGAATCTAAAAAGAGGACACGTGGTTGGCTGGGGACCCGGGGATGAAAACCAGAAATCCCCCGGAGACGCCTAGCACTGGCCTTTTTTAAACCGATTTACCCTTCTCAGGAATATTACCCATCGTAGCCCGCATAAGTCAAATAACTATTCACTTTTTTTTCCCTTGCGGAACGCTCGGCTATGGTCCTAGACACGGGTTGTGGCTGAGCGCTTTACGTCTTCGTCCGTACGGATCCAGGCGGGAGACACGGCAGAGGAGTTCGAGAAGGAAAAACGTGTCCCCTGATTCCCAATCAATCTGTGCTACGTTTCCCTAGCCCTAGCCACCGTCGTATCGATCATCATCGCCAATCAATTTGTTCTATGCTTCGCCTAGCCCTAGCTACCGCCGTATCGATCGCCATCGCCAATCAATCTGTGCTATGCTCGCCTCGCCCTAGCCACCGTCGTATCGACCATCGTCCGCGCCATAGCGGGAACAGAGTTGAGAAGAGCGACGGGAGGTGTAGAGCTCACTCGCTCAGAGGGCCCTTCGACACACCAAGGAAGCGCCGAACACCTTGCCTTTTTTCAGTACCCTCAATCCACCGCAAAGGTCCTGTTTTTGTCGAGAGAGCCAGTGGATGGCAGTGCGCAACTGGCGTTGGGATAGGCGGTCGCTGCTGCCATGCGGGTGTCCAATATATTTGACGCGAGGAGTTCCTGAATCCTAAGCATGCCCATGCAGAAGTGATTGTGTAGAGAGCCCCCGAATATACAGATTGGTTTGGTGTGCTCCTGGTTTTGCTTGTAAACACTTCCGTTGCAGATGAAAAAAAAGTGTGAGAAAGCTATACAAATTTTGATGGAGGAAAGCAACGTCCTGCAGGTATGGCATCACACTATCTATATTATACTAGCAAATCTTCTGAATTCATTGCATGCCTTTTCGTTAGTAGCTAAAGTCAGTCAACGTTATTTTGTTTCTACATTGATTTGTCCAGCTCATTAAGTGAATCCAATTGCTTCATTGATCCACTAAGTACAAGATAGGTAAAGAAAGAGTCTTTATCTTTATGGATTCTCTTCGTAATGTAGAGGTTATGCACCTCCAAAGGTGGCGATCGGTGAAAGTTTGCTATATTTGAAGCAGATTGAGGAAAACCAGGACATGGCGCAGCCCCCTAGACTTGACAACCGCGGAAGTGGCCCAGTAGCAGGTTTATTCTCACTTTTTGTTGAGGAGCTCGACAAATGTTCATCTTCTGTTGTACTAAAAGTTCTAGGTGAATTTAAATGACAAAATTCGCTTTGTGGTATTAACAAAAAAAATTTATGAGTAGTAAAACTCTTTGGGGTCTGATTCTTTTTTAATAAAAATACACATATTTCGTTTTATAGCCTTTTTGGTGCAACACACGGGCACTTTTCCTAGTATAAACAAATATGGCATGCTGGGTAAATAAATTACAGCAGGACAATTGATAGGACTGAGCAAGGGATAATAATGCAATACTAGACATTCATGATCCTATGAGATTTGATTGTGAAATACAACAAGATACATAGACCGCCATCCAACTGCATCTATGACTAGTAATCCACCTTCATGTTATCATCTGAATCCCCTCCAGTATTAAGTTGCAAGCAACGGACTGCTTTAAGAAAAGTGTGTAAGGTAAACAATACACTTGTTCCAGAAACAAGAGACCGTTGTTTTCTCCCTAGTAGCAACATCACATCTACAACCTTAGAGATTTCTGTCACTTCCCTTAGATTAAATAGAGGCATGAACCCACTATTGAGCATAAATACTCCCTCTTGGAGTCACTAACATCTACTTGGCCAAGATAGCTACTAGAAACAGAGAGCATGCAAGATCACAAACAACACAGACATGATAGAATAAATAAGACAAAACCATTAATCAATATGACATAGTAATCTCAATATCCATCGGATCCCCGCAAACACAACATGCATGATTACAAATAGATGATCTTGATCATGAATGGAGCTCACAAGATCTAAACATGGTAGCACAAAGGAGGAGATACAACCATCTAGCTACTACATGGACCCATAGTCCAAGGTGAAACTATTCACGCTTCATACCAGAGGCTGGCATGATGAAGAAGAAGGCCTCCGGGATGATCTCCCCTTCGGCAGGGTGCCGGGAAGAGCTTCAGATCCCCTGATCTAGGGACGATGGTGGCGGCGGCTATGGACTGTTTTGTGGAAGATTGATCGGGACCTTAGGGTTTTGGTATCGAGGGGGGGAGGGGTCTTTATAGGCGAAGAGGCGAGGCAGGGGGGCACCCAGAGCGGACGCATCCCTAGGCGTGGGCTAGGGTTAGCCGCGCGGCCAGGGGATGTGGCCCCCTGATGGCTCCCCTCCGTCTCTTATTATGGCTCCGTATTCCCCACGGTAAAATATTGACTTTGGCTTTTGTCCCGTTCAATTCCGAGAATATTGATTTTCTGCCTTTTCTGGAACCAAAAACAGAAAAAACAGGCAACTGGCACTGTGGCATCTTGTTAATAGGTTAGTATCAGAAAACATATAAAAATACCTCAAAGTGTAGACAAAGCAAAACAAAGTAGATACTAAACAAGCATGGAACATAAAAAATTATAGATACGTTTAGCAGAGTTGGTTCGATCGGTATTCTATATCAGCGGACCCAACCCTACCTTGCATCTAAGGCACATTTCATCTCTGGGCCCGCCCCCAAGCATCCCTAAGCTTAACTCCTGCTCGTCCTCGAGTAGTTAAGTGATAAAAAGATAATTTTTGAGGTGACATGCATCATCAAAATCAAGATCAAACCATTTGCAAGCATTGAAAGTTGGGATCAAAGAACTCTAAACATGGGCATGAAATATGGAGTTCTAACAATAAGACAAAGTAACTATGCATGCAACATGGAAGGTTACAAACAAAGATCATGAATAACAATGCATTAAAAGACATTTGTTTGTTTTTCATATAGAAAACATAGCATAGTGGCATTCAGATTGTCCCTCATGGAGTAGCAAATATATGCATATTACACCTTCAAAGTTCATAAGAGTGACTAGATACAAATAGTTCAAGAGCAAGCAATATAAAAAATATGCATCAATTAATAAGTTTTGGGACAATGCACATAGAACTAAGAATGGCATATATGCTCTCTTAACTGGTGCCTAAGGATAGAAGGTGAAGACTCGATATAATTGTGGAAGAAAGACCCTTCATAAAAGGGAAGCAGGGATTTCAAGTCTCAAAAAGAGCTTCCAAAAATTATGATACTTGTTAGCTTTCAGCTCTCATTGCCCCTATCATAAGCATCTTGAAGTGATTAAGGTTAAAGTGAACAAACTATGGAGTATATGCTTGACAAGTATAAGTTGGCAATCTCATGTCCCTTGAATACGAGGGCCTCTCATGTTACTCAAGTTTAGTTACAGGTAAGTTCTTGTCATAGTAAGTACATGTGTATCATAGAGAACTGCCAATAGGATACCCCTTGCACATGATACAGGAGCTATCTCATAATCAAAATGACAAGGCAAGAAGACAATGAACATCTCAGCAATCTTCTTATTTATTATGGGAAAATGGTGCTTTTTCTCTCTTTCCTCTTTTCTCATCTTTTTTTCTTTTTCTCAATCTCTCTTTTTTCTATCTCTTTTTTTCATAAGAAGAATGTTTCATAGATTGCTCACTATGGTGATGCTGCAAGTTTCCACCATGATTAGGCATGGCTTAGGCTAGCGGCTCAGGCGTTTCTCTAACACACATACACAACTCCATGGACTTACAAGCTCCCCTTCCATTTCATATCGGCGGCATCCATAAACAAAAGAGCATCATATCAACTGTGTACAATATACAAGTGCAATGTTGAAAGCGTTCCTCATGACAACATGGTTCTACTAATTCCAACGTATAAGTGCAAGCATATACAACGTAGATGACACAATGGTTCAAGTTTATTAGGGGCAAGAAAAATAAAGTATGCCATCGAGTTTGTGAGAGCTTTAATCACTAAGTTTTCACATAACAAAGAGACTTTTTAATTGGAAGGTAGATGAAAACAATAATATACTTGAAATGGTGTAACACACCATGACTAGGAATTTATAGTGGACACTTTGGAATAACTTGGTTTCTTGGGAGTTGTATGCATGAGTAGAGCTTACTCATGCAAGCGGAGGCTAGCAAAAGACTGGGAGCGACCAACTAAGAGAGCAATAATAGCCATAATCATGTAGAGCGACAAAACATTACTAATCAAAGCATAAAGTGGTACTACAAGTCAAGTACTAAATGATCATAGAGGCTATGGTGACTTGTTTATAGTCATAACATGGTGTGAGCATGTGCCAAGTCAACCCAAACAAAGCATCAAAGGAGAATACCATAATACTATGCTTTTGTATGGTAAAACAACGCATGATTCCTTCAAGGCACATTAAGCAATCCCAATTGTTTGGAACAAGTCATGCTATAGCAATAATCACTAAGAATAAGGTCAAAACAATATCTAGCATGACATGATAAAGTCTAAGTCACAGTCAAAGCAAGATCCTCTTGTACTTCTCACGCAAGAATTTTCTACTCCTCTCTAACACCAATCAACTTATTTGACACAACACAGCGAGAACGGGGGTCCAAACTATTTTATTCAAGCAAACTAATCAAACCAAAAACCAAAAAACGAAAATTAAGACACTCCAAGAACAACACAATAGTGCATGAAACAATAAAAACAAAGTATCTAGAAAGACCTGAGATTTTTATTGATGAAGGGGATGCCTTGGGTATCCCCAAGCTTTGACGCTTGTACCTCTTGAATATTTCTTGGGGTGACATGGAGTGGCATCCCAAATCTTGAGCTTTTGTCCATTCTTCATCTCATTACATCATTATTTCTCTACACCTGAAAATTTTCCTTCATACAAAACTTCACAAAACCTTCATTAACAACATTAGTGTATTCAAAAGATAATAGACCCTTGGGGTTTAGTTTTAAAACAGCAAAACTTTCACTAAAAACACAATCTACTGTAGCAATTCCCTCAAAAAGCTCAGTTTTCCAAAAAGAACCCAAAAAGGAATCAATAAGAAGCAAATGCAAATAATGGCAGAAATCTGTCAAAACAGACCAGCAGGTAGAAACAGATTTTTTTGAAGACCTTCTGTTGCTCAAATCAAAAAGTGTTGAACTAACGAAAGTTAGCTAACATACTGGGGGATTTATTAGGAACATCACAGATCAATCCGACTTATAGAGATTTTACACGAATTTTTGTGGTGGAGCACAAAAATCTGTTTCAGGATAGCATCTCCCCAAATCTTACTTCCCTCTCATTAGAGGTTATTCTTGACACAAAAAATAAATAAAAAAAGGATAAGGAGAGGTCATTACAGAGGTAATAACTTCCAAGACTCAAGAAAACTTTTGGGTTATCTACCAATAAGTACTTTTCTTTAACGCCTTTAAGTTAGGATTAATAGTTTGAGAAGATGCTCACATAAGAAATATGAATTGAAGTAAAAGAGAGCATTAAGAAGCAAATTAAAAACACATTTAATTCTAACCCACTTCCGATGCATAGGAATCTTGTAAAGAAACAAGTCATGAAAGTACAAAGCAACAAGCATAGGAAAGCAAAACAAGTGCAACAAGCCACATGCATAAAATGATTATTACTCTCCACATAAGTATAATCATTCTTATTTATTGTAGTGGGAGAAAATTCAAAAAAATAGCTATCATTATTATTCTTATCACCATAATCATCAAATATAGGAGGCATATTGTAATCACAATAAATTTTCTCCTCAATAGTAGGTGGACTGAAAATATCATATTCATCATTGTAATCATCATATATGGGAGGTTTGGTATCATCATAAGCAATAGAATAGCTATTTTCCAAAGCTGGGGAACTAAAAAGATCATTTTCATCAAAACTAGCTTCCTCAAGCTTAGACTTTTCCATATCATTAGCAATAATGGTGTTCAAAGAATTCATACTAATAACATTGCTATTAGCATGCAAATAAAGTTCCATGGGTTTTTTAATTTTCTCTTCAAACACTTCATGTCCTAACTCAAGATAGATATTATAAATCTCTCTAATTTTTGTTGTTGTTTTCCATTAAGCCTAACTAGTGAAAAAAGAAACAAAAAGACAAAATTGCAGAATCTAAAGGAAATAACTTCGAGCGCTCACACCAGAGGATGTGAGTACCTTTTACCTTACCTCTCCGGCAACGGCGTCAGAAAAGAGCTTGATGTTGGCTTAGATAATTGTTGAGCTTCGTTGGGAGACCCTAAGAGGAAGGTATGATGAGTACAGCAGCAAGTTCTACCCTCAGTAAGAAACCAAGGTTATCGAACCAGTAGGAGGAAGGAAACGACTCAAAGGTGTTGCTAGTAACTTGGAAACCTACACAACACAAACTCAAGACTTTGCCCCAGCGAACAGTGAGGTTGTCAATCTCACTAGTTTGCTGAAAACAAAGGGTTAACTGTATGGTGTGGAAGGTAATGGTGGTTTGCAGAAAGTAAACAGTAACATTGGAAGATGTATCAATGGTAAAGGTTGGACCGGGGTCTATAGTTCACTAGAGGTGTTCTTCTTAAGATAAACAAACATGGCATGTTGGGTAAACAAATTACAGTAGGGAAATTGACAGGACTGAGCAAGGCATAACAATGCAATACTAGACATTCATGATCCTATGAGATTTGATTGGGCAATACAACAAGATACATAGACCGCCATCCAACTGCATCTATGACTAGTAATCCACCTTTTGATTATCACCTGAACCCCCTCCAGTATTAAGTTTCAAGCAATGGATAAATGCTTTAAGCAAAGTGTGTAAGGTAAACAATCCACTTGTTCCATGAACAAGAGACCGTTGTTTTCTCCCTAGTAGCAACAACACATCTACAACCTTAGAGATTTCTGTCACTTCCCTTAAATTAAATAGAGGCATGAACCCGCTATCGAGCATAAATACTCCCTCTTAGAGTCACTAGCATCTACTTGGCCAAGATAGCTACTAGAAACAGAGAGCATGCAAGATCACAAACAACACAGACATGATGGAATCAATAAGACAAAATCATTAATCAATATGACATAGTAATCTCAATATCCATCGAATCCCCGCAAACACAACATACATGATTACAAATAGATGATCTTGATCATGAACGGAGCTCACAAGATCTAAACATGGTAGCACAAAGGAGGATATTGATACGTCAAAAACGTATCTATAATTTTTTATGATCCATTCTTGTTTTGTATCTACTTTGCTTTTCTTTGTCTATACTTTGAGGTGTTTTTATATATTTTCTGGAACTAACCTATTATCAAGTTGCCACAGTGCCAGTTGCCTGTTTTCTTCTGTTTTTGGTTCCAGAAAGGGAGAAAATTAATATTCTCGGAATTGGACGGGACAAAAGCCAAAGTAATTATTTTCCCAGAGCAACACGGAACCACGAAGCAGAGACGGAGGGGGGCCACACCCCCCTAGGCGCGGGCAAGCCCTGGAGGCGCCCACAGGGGGTGTGGGCCCCCTGGACCCCCACCAACCTTGATTCCTGTGCCTATAAGAAGCCTCCGACCCAAAAACCCTAGGGCATCCAGAAGAAATCCACGAAAACCTCCGTAGCACCGCCGCCACCGAAGGGGAGATTTGGGGGACAGAAAGTCTCTGTTCCGGCACCCTGCCGGGATGGGGAAGTGTCCCCACAGCCATCTCCATCTAGATTGGGGAATGAGGACTTTGAGGTGTGCTGTTAGAGCCCTACCATGGATTAGAGTGTCCAACCAGAGAGTAGTTAATATTAGTATCATGAAGAGAGGATATTTATATGAGAGAGTGTTCACTAGTGAAAGTATGATCCCTAGGCCTTGTTTCTAAACATTGAAACACCGTTTGCTACTAGATCTGTTGCATGTTTGCTTGCTTCCTTCTTGTTTCCTTTAGTCTTTACCCCACCGTCAAGCTCTTTTCTAGCACCATTAACACTTGTATTTTACTATCTCTTTGCCGAACTAGTGCACATATATTGGGTGTGTTGGGTACACAAGAGACTTCTTGTATCTTGATTGCAGGGTTGCTTGAGAGGGAATACCTTTGACCACTTCCTCCCTGAGTTCGATAAACCTTGGGTAAACCACTTAAGGGAAACTTGCTGCTATTCTACAAACCTCTGCACTTGGAGGCCCAACAACTGTCTACAAGAATAGTAGTGCGTAGACATCAAGGTCTTTTCTGGCACCGTTGCCAGGGAGTTAAGGTAAAAGGTGCTCACATTCTCTCGTGTGTGAGTGCTCGAAGTTATTTCCTTTAGATTCTGCAGTTTTGTCTTTTTGTTTCTTGTTTTCACTAGTTAGGGTTAATGGAAAACAACAACAAAATTAGAGAGCTCTATAGCATTTATCTTGAGTTAGGACATGAAGTGTTTGAAGAGAAAATTAAAAACCTATGGAACTTTATTTGCGTGCTAATAACAATGTTATTAGTATGAATTCTTTGAACACCATTATTGCTAATGCTATGAAAACATCTAAGCTTGGGGAAGCTAGTTTTTATGAAAATGATCTTTTTAGTCCCCCAGCTTTGGAGATAGCTATTCTATTGCTTATGATGATACCAAACCTCCAATTTATGATGATTACAATGATGAATATGATATTTTCAGTCCACCGACTATTGAGGAGGAAATTAATTGTGATTACAATATGCCTCCTATATTTGATGATTTTGGTGATGAGAATAATAGTGATAGCTATTTTGTTGAATTTGCTCCCATTACAATTAATAAGAATGGCTATTCTTATGTGGAGAGTAATAATCATTTTATGCATGTGGCTCATGAGAAGAATGTTTTATGTGATAGTTATATTATTAATTTTGTTCATGTTGCTACTGAAATTTATTATGAGAGAGGGAAACATGGTCTTATGCATCTCAAAAATATTAAGTTTCCCCTCTTTATGTTAAAAGTCTTGAAGTTGCACTTGTTTTGCTTTCCTATGCTTGTTGCTTTGTACTTTCATGACTTGTTTCTTTACAAGATTCCTATGCATAGGAAGTGGGTTAGACTTAAATGTGTTTTGAATTTTCTTATTGATGCTCTCTTTTGCTTCAATTCATATTTCTTTTGTGAGCATCTTCTCAAACTATCATGCCTAACTTAAAGGCGTTAAAGAAAAGTACTTGTTGGGAGATAACCCAAGAGTTTTCTTGAGTCTTGTAAGTTATTACCTCTATAATGACCTCTTATTATCCTTTTTGTTTGTTTTTTGTGCCAAGAATTACCTCTAATGAGAGGGAAGTAAGATTTGGGGAGTTGCTGTCCCGAAACAGATTTTTGTGCTCCACTGTAAAAATTCGTAAGGAGTCTCTGTAACTCGGATTGAGATAAAAATTGACGAATAAATCCCCCAGTATGTTAGCTAACTTTAGTTAGTTCAACACTTTTTGAATTGAGCAATAGAAGATCTTCGAAAAAATAGGTTTCTACATGCTGGTCTGTTTTGACGATTTCTGCCATTGTTTGCATTTGCTTCTTATTAATTCCTTTTTGAGTTATTTTTGGGAAATTGCGCTTTTTGAAGGAGTTGCTAAAGTAGCTTGTGTTTTTAGTGAAAGCTTTTCTGTTCTAAAGCTAAACCCAAGGGTCTATTATCTTTTAAATACACTAATGTTGCTAATGAAGATTGTGTGAAGTTCTGTATGGAGGAAAAATTTCAGGTGTAGAGATAGAATGATGTAATGAGATGAAGAATAGACAAAAGCTCATGCTTGGGGATGCCACCCTGGTGTCACACCAAGAAATATTCAAGAGGTACATGTGTCAAAGCTTGGGGATGCCCAAGGCATCCCTTTCTTCATCAATAAAAATCTCAGGTCTTTCTAGACACTTGGTTTTTATTGTTTCATGCACAGTTGTGTTGTTCTTGGAGTGTCTTAGTTTTTGTTTTTAGTTTTCCTTTGCTTAGTTTGCTTGAATAAAGTTGGTTGATCACATCACACTTCTTTTGGAGAGCACACTGTTTTCATTGCCTAGAACACTCTAGTTTTCACTCTTATTGTTTTGTGAGTATTCTCTTTTGCTAGCACTGTGTTTAGCCTTAGTTTTCTTGTGCTTTCAGCTTATAAATTTTTAGTTCTTCTTTGTGGATTTTTGAGACAAGCTCACTGATCTTTATTGATTATTATCTTTGTGAGTTTTTTCAAATAAGTTGTTTGGTGTTGGAAAAGAGTAGAAAGTTTCATGCTTATAGTGGTACAAAAGGGAGATTGTTTTGACTGTGGCTTAGACTTTAGCATGACATGCTAGGTGTTGTTTTGACCTTATGTTTAGTGATTATTGCTGAAGCATGACTTGTTCCAAACAATTAGGATTGCTTAATGTGCCTTGAAGGAATCATGCGTTGTTTTAGCATACAAAAGCATAGTATTGTGGTATTTTTCTTTGATGCTTTGTTTGGGTTGACTTGGCACATGCTCACACCATGTTATGACTATGAAAAAGTCACCATATCCTCTATGATCATTTAGTCCTTGACTTGTAGTACCATTCTATGCTTTGATTAGTAATGTTTTGTCGTTCTGCATGATTATGGCCATTATTGCTCTCTTAGTTGGTTGCTCCCAGTCTTTTGCTAGCCTCCACTTGTATGAGTAAGTCCTACTCATGCTTTCAACTCCCAAAAACCAAGTTATTCCAAAGTGTCCACTATAAATTCCTATGCATCGTGTGTTACACCATTCTAAATATATTCTTGTTTTCAGCTATCTTCCAATTAAAAACTATTTTGTTATGTGAAAACTTAGTGATTAAAGACCTCACAAACTTGATGGCACACTTTATATTATTTTCCCCTAATAAAATTGAAACATTGTGTCATCTATGTTGTATATGCTTGCACTTATACATTGGAATTAGCAGAACCGTGCTGTCACATAGGGAACATTTTCAACACTGCACTTGTACTTTGTACTCAGTTGATATCATGCTCTTTTGTTTATGGATGTCACGGGTCTGAAATAAAGAGGGAACTTGTAAGTCCATGGAGTATGTATTTTGTGTTAGAGAAACGCCTGGGCCGCTAGCCTAAGCCATGCCTAATCATGGTGGAAACTTACATCACCACCATAGTGAGCTATCTATGAAGCATCCTCAATAAAAAGCTATGCATATAGTAAATAAAAAGATCGCTGATATGCTCATTCTCTGCTTGCCTTGTCATTTTGGTTATAGGATAACTCTTGTACCATGTGCAAGGGGTACCCTGTTGGCGGTTCTCTATGATACGCATGTACTTACAAGGACAAGAACTTACAGGTGACTGAAGTTGAGTAGCATGAGATGTGGCCCTCTTATTCAAGGGAATTGAGATTGCCAACTTATACTTTGTCAAACATATACTCCATAGTTTGTTCACTTTAACCTTAACCACTTCAAGATGCTTATGATAGGGGCAATGAGGGCTGAAAGCTAACAAGTACCATAATTTTTGGAAGCTCTTTTTGAAACTTGAAATCCCTGATTCCTTTATAAAAGGCCTTTCTTCCACCATTATTTGAGTCTCCACCTTCTACTTTTAGGCACCATTAAGAGAGCATAGTTACAATTCTGTGTGCAGTGTCCCAAAACTTATTGATTGATGCATATTGTGATATTACTTGTTCTTGTGCTACTTGTTTCTAGTCACCCTTGTGAACTTTGAAGGTGCCCTATGCATCTATTTGCTACTCTATGAGGGACAAGATGAATGCCACTATGCCGTGTTTTCTGTATGTGAAACAAACAAACATTTTTCAATGCATGTTATTCATGATCTTTGTTTGTAGCCTTTCATGTTGCATGCATAGTTACTATGTCTTATTATTAGAAATCCATATTTCATGCACATGTTTAGAGTTCTTTGATCCCAACTTTCAATGCTTGAAAATGGTTTGATCTTGGTTTTGATGGTGAATGTCACCTCAAAATTATTCTTTTTATCACTTACCTACTCGAGGATGAGCAGGAGTTAAGATTGGGGATGCTTGATACGTCGGAAACGTATCTATAATTTTTGATGCTCCATGCTTGTTTTGTATCTACTTTGCTTTGCTTTGTCTATACTTTGAGGTGTTTTTATATCTTTTCTGGAACTAACCTATTAACAAGTTGCCACAGTGCTAGTTGCCTGTTTTCTTCTGTTTTTGGTTCCAGAAAGGCAGAAAATCAATATTCTCGGAATTGGACAGGACAAAAGCCAAAGTCATTATTTTTCCCGGAGCAAAACGGAACCACGAAGCACAGCCAGAGGGGGGCCACAAGGTGGACACACCCCCTAGGCGCGGGCAAGCCCTGGAGGCACCCACAGGGGGTGTGGGCCCCCTGGACCCCCACCGACCTTGATTCCTGCGCCTATAAGAAACCTCCGACCCAAAAACCCTAGGGCATCCAGAAGAAATCCACGAAAACCTCCGTAGCGTGGCCGCCACCGAAGGGGAGATTCGGGGGACAGAAAGTCTCTGTTATGGCACCCTGCTGGGACGGGGAAGTTCCCCCGGAGCCATCTCCATCGATCTCCACCACCATCTCCATCACCGTTGTTGATTCCCATGATGAGAAGGCAATAGTTCTTCCTCGAGGCTAAGGGCTCTACCAGTAGCTATGTGTTCATCTCTCTCTATGCATGATCTTGTTGTGGTCATGAGCTTTGTAATAAAGTAGATCTACCTTGCTACTCAAGTGCTTCAATAGATCTCTGCTCTCCCCATGTGTGTGAAAGTGACAGCATGCATGCTATGGTGGCACTTAGGTTTGAGTCTACATAAATACTCTTTGTGCTTTAATAGATCTATGCTTTTTCCCACGTGTGTGAAAGTGACAGCATGCATACTGTGTGTGGCACTTTGGCTAGATTGAATATTTATTATGAGTTATATTTGGAGTTGGAAGTCTCTATGAAATTGTGGTGTTTGTTGGAACCATCTAGCGCTCAAGGTGACAATATGGGGTTATCTAGATTGGGGAAGGTGGACTTTGAGGTGTGATGTTATAGCCCTACCATGGATTAGAGTGTCCAACCGGAGAGTAGTTAAGAGCAGTATCATGAAGAGAGGATATTTACATGAGAGAGTGTTCACTAGTGAAAGTATGATCCCTAGGCCTTGTTTCTAAACATTGAAACATCGTTTGTTGCTTTTAGTCTTTACCCCACCGTCAAGCTCTTTTCTGGCACCATTACCACTTGTATTTTACTATCTCTTCGCCGAACTAGTGCACCTATATTGAGTGTGTTGGGGACACAAGAGACTTCTTATATCTTGATTGTAGGATTGCTTGAGAGGGAATACCTTTGACCACTTCCTCCCTGAGTTCGATAAACCTTGGGTAATCCACTTAAGGGAAACTTGATGCTGTTCTACAAACCTCTACACTTGGAGACCCAACAACTGTCTACAAGAATAGAAGTGCGCAGACATCAGAGATACAACCATCTAGCTACTGCCTTCGTACTTGCCAGTGTGAATCTATCATGGTCTTAGGACGGAGTATGAAGTAATATACCATTCAATAGGGTAGGAAGTGGGATCTCATAGAGAATAGGATTCACCTTTGGAGTTCATAACGATTTGGCGTGTGTTGGAGACCTTGATGTAGTAACGACCGCAGGTCGAGCTACATCACTATGAGACCCCCTGAAAATCCCTCCCCGCGTCATATACCTCATGGTTGTCCGGTTTCACTAATCCAGTAGTGACAAGGCCGCCGCATGGTGGTGGGCATCATGTATTTCTATGCTATGTTTTATGTTAGTCGTTCCGTCTCGATATCTCTCGCATTCTCTCATTGTTAGCGACCATTTCAACCGCTAATGCTATACATTAGGCCACCCTGCTATTAAAACTTGGCCGGTGTAGAAGTGATACAGCTCATATACTATACATAGGAGTAAGGTGGCAAGGTGAATGTTAGCTAGCATGATGCGCGTGTTCTCCCCCCTCCACTAGTTTTGTACAGTACTATTCTTTTTTGAAATTCTGAGTTGTAATGAAACTATGGAAGGAAACATATTGTGGTAGTACTAGAGTTCTTTTTTGAGAGGTTTTCGTCACCCCTAGATTTTCGTCCGTCGCTCATCATACGTGGCCCGTCGTCCGCGAGGTGATCCCTGTTGTAGTCAGTATGTGCTGGAAAAACGTAACCGAGCAAGCTACGTAACATTGATCGATTACGTGACAGAGGGATCATCGTTCGCACGTCTCGTGAACTTCCCGAGCCGAGTATGATCACGATCCTCTCACTACAGGAATAGGAAGCTACGCCGACGGCCGGTCTCTACGCCGACGGCCAAACATCGGGGCCGTCGGCGTAGCCATCGTCTAGGCCAGCTCCGCCAAGCAGCCGTCGGCGTAGAATTGCCCTCAGCATATCCTATGCTACGCCGACGGCTGCCCTCGGCGTAGCTATTTTTTATTTTATCTCATTAAAGTTTGAAAAATCATAACTAAATCATTCCAATTCGGAAAAATACAAATAATATATCAAAATTTGCAGAAAAATAAGGCCTACCTATCTACACTCAAATATTACACATTTGTAAATAAAAATTAAGTAAAACATAAAATATTATATATAGTTTAAAACGGGCATAAAAAATTCAAAAATGATCAAAACAATACGAAACCTTCGCGAGGTGTTATATTATGTGACATAGTTAGAAGGAAAAATATCAAACTTGGTATATTGATTATGTCTCAAAGAAACCTTCACAAAATGACCTATCTCATTCGAGGTTTCTTGGCTTTCGGGTCAAATGACCAATGTTATGGCTAGAATCAAGGCATAGTTTGTGATAATGTGCCCATATTGTGCATACATGTGCATTATAGGATGGCAAACAATGTTGCAGGAGGAAGCTTTCCTTTTTGTCGCACCGAAAAGGCATTTTCCATTTTTTGAGCATAAAAAACGGACGGTTTTATGAAGCAACCACCAAATGGTTAATTCAAAATACTACCACCACATTTTTACAAAAATAATAGAGCACCTTATATGGACAATGTCCCAACAGAGGGATCCGAAACCTTTCCATCCACCTTTGGTGAAAAAGACAAATTTCTGCCGAATCGGTAGGAAGTGGGTCTGATATGAACTACAGGTACATGATCCGATGCTCATGTTTTTTTACAAAAATCATTTTTAGGTTCACAATATGCTATTTTATCAAAGATCCAATGCAAGTTTAGCGAGGTTCGGCCCCGAGCTAAGAATCTTCATGCCCGCCGTTCGACAAAGTTTGACGATAGTTTAAAACGGGCATAAAAAATTCAAAAACGATCGAAACAATGCAAAACCTTCACGTGGTGTCATATTATGTGACGTAGTTATAAGTAAAAGTATTAAACTTGATATATTGATTATGTCTCAAAAAAACCTTCACAAAATGACCTATCTCATTCGAGGTTTCTTGGCTTTCGGGTCAAATGACCAATGTTATGGCTAGAATCAAGGCATAGTTTGTGATAATATACCCATATTGTGCATACATATGCATCATGGGATGACGAACAATGTTGCAGGAGGAAGTTTTCCTTTTCGTCGCACCAAAAAGCCATTTCCCATTTTCCGAGCACAAAAAAAGGACGATTTTATGAAGCAACCACCAAATGGCTAATTCAAAATGCTACCACCATATTTTACAAAAATACTATACCACCTTATAAGGACAATGTCCCAACAGGGGTATCCGAAACCTTTCCGTCCACCTTTGGTGAAAAAGACAAATTTCTGCCGAATCGGTAGGAAGTGGGTCAGATATGAACTACGGGTACATAATCCGATGCTCATGTTTTTTTACAAAAATCATTTTTAGGTTCACAATATGCTATTAATATCCAATGCAAGTTTAGCGAGGCTCGGCCCACAGCTAAGAATCTTCATGCCCGCCGTTCGACAAAGTTTGACGATAGTTTAAAACGGGCATAAAAAATTCAAAGACGATCGAAACAATGCGAATACTTCGCGTGGTGTCATATTATATGACATAGTTATAAGTAAAAATGTTAACCTTGATATATTGATTATGTCTCAAAAAACCCTTCACAAAATGACCTATCTCATTCGAGGTTTCTTGGCTTTCGGATCAAATGACCAATGTTGTGGCTAGAATCAAGGCATAGTTTGTGATAATGTGCCTATATTGTGCATACACATGCATCATGGTATGGCGAACAATGTTGCAGGAGGAAGTTTTCCTTTTCGTCGCACTAAAAAACCATTTCCCATTTTCCGAGCACAAAAACGGACGATTTTGTGAAGCAACCACTAAATGGTTAATTCAAAATACTACCACCACATTTTACAAAAATAATATACCACCTTATAAGGACAATGTTCCAACAGGGGCATCCGAAACCTTTCCGTCCATCTTTGGTGAAAAAGACAAATTCATGCCGAATCGGTAGGAAGTGGGTCAGATATGAACAACATGTACATTGTCCGATGTTCATGTTTTCTTACAAAAATCATTTTTAGGTTCACAATATGCTATTTTATCAAAGATCCAATGCAAGTTTAGCGAGGCTCGGCCCCGAGCTAAGAATCTTCATGCCCGCCGTTCGACAAAGTTTGACGATAGTTTAAAACGGGCATAAAAAATTCAAAAACGATCGAAACAATGCGAAACCTTCGCGTGGTGTCATATGATGTGACATAGTTATAAGTAAAAATATTAAACTTGATATATTGATTATGTCTCAAAAAAACCTTCACAAAATGACCTATCTCATTCGAGGTTTCTTGGCTTTCGGGTCAAATGACCAATGTTATGGCTAGAATCAAGGCATAGTTTGTGATAATGTGCCCATATTGTGCATACACATGCATCATGAGATGGCGAACAATGTTGCAGGAGGAAGTTTTCCTTTTCGTCGAACCAAAAAGCCATTTCCCATTTTCCGAGCACAAAAAACGGACGATTTTGTGAAGCAACCACCATATGGCTAATTGAAAATGCTACCACCACATTTTACAAAAATACTATACCACCTTATATGGACAATGTCCCAACAGGGGGATCCAAAACCTTTCCGTCCACCTCTGATGAAAAAGACAAATTCCTGCCGAATCGGTAGGAAGTGGGTCAGATATGATCTACATGTACAGGATCCGATGCTCATGGCTTTTTACAAAAATCATTTTTAGGTTCAAAATATGCTACTTTATCAAAGATTCAATGCAAGTTTTCCTTTTCATCGCACCAAAAAGCCATTTTTCATTATCCGAGCGCAAAAAGGGAATTTTCTAAAGCAACCACCAAATAGATAATTCAAAAATGGAGGGTTTGTGATTAGTTGATATGGATATCATATTTGGATTCCTCTCATTTTTCTGATCAATTTAGACATATTATTTGTTAAATTCCGATTTACAGATTTAAAGTTTTTTATTATTCCATATTAAATAGAAAATACAAAAAAAGTAAAATTATTATATTGTATTTGAATTCAATAATATTTTTACTTATTCATTAATGTTTACTTAAATAATTGTTTGTAATTTCAAAAAATACAAACATGTGACATGTTGATATAAGGGTTAATAGGATTGATATCATAGTATTGATAACAATGTATGAATTACTTTGCGGAAACAGATTCTGAAGGAACGAGGAAGTTAAGCGTGCTGGAGCTGGAGTAGTATTAGGATGGGTGACCGGCCGGAAAGTTCGACCAAGACTGCAATTTAATTAAATATTAAGTGTAATTAGTGTTAAAATGTTCAAAGTTAGAGATTAACGAGTCAAACAATTCAAAGATTCAAAAATTGAGAAAAAAATATTTTTTTTTTAAAAATGTTTTTGCAAGCTGTCGACAAGCTATGCCGACGGCATTTTGATACGCCGACGGCCTCTATGTGCTCCGTCGAGGGATCCCTTTGCCAAGGAGGCTACGCCGAGGGCAGCCGTCGGCGTACCATACGCCGAGGGCATTTTAGCCTACGTCGACGGCTTTTTGCCCTCGGCGTAGCGCGCGCGTCCTGTAGTGTCTCTCTTCTAAAATAAGGATGCTAGGGTTCCGCCGCCGCCGCCGCTTGTTACGACCGCCGGCAGAGGAGTAGCTGATCACGACGCTCAACTAGCCACGATCCCCGGCAACCTGTCCTTGGAGTGCGCTGGCCCGCATGGTATTCTGGTCAGTCCCGATCGAGTGTCCTTGTTGTAACAGCCTCGTCATGTTCTCTTGCCGTTGAGGCCAACCACTTCCTCCGGCAGTTCTTCGCCTTCCACTACAGGAATGGGAAGCAACGCCGACGGCCAGTAGCTACGCCGACGGCCAAACATCGGGGCCGTCGGCGTAGCCATCGTCTAGGCCAGCTCCGCCAAGCAGCCGTCGGCGTAGAATTGCCCTCGGCATATCCTATGCTACGCCGACGGCTGCCCTCGGCGTAACATCTGCCGACTGCCCTCGGCGTAGCTATTTTTTTTATTTTATCTCATTAAACTTTGAAAAATCATAACTAAATCATTCTAATTCGGAAAAATACAAATAATATATCAAAATTTGCAGAAAAATAAGACCTATCTATCTACACTCAAATATTACACATTTATAAATAAAAATTAAGTAAAACATAAGAAATTGTATATAGTTTAAAATGGGCATAAAAATTCAAAATGATCGAAACAATGCGAAACCTTCGTGGTGTTATATTATGTGACATAGTTAGAAGGAAAAATATCAAACTTGGTATATTAATTATGTCTCAAAAACCTTCAAAATGACCTATCTCATTCGAGGTTTCTTGGCTTTCGGTCAAATGACCAATGTTATGGCTAGAATCAAGACATAGTTTGTGATAATGTGCCCATATTGTGCATACACATGCATCATGGGATGGCGAACAATGTTGCAGGAGAAAGTTTTCCTTTTCGTCGCACCAAAAGCCATTTCCATTTTCCGAGCACAAAACACGGACGATTTTGTAAAGCAACCACCAAATGGCTAATTCAAAATGGTACCACCACATTTTACAAAATACTATACCACCTTCTATAGACAATGTCCCAATAGGGAATCAAACCTTCCGTCCACCTCCGGTGAAAAGACAAATTCTGCGAAGTCGGTAGAAAGTGGGTCGATATGAACTACGTACATGATCCGATGCTCATGTTTTTACAAAAATCATTTTAGGTTCACAATATGCTATTTTATCAAAGATCCAATGCAAGTTTAGCGAGGCTCAGCCCGAGCTAAGAATCTTCATGCCCGCCGTTCGACAAAGTTTGACGATAATTTAAAAGGGGCATAAAAAATTCAAAAACAATCGAAACAATGCGAAACCTTCGCGTGGTGTCATATTATGTGACATAGTTATAAGGAAAAATATTAAACTTGATATAGTGTTTATGTCTCAAAAAAAGCTTCACAAAATGACTTATCTCATTCGAGGTTTCTTGGCTTTCGGGTCAAATGACCAATGTTATGCCTAGAATCAAGGCATAGTTTGTGATAATGTTCTCATATTGTGCATATACATGCATCATGGGATGGCGAACAATGTTGCAGGAGGAAGTTTTCCTTTTCGTCGTACCAAAAAGCCATTTCCCATTTTCCGATCATAAAAACGGACGATTTTGTGAAGCAACCACCAAATGGCTAATTCAAAATGCTACCACCATATTTTACTAAAATAATATACCACCTTATATGGACAATGTCCCAACAGGGGATTCCGAAACCTTTCTGTCCACCTCTGATAAAAAAGACAAATTCCTGCCGAATCGGGAAGGGTCGATATGAACTACAGTACATGATCCGATGCTCATGTTTTTACAAAAATCATTTTAGGTTCAAAATATGCTATTTTATCAAAGATCCAATGCAAGTTTAGCGAGGCTCGCCCCGAGCTAAGAATCTTCATGCCCGCTGCTCGACAAAGTTTGACGATAATTTAAAAGGGCATAAAAATTCAAAAACGTTTCAAACAATGCGAAACCTTCGTGGTGTCATATTATGTGACATAGTTATAAGGAAAAATATTAAACTTGATATATTGATTATGTCTCAAAAAACCTTCACAAAATGACCTCTCATTCGAGGTTTCTTGGCTTTCGGGTCAAATGACCAATGTTATGGCTAGAATCAAGGCATAGTTTGTGATAATGTTCCCATATTGTGCATACACATGAATCATGGGATGGCGAACAATGTTGCAGGAGAAAGTTTTCCTTTTCACATACCAAAAGCCATTTCCATTTTCCGATCATAAAAAGGACGATTTTGTGAAGCAACCACCAAATGGCTAATTTAAAATGCTACCACCATATTTTACTAAAATAATATACCACCTTATATGGACAATGTCCCAACAGGGGGTTCCGAAACCTTTCCTTCCACCTGATAAAGATAAATTCTGCCGAATCGGGAGGAAGTGGGTCAGATATGAACTACGGGTACATGATCCGATGCTCATGTTTTTTTACAAAAATCATTTTTAGATTCAAAATATGCTATTTTATCAAAGATCCAATGCAAGTTTAGCGAGGCTCGGCTCCGAGCTAAGAATCTTCATGCCCGCCGTTCGACAAAGTTTGACGATAGTTTAAAACGGACATAAAAAATTCAAAACGTTCAAACAATGCGAAACCTTCGTGGTGTCATATTATGTGACATAGTTATAAGGAAAAATATTAAACTTGATATATTGATTATGTCTCAAAAAACCTTCACAAAATGACCTCTCTCATTCGAGGTTTCTTGGCTTTCGTCAAATGACCAATGTTATGGCTAGAATCAAGGCATAGTTTGTGATAATGTTCCCATATTGTGCATACACATGAATCATGGGATGGCGAACAATGTTGCAGGAGAAAGTTTTCCTTTCGTCATACCAAAAGCCATTTCCCATTTTCCGATCATAAAACGGACGATTTTGTGAAGCAACCACCAAATGGCTAATTCAAAATGCTACCACCATATTTTACTAAAATAATATACCACCTTATATGGACAATGTCCCAACATGGGGTTCAAACCTTCCGTCCACCTCGAGCAAAGATAAATTCTGTAATCCAGGAAGTGGGTCGAATATGAACTATGTACATGATCCGATGCTCATGTTTTTTACAAAAATCATTTTAGGTTCACAATATGCTATTTTATCAAAGATCCAATGCAAGTTTAGCGAGGCTCGCCCGAGCTAAGAATCTTCATGCCGTGCCTCGACAAAGTTTGACGATAATTTAAAAGGGCATAAAAAATTCAAAACGTTCAAACAATGCGAAACCTTCGCGTGTCATATTATGTGACATAGTTATAAGGAAAAATATTAAACTTGATATATTGATTATGTCTTAAAAAACCTTCACAAAATGACCTATCTCATTCGAGGTTTCTTGGCTTTCGTCAAATGACCAATGTTATGGCTAGAATCAAGGCATAGTTTGTGATAATGGTCCCATATTGTGTATACACATGCATCATGGTATGGCGAACAATGTTGCAGGAGGAATGCAAGTTTTCCTTTTCATCGCACTAAAAAGCCATTTTTCATTATCCGAGCAAAAGGAATTTTCTAAAGCAACCACCAAATAGATAATTCAAAAACGGAGGGTTTGTGATTAGTTGATATGGATATCATATTTGGATTCCTCTCATTTTTCTGATCAATTTAGACATATTATTTGTTAAATTCGATTTATAGATTTAAAGATATTAATTATTCCATATTAAATAGAAAATACAAAAAAGTAAAATTATTATATTTTATTTGAATTCAATAATAGTTTTACTTATTCATTAATGTTTATTTAAATAATTGTTTGTAATTTCAAAAATACAAACATGTGACATGTTGATATAAGGGTTAATAGGATTGGTATCATAGTATTGACAACAATGTATGAATTACTTTATGAAACAGATTCAAGGAACGAGGAAGTTAAGCGTGCTGGAGCTGGAGTAGTATTAGGATGGGTGACCTTCCGGGAAGTTCGACCAAGACTGCAATTTAATTAAGTATTAAGTGTAATTAGTGTTAAAAATGTTCAAAGTGAGAGATTAACGAGTCAAACAGTTCAAAGATTCAAAAATTAAGAAAAAAAAAATAAAAAAAAAATTTAATTTTTTTTAAAAAATATTTTTGCAACCGGTCGACAAGCTATGCCGACGGCCGCTACGCCGACGGCATTGCCCTCGGCGTAGCATACGCCGACGGCATTTTGATACGCCGACGGCCTCTATATGCTCCGCCGAGGGAGCCCTTTGCCGAGGAGGCTACGCCGAGGGCAGCCGTCGGCGTAGCATACGCCGAGGGCATTTTAGGCTACGCCGACGGCTTTTTGCCCTCGGCGTAGCGCGCGCGTCCTGTAGTGTTCAAGCCCGAGGCCTCACGGGACATCCTCCGGATGTGCTTGTTCTTTGGTTCAGGTTCTTCTGGGAGTGCCCACATGAGATGAGATGCAGCAGGAGGAGCTGGGGAAGTAGCCCTTCCTCAGGCCCTTCTTGGTCAAGTTCTGGTTCCAGAACCGATGCACGTATATGGGGTTGCAAGCTCAAGTTCTGATAAGGTCACGATTGTTCCACAACCAACAGGGTGTCATGATCGTCGGTCGTAGGAAGATCCTGCAGTGGTGAGGAACTTCAGAGGTGCGCACGAGTCGATCAGGCGGTACGCAGGGCTGGCCTCGGGTGTGAGGAGGCGCACGTTTGAGCAGGTCGGACCGAGATTCAGGGCGAAGAGGTGAGAGGCACTGCCTGGTCGATTCGTGCGGGACGGCGGTGAGCATCCAACATGGAGGAGCGGTCAACTTGATGAAGGCCGTTCCGCTCCAAATCGACACGGTTGCATCGACCAAAGGCTGCACATGTATGGCCATCCCACATCCTCTCTATTTCTTCCGCCCCTTGCAAACACGAGAGCCTGCTACCCTTGCCTGATAGATTAGTGTTCTAGGCTGCTCCTTGCCAATCCATCACTTTCTAAATTTTTCTTTGGCAGTAGCTGATTATTGGGCATATGCACCGTGAATTGATGCCATCCCAGCTGTTTGTTATTATGTTTCTTACACCTTTCAGGTTTCTCTTGCAGTTGGTAACGGCTAGAGCAAACTTTAAGGTATTTTTATGATAACTGAAAAAGGTTTTGAGGACTACTTAGGGTTGCAGATGCGGGCTTTTGCGGGCTCTGATTTTGCATGCATGCATAGAAGTTAACGAGTGTGTTCAACGATAGAATCAACTAGATTTTGTTTATGCGGGATATTCGTGCGTACAGATGCAACATGGCCTCTTGGCCTAGCGGTTAAGCTTTAAAGAAAAGGAAAACTACCAGATCGGTTCCAACTTTCTACACCTAAACCGATGAACTATAATCGAATGCTTTTCAAGAGAACTAAAGTCTTAATTTCTTATGAATACTATATCTTTATATTTTTATACACTTGAATTTTACATGTATTATATCTTTATAAGCGGCGAACGAAAGTAAAATACCATAGATATAATTTTCTCTACAGTGGTTTTCGTTTGTTTGGTCCGTCGTCTGTGTTAAAATCCACCCGAGCGACAGCAAGGGCCTTTCGGTCCCGGAGCGACAGAGAGTCCCGGCCGACTCCAATACGATTTGATCTCCTCTTCCTCCCACCCCTCGAGTACGCCATGACCTGAAGAGGGGAGGGGATGTGGGCTGCCAGCTCATTTGGGGAGGGATAGGTGGAGGAGACAAGGGCAAGGGGGCGAGCTGCAGGGAATCGCAGGAATAGGACCCATCGCCCGTCGGCCACACGCAGCTGCACTAGCGCACACCCGACAGCCGAAATCCGAGCCAAGAGGAACAGGAGCCGCCCCCAGGAGCAGCAGGGGAGGCACCGGCGTCTTGATGGTGGGGAATCAGCGGAAAGGAGCGGCGTGGTGCCACCTAGATTGACAGAGGCACGAGAGGGAGCCGGTGACGGCCGGAATCGACGGCGTCCGCTCTGTTGAGTGGAAGTAGAGAGAAAAAAAATCAAGAAGAGGACGATGAGACAGAGGATGAGACAGTTCATGTGGGTACCGACTGTCTGCTGCTTTAGCATTTAACAGCACACCAACAGTGTAGGTGCCATGATTTTTTATTACTGGACTATAATTAAGTAGTATGCAGCGGATATTTAAATACTTTTATGTAGTGCTACTGTTTAGATGGTAATAATCTCGAGGCTTCCTCTATAATAGAAAGAAGTCACAAATTACTACCTCTATTTTTTGTACTCCCTCTATATTTTTATGGAGTAGGTTATTGTGATCTATCAAAAAAAAAATAGCAACGAATATGGTACTTCCTCTGATCCAAAGTACTTGATTCAGATTTGTCTAAATTTGGATGTATTTACACATGTTTTAGTACTACATACATCCAAATCTAGACAAATTGAGTAAAATTTGGATCCGAGGAAATAGTGTTATCATGACTATTAAAATTGTGATAGATTATCAAGCTTCTCCTTTATATATGGTGGTAAGAGCATGAAATTGAAAAATAATAATAGGAGAGTCATCTTAATATGACTTATATGTACGTAAAGAATGTGGTGCTCATAATTGTGTCACTCCCTCGTCGTATCTGATTTAGTATTTTGCTGCTCTATTGCTAGATTGATGAGTTTTAGATGGTCGGTGCTTATCGATAACTGTATTAGTCATAGAAAAAGTGATATTTGTATTATAAAAAATAATACGTATAGTAAAAGAAAATTTTAAACCGTAGTGTAGCATAACCTCCACTCTGGCTAGTCTGAAGACATCCATCACAAACACAACAAAAACAACAATGAACTTGTCCTAAGCTAATAAACAAGGCCACGTCTCGACCTACGCTAGTCGCATACGAAGAACAGATGCTCTAGAGGACTCTACTTGTCGACGCACCATCCATCAAGAAGAGTAGATGATGGGACTTGGTCGGGTCTGAGAAGGGGCCTCATTTTGGACTCGCCGACAAAGGCGTGCATTGCGCCCATGGAGATCACCCTAGGACAACCATGGGCACTGGAGGAGGTCAACTTGGAGCCTCCATGCCGAGTCTCCAAACGCGATGCTCCCAACAAAGTGACGATGCCGAAGAGGCCGCCATCGTGCCGATCCAGCTCTAGACCTAGGCTTTCTCCTAGAGACCTCTACCAAAATGGAGCGAGAGCAAGAGAAGTGTCGGCTCACCTCGGCGACGCCACCAAGGAGGGAAACGACACCCTCATCCATCGTCGTCGCCAGCAAAGGCGGCAAGACTTTCGTCCGTTGATAACCTTCCTCCTCCCGTGTTTGAATGGAGTACTAGAGTTCTAGATCTGCGTTTTCGCACATGCCCACCTCAACTTTCACTAGGCTGCTCTCCACCCGTGGAGAGGCAAAATCATGCATGACAACCCTCACACCAGTACCACATGATATTTTTGGACTCCATCAAAGCAATGGCGAAAGCCATCAACAAGTAGCCATTTTATCTGGGAAGCCCTAACACTTACTCCCTCCGTTTCAAAATATAAGATGTTTTAAGTTTGTGAAGAGAATGTATCTAGACTACTTTTAGTATGTAGGTTTATTGAGGTTTAGAGTGAACCTACACACTAAAATAAGTCTAGATACATTCTCTTTACAAACCTAAAACATCTTATATTTTAAAACAGAGGGAGTACATTATACTTGTGTAAGTTTATGAATTGTTATATTATCCGGACACGCAAACATCAACTTTTATTCACGGCGGAAAATTACTAAGATATGAAACACACACTTCTCAAAATTATTCGCTCAAATCCAACAATATTTTTCACGTAATTCCTTTAATACAAGTCCATGCCTTCCAAATCCACACTCTCCTAACTCTAGAGCACCGATGACCGTACTTTGTCAAATTTGAAATTTTATAGGGTGATAATATGTTTGAGGAGCTATATAGATGAATTGTATAGCGTAAACTTCGAGTCATCATATTGGTAGAAAAAGAAAAAAAAATCAACTTACCGTTAATAGATTTGATCCACCGAGAGCCCGATATTTTTCATCTCTTCTGTTGCTTGCAACAAGGGACATGAAAGGGGGAAGGAGCAAGCAAAACATGAGAAGTGGGTGCTTGATGCAAAGATCGACAGCTTCAGGGTTTCGACCATAGATGGAGTTGGATAGTCGAAGCTAAACAAGAATGAGTAGGTCATTGTGTGAAGAGATGCGTGCTTTGAGTGGCTCACTATTGAGCAGCACTGATCATCCAAGTAATGTTGTTTCCTAGTTTTCCTCGTCAGTTTTCCCTATTGCCTCCTATTCTCAAGTAAGACACACCATAAAACTCTATGTTTCCTAGTAACATGTCATCCCTCTGCCGGTTTCTCATTCCTTACACACATTTGCTGTCTCTTTACTGTATATCATTTTTTCTCTTCGTTGGTTTCTACAGTTACCACTTCACAGGTGTATATGGTTTCATGAATATCTACGATAGACTCAAACATTGGGTGGTATAAATAGACGTGCAAAGGTGCATTAGTCGCTAAGAGAGTAGCTAGCAGAGTACCCATAGATGTGTTCTAATAAATGTCAGTGCGCATATTTTTTTGTATATATTTTGATTGCACGTACTTCTGTATAAGTTCACATGCTGCAAAGTATCATCCTACCATTAGCAACATATATCTGCCAGATCTGTATTTATTTGACCCACAAGTGCTTGCAACATTTCATACATATATACTTTCAAAAGCTTACACTAATATTTCAACAAGAATGACCAATAGTTCAAAATAGTTTGGATTATCAAAACTGGGCTGGTAAAATAGGGGCACCTCCTTGGTTTGGACAACGAGAGGAAAATATTTTGTGCTGAACACTGGCTCATGTAGGTCTTCCTCCTATAGTTAATAGTCAAGCATGTCCCGCTCCGGCATTACACGGTGCACGCAAAGGTCGAATTCCACTAGAGGTTGTGTTAATCCAGTCTTTTTCTCCCGTGACTATTTGGTCAGTTGAACTCACTATTAAAAAAAAAGAAAGATTTTGACATCTGTAAAGAGCTTAAAAAGAAAAAGTAGCTTGTACATACTAGAGTTTTGTACAGTACTATTCTTTTTCGAAATTCTGAGTTGTAATGGAACTATGGATGGAAACATATTGTGGTAGTACTAGAGTTCTTTTTTTAAGAGTATGCCAATGACGTACCTTATCTTTATAGAAGGCAGAAGTTTGAGTACAAGAACGCTCCCACTCGTTGCGAACAACATGTGTAGCACAACCTCCACTCCGGCTAGTCCAAAGACATCCACCACAAACACAACAAAAACAGCAATGAGCTTGTCCTAAGGTAAGTAACAAGGCCACGTCAAGACCTACGCTAGTCGCATCCAAAGAACAGAGGCTCTAGAGGACTCTCCTTGTCGATGCACCATCCATCAAGAAGAGTAGATGATGAGACTTGGTCGGGTCCGAGAATGGGACTCATTTTGGACTCGCCGACGAAGGCGTGCATTGCGCCCATGGAGATCACCCTAGGACAACCGCGGGCACTAGAGGAGGTCAACTTGGAGCCTCCATGCTGAGTCTCCAAACGTGATGCTCCCAACAGAGTGACGACGCCGAAGACGCCGCCATCACGCCGATCCATCTCTAGACCAAGGCTTTCTCCTGGAGACCTCTACCAAACCGGAGCGAGTGTGAGAGAAGTGTCGGCTCACCTCGGCTACACCTCCAAGGAGGAGAACAACACCCTCAGGCATCGTCGTCGCCAGCAAAGGCGGCAAGACTTTCGTCCGTCGATAACCTCCCCCCTCCCGTGTTGGAATGGAGTACTAGAGTTCTAGATCGGTGTTTTCGCACGTTGATACGTCGGAAACGTATATCTAATTTTTGATGCTTCATGCTTGTTTAGTATCTACTTTGCTTTACTTATCTACACTTTGAGGTGCCTTTTACATGTTTTCTGGTACTAACCTATTAACAAGTTGCAACAGTGCCATATGCCTGTTTTTGGGTTCAGAAAAGTTAGAAAAGAAATATTCTCGGAATTGGACGGGACAAACGTCAAAGTCAATTACTTTTCCGTGGGGAACAAGAAGACCATAGGAGAGCCGAGGAGGCGAGCCAGAGGGGCCACCTCCCAGTGCGCGCCAGGGGCCCGCTACCGATAGGGTGGGCCCGCCCGCCACCGCCTCAGCCTCCCCCTTCGCCTATAAGAAGCCTATAAGAAGCCCTCGATGTAGAAACCCTAAGCACTCGATCAAATATCCACGAAACCGTCTGTAGCCGCCGCCACCATCATCCCTAGATCGGGGGGATCTGAAGTTCTTCCTGGCACCCTGCCGGAGGGGAGATCATCCCGTAGGCCTTCTCTCCGGTATGATGTGTGAGTAGTTCCACTTTGGACTATGGGTCCATGTAGTATCTAGATGGTCGTATCTCCTCCTTTGTGCTTTTATGTATAGATCTTGTGAGCTCCGTTCATGATCAAGATCTAATCTATTTGTAATCATGCATGTTGTGTTTGTGGGGATTCAATGGATATTGTCGTGGTGGTGGCACGGCGGATGCCATGGATAGGCTAATGTTTGGGGCCAATGGATGCTAGAGGGATCCGGGGAGGGAAGATGCAGTTACTTCTACACACAAATTACTAACATGCAAATATTTATTTCTCCTCTCTTGGGCTACAAGTACTCCTCGAGCTATTTTGCAGGAAGAAGAGAAAAGCTACACGAGCCTTACGGCCTCGAGTGAATCGATCCCCCTCTCAGGAGTCCATGCCTCTCCTTATAAAGGGGTTCCTTGGCTCCTTCTAGGGCTGACGTGGCAAGCATATTCTTGGAATATGCTTGTCCCAAAGTGGTAACTCGGCGAGCTCCTTTCCGTGTCTCCCTTCTATCGGCGGCAAGGTTCGAGAGGGCCTCACATGTACGCCTCGGGCTTTCTCACTGTCACCTCCGTGATGCCTGTCTGCCCCTCTGCATCTCTGCTCTTTGTCCTTAGCGCTTGGCTCTGTCCAGATTCCTCCTATAGCAGCTAGGGTTTGACCTTAGGCACCTCCTTCTCCCGCAAGCTTCATGTTACTCGGCGTTGTCTTGGATAACTCGGCTCGACCTTTACCTGTATTCAAGTTGTGCATACATACTCGGCCGACTTAACTCGTACGTCGGTCGGATTAGGTATCGCTCCCTTCGTAGGTATCATGGCCGTGCTTACCTCGGCCGACTTTCACAGGATTCGGCCGATATAAATAGTAACTCGGCATATGACAGGGGAAACTCCTTTTATCTTCCCCTGTCTTGACCCTATCCGGGGTCACCTCCACAACATTAGTCCCCGAAGCTGGTGTGGTCCTGCCCGTAACCTCGGCCGGGCCACATCAGTTTCCCTATATTCATTTCTCCTTATCTCCGAGTTACTTTTTCCTGTTCGAGGTACCCGCGCTGCTTCTCGTGCACGCCTCGTCCTACGTGTAACACCCATCATTATTTTTATAGTTTTTTGTTCCTCTGATTGCCCACCGACAGTTACTGTGATTATCGCGCTGTCGGCCGCGCTGACGCCGCGCACGCATTGGTCAGGAGGCCTGATCGTCTCCTGCGTCGTGTGGTCCTTGGTGTGGCTCCACTTAGCCGCGAGCGGTTCCACCGCATGAACGATCTACACAGTTAACGATCGCACGCACGATCCCACTACTGCCAGGGCCGCGCGGTTATAAAGAGGGGCACGGGGCTATAGGGTTCACTTTCCCCCTTTGCTTACCGTTGCTCTTCTTCCTCCTTGCGCCTGTGCGTCTGTTCGTGCTCCTGCGGCTGCGCCATCGTCGACATCTTCGACGGCGAGGCCACAGCCTTCCTTCGTCGACCCCACCGCGCGCCGCTTCCGGCGCCGTTGCCGGTGAGTTTTTCTATGGTCCCACTGCTAGGCTCTCTCCCTAGACGCATCCGCCGTTCTCCTGATTTCCCGTGCGGCTCTTTTCCGCTCTGCCGCCGTCTTTGCCTAGAACCACGACGGGCCGCGCTTAAGCCTAGCTCCGCCAAGTTCTTCTTCCGTTGATTCCTCCGCGACCCTATGTCGAGTTCCGTTAGTGACGCTTATCGAAGACGACGACGTAGCTGCCCGAGCGGGCTCTGGCGAGTTCCTCCGTCACTCGTCGTGAGATCGAGTAGTTAATTAGGACTCGCCGATTCTCGCCGAGGTAGGTCGCCACCGACAAATGAACCTTCTCCCGTACTCAACAACGGCGAGTATGTCGTCTTTATGTCTCACTTTGCTCGTGGGTTTGGTCTTCCTCTTAGCGATTTTGCTAAGGATTTCCTTGATTACTTCGGCCTTCAGCCGCATCACCTTCCGGCTAATGCCATCGCCTCCCTATCCGCTTTTATCTCGGCCTCGGAAGGATACTTCGGCCTCTGGCCGTCTGTGCATGTATGGTCCAAATTTTTCCAGATCCGATCTAACGCCGTTCCAGACAAATCCCTTCAGCCGTCTGAGAAGTTGCTCACCCAGTGTGGAGCCGCGTCCATCACACCTCGGAGAAAATCCGAGTTTCCTCGTGTTGCTGGTCTCGAGTCTTGCAAGAAGTGGCATAGATCATTTTTCTATGTCAAGAACACTGGAAAGGATGACAAGATTCGGCTCCCTGCCTTCTCCATCGGCCCCCTTTCAAGAGGAACTGGACCTACAACCCCAGGAAAAGCCATGCTTTGGCCGAGGCCTTCGAGATTCGGCTGAAGGAGTTGATCCGCGCCGGGATACGTGGCGAGGATCTGATGACCACCTTCGTCAGCAGCCGAATCTGCCCTTTCCAGCATCGTACGCATAAACTCTGTTACATGAGCGGTCCCCTCGATCCCAACCGAGTATCATCGGTTGAGCTCGAGGATTATCTTATTTACAAGCGTGTCCGAGCTATCTTCAAGACTGATATGCCGGAAGACTGGACCTGGGGGCTGAAGCCGTTCACCCGCGGCAATCCCCCTCCCGAGGTAATTTTATGCATTTGTGTCTTGCTTTCTAATTGCGTTTGTGACTCCTTTTGCTAATCCCTCTTTGTCTCTTTTCTTGCAGAGATTTGCGCAGCAAAAGATCGAAGATGCCGAGGTTCTGGCCCTCCCGTGGACCGCAGATCGGAACACCCCGGACAAAGGGGGAGCCCGACTCGAGGAGTTTGTTCCCAAATCGACCTCTCTCGCGCCCGTGGCAAGACCTCGCCCACGGGAGGAAGGTGATTCGGACGACGTCCAAATTCTTGAGGTAGCCGCAATGCCTATCTCTTATGCATTTCGCTTCTACTTCCCGCTAATCAGCGTGGTCAGGTGCACGACGAGCCTCTCGCCTCCCAACCTCCTCCCTCGAGGAAGCTGCAACTTGTCTCCGAAGCCGCTCCCAAGAAGCAAACAAAGAAGTCAGCCCAGCACCTTCCGAAGTGTAAAACCATGCCCAGAGTTACTGGGTGAGTTCATTTTCATTTGTATTTCTTGTTTCTCTCTTTCTGTCTTTTGATTTGACTTTCTGTGCTTTTGCAACGCTCCTCTTTCTGTTAAACCAAGTGGCCCGAGTATGACGAGTCATACAACTCGGCTGCCTTCTCCTCCGCCTCCTGAAGATACCAGAGCTCCTAGTCCTGCTCGCGTTGACTCTCCTCCTGCTCCGACTCAGACATCACCTCGGCAAGATGTACCCGTGGTCTCCATTGCTGATGTCGATATAACTCCGCCAGTAGATTCTCCTACCGAACCTGTTGCCTCCGTTGCGAACCCCGAAGTTTCTCCCAAGATTCCTTTGACCCCCACAATTCCAACCGCAACTCCAACTCCAGCCGAGGATATCACCACCTTGGCGCCCTCGGAAACCATAATTCCTCCGGCCCCCAAAGATGCCACTCCAAGTGCCGAGGTTGCGTGTCATGGGAATGGTCACGGCAGACGCTGCAATCAGCAGCGAGTAGTAGAACGAGGGGCAAGGGCGGCCAGGCATCTGCGGTGCGAGATGAGGGCAAAGACACAGGGTTTACCCAGGTTCGGCCCCCCGGAGGGTAAAGACCTACTCTGCTAGATTGTATTAGGAGGTGTTAATGGGCGAGCTCGGCGGCTAGGCGGAGTCGCTAGGGTGTATGAGGGAACGTGTCTCTACTCCCCATAGGGAGGTTTATATAGGCTCACCTCCCTAGGGTTTACATATCCCAACCGATTCGGGTTAGCCTTCAGAGTCGTTTAACCCAATCCGATCGGGCCTATCTACTCGCCTGGCCTTCAGCTTCCAACCGGGTACCTTGCTGGGCTTCAATCCACTCGCTTCTCCGTGCCCACCGCCAGCCGGCCGAACGCCCCGCCGAGTATACCCCAAGAGGGCGATCCCCATCAAGAGTCCCCGAGGCCGCCGCCGACATGGCGTGGTGCTGGCAATGGAGTATACGGCTCGTAGTAGGCATCCAAATAATCGTCGGGCGGCTCTCGTATGAAGAAGAAAATCCGTGAACCAAGTCGCTTTTGGCGAAGTCGAGTCGGCGAACGCTCGTGGTGATTGACCTAGCGAGCAATGACCGGAATTGGACCGTCAGTGGTCAAACTAGCCGCTGGGTAATCCAACGGTAACTTTGGCGTAATCATCGCGCTGTAACGGCCTGATTTGGCGGGTAACTCCCGCTATATAAGAGGAATGGTAGGCAATCAGAGCCAACCGCCCACCACTTCTTCCGAAAAGCGCCAGATTTTCCTTCCTTTGCTCCACGATCCAATCGACCAAATCCTCCGATCTCCAACCAACCTTCGCCATGGCCCTTCCACAACCATGGGCAGGTCCAAGTGCACAAGGGCGCAATGGCCTCTTCGAGGAGGCTGAATCATGAGCCGGTGTTGGCGATCCTCACCGAGAAACGACCCCAACACGCGAGAGAGGGAATTTGTCTGCTTCACCAGTCATCTCGAGCGGGGCTAGGGTTTCCCACGCCTTTGTTCTTTCGGCGCTTACGCTTACTACGGATCCAGCCTTCAGACCGGGTCCCCACAGATTGAGCAGCTAGCCATCTTCGTATGCTCATGAGTGCTACTTGGCTGCCGCCCTACTTTCCCTTGTGGCAGGATCTGCTCCATGGACGGATCAGCCGCGAGAGGCAAGGCTCAATGCTAGCCGGGCGGCTTGACTTTCCAGCTCAAGTCCAAGGCTTCTTTCTTCGATCCGATGCTACCGCCAAGGCAGCGAAAGCAACCGGAAGAAGTCATGGTTCTACGTGGCGAGGCGACCCAGAGGACGAGGTGGCGATCCCGGTACTCGCCAATCGCTCCGAGCCACGCCATCTCCAAGTCGGCAAGCTCCCCGACGACCAGCGGATGGTCGCGATTTAGATGCTCCAGCCATCCGTGGTCTTAAAAAGAAGGGCCTTCAGACGTTAAACTTGTACAATTGCTGGCTTGGGCGACGGCTCGTTCCACTCGCCCAACGCGACCACTACATGTATCAGTACATGAGCCGGGGAGACTCGACGAAGGCCTGCCTCGACGAGTGGAAGCCGGAGGATTATCTCCCCGTTGAAGAAGATCACCCAGCGGTGTACCGGATGCACAGGCCGGGTCGCTTCTACACCGCAAGCGTCCGCCCAACGGTAATTCCTTTACCTTGTTCGCAGCGCAGTGCAACGCAGTAATTCGATTCGCTTTTGTATTCATTGCAGCTATTCCAATTGGTGGAAGGTGGCTCCACCTTCCGATGATGAGAGCCCGCCATCGGCCCAGACGAGGCGATCGCCACCCGCGAGGGGAAATGAGGACGACGAGGTCGAGTCCGAAGAGGAAATCGCCCCGCTGGTCCGAAAAACCCGCAGGCAACGCCAGCGCGAAATCGAAGCGAGCAGAAGCCTCGAGCGTCATGATGACGACGACGAGCTCCCAGAAACCACCTCGCCAGCCACTCTTCAAGAAGAAGAAGAAGGAAAAGGAAACGAGGGCCTCAAGAGGAAAACGGTTGCCATGGCCTCGCCGCACTCGACGAGCAGCCCGATGCTCCCAGCTCGCCCACGGCGCCGCCTCAACGACAACCGCGCTTAGACACGCCGACCGGGAAGTGCCGCTGGCCTCGATGCCTCCGCCATTCGCGCCGCTCGGGCTAGGAAGGCTCCGCGCGCGATTTCGCCCGCAGGGAGGTTCCGGTGGCGTCTCGCCCGCAGGAGGCTCCGCCGCAGCGGCTCCACGCGAGAAGCCTCACGAGGGTGTCCTGAGGCGCCATGCCTCAACGACGAAGAAGCCCGTCGTGTCTTGGGCACGCGACGCCCTGAACCAGGCTCGCCGCCAACTGGGCCCCGAATCGAAAACCGCCGCCTTCGTGACACGCTTTCATCCCGGCCGCCATGAGTGCGTTCACCCTTCCCTACTTTTCATAACTATTTCGATTGTCTTTATTGATTCGATTGATATGCAGACCGAGTGAAAAGATGGGCCACCCGACCGTGGGTACCCTCCGCCGCTAGCGAGGAGGATCCTTCCCGAAGAGGAAAGCGGACGAGGTCGCCGCCTCGGAGGGCAGCAAGAAGGCGAAGGGCGACATCGCCATCGTTCTCGACGACACGGCGTCGCTACGGCTGCCGGACCGCGGTGGAAGCAACCGCATCACGGAGGACGCTTTGCCTAGACCGGAGGAAGCGATTTTGAGCGGTGCCTCGATCGCTACCTTCCCCGCTTCGTGACTAAGGCGGCACGGCGAGCGGGCTGCGCCCGAGCTCGCCCGTGGACCGCCGATGCTGAAGTCGACCAGCGCGGGCACACGCCATACCGCTATGCGTCGTGGACAATACAACCCATGGCATGCTTGGTGCAGCCATCCGTACCTCCACCCCGAGGATCAGGTCGGTTTGCAGCGCTTGATTCTTATAATTTCGCTCGCTTTACTTTCGCATCCAGTCGAGAAAAGCGCACGCTTAAATTTTAGCGGGTGGGCACTTAGGAATTTTCTTGATCGCTACCCTGGCGCGCACGCGCTAAATTTAGCGGTGGGCACTTAGAATTTTCTTGATCGCCAGTCCCTGGCGCGCACGCCGCTAAATTTAGCGGTGGGCACTTAGGAATTTCTTGATCGCTCCCCGAGCGCACGCCGCTAAATTTAGCGGTGGGCACTTAGGAATTTCGCTTTTACCGACTTTTTGATGATATGTGGTCTGCAGCTTGAGTCGGCACCGATTGCCGCGAAACAGCGTCCGAGAAGGAGCTGGCCACCATCCAAGAGGCGAACAAAGAGCTTGCTGTTGCTGCAAGGCAGAGGAAGCTCGCCAGAGCTTGTCCTCGCCGTGAGTTGGTGGCGGCGCGATCCGCCTGGTGTGCTGCTGAACAACGGGTCGCCGACCTCGAGCGCGAATCGGGAGGCGAGAAGAAGCGAAGCTCATGACGGGCGAGCTAAGGCCGCCATTGCGTCGGAGGAGGACCGCAGGTGTCGGAAGTCCTTATTGGGCTTCGTGGCGACCACACGCCGCTTCAGCTTCATCACGGACTCGCCTGCTGCTTGGTGAGTGCATCTTCCTTTCTGTTAGTTGTAGTTTTGTGGTGTCCGGTACTCATCATTGTCTCCTTCGCAGGTCGTTATTGGTAGCCAAGAAGAAGCGAGCTCGCTGACGCGAGGCGTGAAGCATGCTCGCCGACTGGCGACGCTGTCGGCGACGCATCCGCGCCACCTTCAAGAAATATCGCCACGCAGGTTATTCCCAGCGACCTTGTTGAGGTGTGGGAATATTTGGAGAAGGCGCCATGGCCGTCGAGTTCATGACGCGTCGGCGCCGGGCGCGGAGCGCCGACAAGATCGAGTCTGACTCCCACTTCCCAAGATTTTGATGTTGACGATGTGACGAGTGGGTATCCATCGCCGATCGCGGTGGATCTGTCCGAGGTTCTCAAGTTGCAGGAGCGTGCTGCATGTACTCGAGCGGTCCGGGCGATGGGCGATCTCCTTCCCTATCGAGACGGTCGTCGCAATAACGACTCCGAGCCGCATCGTGACTTCAAGGTCGAGCAGCCTTTTCGCGGTGATGGCTGGTGAACTGACGACGATCCATCAAACCCGTGACACCGTTCATCCGTAATCGCCGTGATGTCGGGCGAAGTCATCCAAGCCTCGCAGTAGGGTAGTTTGCCTTGAAGTGTTAGCAGTCGCCATGCGGCATATTTTGTAACATAAGACAATGCAAGATGCGATTGAATGGGACGTTGTATCCATTTTGCTATTCGCTTGTGTGATTTGGATTGATTTTGAACGAGTCCCCGAGCGTCCGCCTTTTGTGGATTTACCTCAGATATGGTGTGTGTTGTTATCATGTGTTCTGTTGATTTGGTCGACTCGCCCGAGCTCGGAGAGCCAGTCGCAAGGCGACTCCCTTGAGTGCTCTGTACTTTACCGTTTTCCCGTACGCGGACGGGGTCGGGTGGCCGAGTCCCCGAGCGTGGTACTTGGTAGTTCTAGGCGCGACTCGAGGGTGGTTGAGGACTTAGCGCGTTGTCGTGAGCGCCACCCTGCCTGGCCCGGGGTCACTGGCGCAGTCCCGGCATGCTCTCTTACTTGGCGTTTTCGACCGATCGCGACGAACCTGGTATTCAGCACCGAGCGTGGTACTTAGCCGCTCGAGTCGCTAAGCCGAGGATGCGGAGGACCAAGGTCGCCGTGAGAAGCGAGGGCGCTTGTCTTGGCTCGAAGCCGGTCGAGCTAGGCGACTCAATGGGGCTCCGGTTGGCGTTTCGTGGACGATGCAAGACCTGAAGTGATTCAGGTTTACACCGCACTACTTAGCCGTGCGATCGCTGTACCAAAGGTTGACTTCGCATTTTAGCGCATCATTGTTATTACGAAAAGCGAGTGGCACAAGTCATGGAGAGTAGGCGCAATTTGCGTAATGCTTTCTTTTATTTCATAGCGACCGGAGAGTACATGTGGGGTTCTAGGAGTAGAACTTCCGAGGAGGTTTACATTCCATGGTCGCTGACGCCGAGCTCGCCGCCGTCCCCGCGACGCCGATGAGGTAGTAGAGTCGCTGCCGAGTACGCTACCGATAGCGAACGGGCCTCCCACGGAGGGGAGAGCTTGTGCATGCCCTTCTTGTCCGGATGAGGCGTAACACCAGGTCGCCTTCGAAGGTGCGGGTTTTCACCCGCCCGTGGTAGCGCGAGTCCTTGTTGGTAGATGGTGCGTGACCGAGCGAGGTCGCGTGCTTCGCCGAGCTGGTCGAGCCCATCTTGGCGGGCCAGCTCGCTTATGGCCTCAGATAATGGACGCATGCCACGAGTCGTGTTCGAGGTCGGTGGGCATGACTGCCGCGCCAGAGACCATGAAGAAGGGGTGAATCCAATCGATCTGTTAACCGAGGTGCGGATTCCCCGATAACGGAGGGCAACTTTCGACCCAAGACTCAAATGCGCCGAGTGGTACTTTGAGTCGCGATTCAGCCGTGGAGGATGCTTTGGTTGGCTCGTTCGCCGCCGTTGGATTCGGTGGGCGATCGACGCGAGATCGAGCCGGATGTGGTGCTCTTCGCAGAATTCGCCATTGCTCCTTGGCAAAGTTTGTGCCGTTGTCCGTGATGATACTATTTGGGAACCCGTAGCGATATATGAGCTCAGAGGAATTTAGTGGCGGTCTTCCTGTCGCATTTCGACTGGCTTGGCCTCCACCCACTTGGTGAATTTGTCGAAAGGCGACCAGCAAGTGGGTGTAGCCGAGGGGCTTTCTTGAAGGGCCCACCATGTCCATGCCCCATACGGCGAATGGCCAAGTGATGGGGATCGCTTGAGCCGAGCTCGGTGCGCGCGCTGATTGGCGATTGGCACCCGGCGCATCGCTGACGATGTCGACAATGCGTGCGCAGTGGGCCAAGAGAAGCCGTGTCGCATAGCCTTGGCGACCAGGGAAGCGGCGGCGTGGTGGCCGCAGCCACCGAGTGAATGTCGGAGGATTTTGCGCCCTTCACCGGTGACGCAACGCTGGAACACGCCGGTGACGCCGCGCTGTGTAGCTCGTCGTCGATGATGGTGTAAGACTTGCATCGGCGAGCGATCATTCGAGCGTCTGTCTCGCCCGCCGGCAGGTGCCGGATTCCGTAGGTGATGTAGGGCTTGGTCCAGCCGTCTGCTCGGGCGATGCGACCAAGGCTGCTGCCTCGGTTGGAGTGGGACTCGATGTCGATCTCCTCGGGGAGAGACCGATGGTTTGAGATTGTGTCGAGGAACACGCCGGGTGGTGCGAGTCGAGCCGACCCGGCGCGAGAGGGGTCGGGCCTCGCTTTTCGCCGTCGATCCACTCGGCCAGTAGCCGTGAAGTGGCCGCCCAACTTGTCCACCTCTTGGCGCGCCGCCATGGTAGGGGAGATGGCGCCGCAGGTGCCGCGACTTGCCCCGCGACGAGGTCAATCTCGGTAGCATCAAGGCGATTGACGTTCATCTCCTTGGCGGCTCGCATGTCAGGAGTAGGGCCTCGATTCAGCCATGTTGTTGGTGCAGGCGTGAATTTGAGGCGGAGGATGTGGCGGAGCTTGTCGCCTTTGGTGAAGTCAACACTATCCCCGCCTGCACCGTCCGCTTTGGAGCCGCCGGCGCAGGCTCGAGTAATGGAGGTACGGCAGCTTTCTCCGCTGCTGGGCCTTCCCGCTTAGCGGCGAAGTCTGCCAGTTCGCGACTTAATCGCCGTGGCTCAGATTTAATGTTGTGGACGCCAATCTCGACGGGCCCACTTGGCGACCCGTCCGTCGCCGCTGATTGCGGATGATGTCTTGCAGTGGCGCCGAGGAGACGACCGTGACCGGTGCTCTCGAAGTAGTGCGGCAGCGCCACGAGCCTCAAGACCGCGATAGCTTTTGGTATCAGGTACGGGCGCGACTCGGTGAGGACCTCGCTGATGTAGTACAATCGACGCTGACCGGGCGCCTTTCCTTCCTCTCGTCGCTCGACGACCATCACAAGATCGACGACGCCGGATGCCGCGACGTAAACCAGCATAGGTTCTTTGTCGGCGGGAGCGGCGGTAATGGTGCGCGAGTAGCACTTTTTGAGGTCGCGAGCGTGGTCCGCCTCCTTGTCCCAATCGAAGGTGGGGTTCTTGCATCAGCGGTATAGGGCATCCCTTTTCGCCCAGTGGGGATGAAGCGACCGAGAGCCGCCACGCCCGCCAGCTTCGACGCCACGCAGCACTCGGGTTTGCCGAGGGCGATCGTGTCGATCTTTGTTGGGTTCGCCTTGATCCCTCGCTTGGAGACGACGCACCCAAGAGGTTGTCCGTGGTACAATCAAGGTGCACTTGCCGGGTTGAGCTTTATCTTGTACCGCAGATTAGCGAGTTTCGCCAGTCGGCGGTAGGTCGCCTTGGCGAGCGGATTTCACGACCACTTCGCCGATGTAGACGTGATGTTGCGCCAATTTGGCTCGCGAGGCATTCTTGCATGCACCGCTGGTAGGTTGCCCGGCGTTTGAGGCCGAAGGTCATGGCGGTAGCGTAAGGCTCAATGGCGTGATGAACGCCGTCTTCTCCTCGCTCTCGACAACCATTTTGATCTGGTTGTACCCGAGTAGGCGCCGAGGAATCATAGCGACTCAACCCGCGTTGAATCGATTATCCGATCGATCCGCGGAGGACGAATCGCCTTTGGGCGGCAAAGGTTTGTTTGTGTAGTCGATACACATTCTCCGTGTCCCGCTTTTCTTCACCAGACCGGGTTTGCCAGCCACTTGAGTATTTGATTGGCGGATGAAGCCGGCAGCAGTAAACGCTGCACTTCCTCGGCGATTGATCGACGACGTTCTTCATTGAAGGGTCAGAGCGACCGCTTGACAGTCGCACTTTGGGGTCGGCTTAGCTTGTGCTCAGCGAGCTCCCTAGGGACACCGGCATGTCGAGGGTTTCGCGAAGATGTCCTGTTCTCACGGAGGAACTCGGCGAGCGCCTTCCTATGCTGGGCTCATGCCTGTCCCGATTGTCACCGCTCGCCGGAGTCGCCGGGACCAGCTCGACGGCGAAAAGGCCGTGGCCTCAAAGGTTGAGGTGTTTGCGCCCGAGTTGGGCTTTGAGTATTGTGGGTCGATTGTTGACGACCGCCGCGATTTGGCGAGCTCGTCGGCGTGATTAGTCTCGCCGCGATGACGGCGCCGGGCGAAGTTCGCCTTTGGCTTCGCATTCGCGCCATGTCGGGTCGCTGATGGTGATGACGCACGCCCGGAGCTTCATCGCGTTATACGCATAGTGGGTGCCGCCATGAATTTAGCGAACGCCGCGCCCTGTGACGCAGCAGGTAAGGGCTGCCAAGGGCACCAAATAAGACGATCCGCCGGTGCGGAAGTTTGCCGAGTACCGAAAGTGACGGCAGCGTGACTTTGCCGATCGGATACGCCTTCCGACCGGGACGATGCCGGAACGTGGTGTGTTGTTCGATCATCGATCGCGGGAGCCGCAACCTCTTCAAGGTGTCGAGGTAGAGGATGTTGATGGAGCCGCCGCCCATCGCTGTCTTGGGAGCCAGAGTCGCCAACCTTGCTTGACCACCAAGGCGACTCGCCCCGGTACTGGCGCGTGGCGAGTGGTCTTGCCGCTCGGTGATGGTTGTTCCGACCAGTTCAGAACCGGGGACGCTTTGGGCCACCGTATGGACGGCGACGGCGCGGGCGATGACCTTCTTTTCGCGCCGTGTTGAAGCTCGTGAAGGTGTGGAGCGAGCCGCTACTTTGTAATTTTCCGCCATTTGGCGGTCGTTGTCTGTGTCCTCCGCCGCTGCTGCCTTCTCGATTTCCCTAGGGTGTGGCAGTCGGCGGTGTGTGTGCGGGCTTCCTTCCTGCTATGGAACGCACATGGTTGGTTAAGGAGGGCCGCGATCGAACCTTGGCTTGTTCTTGTAATTGCCGCCATCGCCGCTGTTCCGTCACGCGGTAGTTTGGGCTCGCCAGCGTGCCAGCGTTGGCGACGGTTGACTCACGGGCGCTGCTGAGGCGGTGCCGCCAGAAGCGTAGGTCGGTTCGGCGTCCGCTGTCGTTACCGCCGCGGCGCGTTTGCCTCCGACTCGCCGCTTCCTGGTTTGGATCTTCCTCGCGTACGCTGGCGATCTCGAGGAGGTCGGGATGTTGTCGAGTGCGGGAGTGTCGCTGAGCTTGGCGACTAGAGGCTCAGAACGCACGAGGTCTTGAAGCAATGGATCGCGGTGTCCGGTGGATGCCGACCGTTGTACCAAAGCTCTTGCCACCGTTGGACCCAGTTGCGGTCGATTGCTGGGTCCCCGGACGCATCGCTCCAGGTCCTCAATGGTGGCGCGGGTGTAGGAGCACTCGGCGTCGACGGCGTCACATTTCCTCCCTGTGAGGCGACATCGTCGGGAGAGTGTTGATCCATCGCCGCACGCCTCTCCATCATCGTGGGAGGTAACGGCGGCGAGTAGGTCGGTGACCCGCGATCCCCATTGCCATGAGGTATGTGTCGAGCCGATCAAGGGTCGACGAGGAATCGTATTTTTCTATCTCCTTGGCGCCTTGAAGTTTGGCGGGTACTTCGCCTTGATCATTGGTCCGCACTTAGGCCCAAGTCGATCGACCCCATAGGTTCGCCATCGCGCGATTAGTTAGGTGTGCCGCAGTCGGGCTGGCGGCGCGCCAGCTTTGGTTGTTGATGATGTGGGTGCGGGCGCCGGGGTTGTCCGTTAGCGGCGACGGTTGGTCGCCGGGATCGTTGGTTGGCAGCGTCATGGGTCAGTGTTGGAGCTGCAGGCTCGTGGCGGCAGTTGAGGGTGTTTGCCGCCGGCCGCTGAGGCCGATCCGCTTCCCGAGGAACGCGAGTATACTCGAAGCTATGAGTCGGCGCCGCTTGCTGCTCCACGGCCTTCGCAAGCAGGGCCTTGACGCATCGATCTGTAAGGCGCCGTCGCCGGTGGCCGTGATGCTATCGGCCGCCGCTCGCCACGAGGTTGTCCATCGGGTGGAGAACGGTGGGAGGCCGCTTGCGCCTCGCTCCCGTGAGGAGACGACTATCCGCGGCTGGTCCTCGGAGGTGCGGTTGTGGTGGTGGGGCACCCATCGCCGATCTGGCGGGGCCGGGCGCTTCCCGTGGCGTTTCGCAGATCGCGCTACCGCTATGCGAGCTCGTTTTGCCGTCGAAGTTCGTGGCACGCCTTGAACGCGGGTTCAAACGTGACCTGATCCGCTGGTGGTAGCGTGATAGCCTCGCGCCACCGCTGTGGCGGAATTTTTCGCCGCCGCTCCTTACGTACCGCCTCCGCCAGTTTCAAGCGGAGTTCTCGACTCCGCTGCCGTGGCGTTAGGAGGATTGGGTGGAGAAAGGATCCTCCGGGATCGGTGCCGGTGGCCATGTAAGCCGCGGGCGATCGCTCCTTCGGAGGTCGGCGGAGTTCTCCGAGCCGAGTCGAATTCAAGATTCCGAGGATGGAGGGGTCTCAAGTCTCCCGTTGGAGACCTAGGCGATGGAGCCCGCGGATGAGGCGGCCGCGCGATGGATCCGTGAGTGACGCCGGGTCGCCGAGTCGGCGTCCGGTGAGGGCCGATCTTCGCGCCGTTGAATTCGCCACGTTGTCGGGCCGAGTTGTACCGGAGGCAAGGCGGTGGATCGTGCGAACCCGCTCGGAGAGCCGATCAAGGCGGCGACTGCGGATGCGAGCCGAGTCCTCCGAGACGGCGACGCCGGTGAGGCCGATGAAGAGGCCGATCGTGCCGATTGGCGTGATCACGCGGCGTGACGGGTCGCGCCGGACGTAGCTGCTCGGCAAGATCCGGAGCATCTCGCCGATCGCTATCATGCGGCCGGTGGCGACCGCCTGCTGATGGGCAGATTGATCTCGCCGCAGAACACCGCCAGACCGCCAGCCCCACGTGGGCGCCACTGCCGTGGGAATGGTCACGCGCACGCTGCAATCGGCAGCGAGTAGTAGAACAAGGGCAAGGGCGGCCATCTCATGCGGCAGATGAGGGCAAAGACACGTGGTTTACCCAGGTTCGCCCCTGAGGGTAAAGACCTACTCGCTAGATTGTATTAGGAGGTGTTACAATGAATGGGCTAGGCGGCGAGTCGCTAGGTGTATGAGGAACGTGTCTCTACTCCCCCATAGGGAGGTTTATATAGGCTCACCTCCCTAGGGTTTACATATCCCAACCGATTCGGAGCCTTGAGTCGCTTAACCCAATCCGACTGGGCCTATCTACTCGCCTGGGCCTTCACTTCCAATCGCCTCGGTACCTTGCTGGGCTTCAATCCACTCGCCGCTCAGCCCACTTGCCAGCCTGGGCCAGAACGCCCCGCCGAGTATACCCCAGTAGGCGTATCCCCATCATTGCGGCCCCTGCCGACATCTCTTCTAAGGCTAAGAAGGTTGTTGTTACCAGACCTTCATCATCTCAGAAGGGGCCGGGTAGCTCCTCTCAATCCAACATTGCTGATGTGTTCCACAAGGGGGTTTCCTCTGCTAAGACCGTTGTCACCCCGACCGCTGATACTCAGCTTACTCTCCACAAGAGTCCCGCGGTGGAGGTGGTTACACAACATGTCTGAGGTAAAGTGCTGACTCGTACCGAGAGTGAGAACAGCCTCGGCTCCTTGGTTGAGTATGCCAATAATTGGAATGTTGCTGATCAGCTTGAGGGCAATCCGAGCAATCAGCCATTTCAACTCTCTGACATCAGCAGTCACTTGCATATGGCTGCTAAGATCGTGCTTGACAGCGATAAGATGAACGAGGTAATTGCTTTTGTTGACATTTGGTTAGTTATTCGGATGATAGTATATATACTCTAGTCCTCGAAGCTTGCAACCGAATAACTTGTTATTCGTTTGGAAACTTTGTTAGGACTAAAGTGCGTTATTTTCCAAGTGAATTTCCTGTATGACTTTGACTCATCGTGGTTCATTTGTATTCCATATTAAGTGTTTGCTGAATCCGGATCCGTTTCAGCTTTGATTACCCATCTATTTAGGTCCGAGATAAGTTTTGCTTGACCCGTATCTGTCTTAGCTTTGAATATGTAGCCACCTAGATCCGAGTTAAGCTTTGCTTGATTTAGATCTGTCTTAGCTTCGAATATCCAGCCACCTAGATCCGAGTTAAGCTTTGCTTGATTCGGATTTGTCTTAGCTTTGAATATCTAGCCACCTAGATCCGAGTTAAGCTTTGCTTGGTTCGGATTTGTCTTAGCTTTGAATATCTGACTATGTAAGTCATTTTGGCACTCAGGTTGCCCACGATCGTCGGACAGCCGAATTCCAAAGGCTGCTTTTCGCGCACAAGAAATTACAAGAGAAGTATGAGAAAGTTCTTCCCGTGGTGAAGAAAGCTGGTATCTTAATAAGTCTTTGTACTGTCCCTTAAGTTTTTAATATCTTCGACTTGAGGTGCTAATCCATTTTCGCTGGTACACAGGTAACATCAATAATCTTAATATCCGTCTTGACAAGAAATTCAAAGCTCTGGAAGGTTAGTTATTATTTTTCTCTATTGCTTTTCGTTCGAGACTTATCCTGGGTTTCTTATAACCTTCTGTCTTTGGTATAGCCGAGTTACAAACTCTTGCAGCGTCGCATCAAGAATGCATACCCATGCCTGATATGATGCTGCATTTTTTAGAGCAAGCCGCCACTCATTCGGCGCAATTGAAAGAGAAATATGACGAGATAACCCGGTTGTGCGCCGAGGTGGAGTCCCTTAAGCTTTCTCAGAAATCTGAGTTAGATAAAATTGATCAGGAGTTCTCCGAAGAAAAGAACCGGCTAAGTCTGCAACTACAGAAGGATAAAGAACTCCTCAAGGCTGCCGAACTTAAGAATCGGACGATGAGCGAGGAACTCACTCGCTTTGAGAAGACGAAGGTTGACTGGACTCAGGATCTCCAGAAAACGTTGAGATATATTCATCGTAAGTTTCTGACCGTGTCTGAGTTATCTTCTTCTCTTTCTTACTTTTAACTGATATACTTTTATTTTGCGTAGATCATTTTCCAGAAGCTAGACCCGTGAGCTCTAGAGCGGTGATTAATGCTCGCTAGCGCCGAGGTGTCCCTGCAAATTCGAGTCCAGAATATTCAATGGAAGACTTCTTGGTTGCCGTTGGCGCTGCTATTGGGCCAATGAAGATTATGGGCAGGGATTTGGTGCAAGCAGCCATTCGAGCCTACCATGTTCTCTGGCCGAATACTTTTGGAACTCCAGATATTGACGAGATCAAGATACTTGTGGAAAGGTTAATGTCATCCCAGACTCAGTTAAATCTCTAGAGGGAATCGGCCGGAAGGGCTGGTGCTGATATGGCGCTCACAGTCATTATGTCTTGGAACGAGGACATTTCACTCAACACTTTGATAAACTTGCGCACTGGCTCTCGTTGGGTTGAGAATCCAAAATTCATCGCTCGCCGCCAAGCTCGTGCCTTCTAGCTTGTTGAGTATGCTGATGTGCACAACTGGATTGAAGGGCCGAGCTTTCTTCCCAACCCAGCGGATGACGTCGAAATAGAAGATGCCTCTGATAATGATTCGGCCGACCAGGATGAGGGTGAGGGCGACTTGGACAACTCTGGTGATTCCAGCGCAAGCTCGAATGGGGACGACGACACGCGATCATATTCCAAAGGGACTGGGCACTCTCAAGCTCAAACTAATGTTTCTCAGCAGCCCAAGACTTCCCCCGAAGTTACCATTGCTTCTATGGAAGGCGAAGTAACTTCGGCCGAGACGCCGTCTACCTCGGAGCACCCAGTGCCTGATCATGCCGCTGCCTCTTAGGTTCAAAAAACTTCTTAAATTATTTCCAGTCCCTGGTATGTCGGGCGTATGATGTGTGCGAAACAACTGTCTGACTTTTTGTGTGGTACGAACCCTTTTTGCCTGTTGCCGCTGAGGCATGGTTAACGGTGATCATTATTAGTTTGTCTAAACATATCTTGTAGCTTTATATCTTTGCTTTGGCGACCTTCAATCTCATAGGTTCGGATCGTATGTTTTCATGTGGTTGACCTTAGTTCGGCGCTTATATTGTCTGGCCTTTATAAATTCGACGGCTTGGCCATTGTGTTCTTGACCTCTATCCGAGATATAAAGCCCGAAGCCCGTATCTGGCAAAGTGAAACAATAAGTTGCACCCCTTATCATACTTCGTTTCGCTAGGAGTGTTACTCTTTTTGCATCATTCTTAGAGATCTTTGTTTGCAGAGAACCTTACGGGGTAACCCCTGAGTCATTGCTCAAGGCACCGGGGTTTAATGCATGATTCAAAATAATAAATAACATAGGGCAATCCCCGAGTCACTGCTTATGGTGCCGAGGTTTAATACATAACTCAGATAAGAAATAACATAGGGCAGTCCCCGAGTCACTGCTCAAAGGTGCCGAGGTTTAATACATAACTCAGATAAGAAATAACATAGGGCAGTCCCTGAGTCACTGCTCAAAGGTGCCGAGGTTTAATACATAACTCAGATAAGAAATAGCATAGGGCAGTCCCCGAGTCACTGCTCAAAGGTGCCGAGGTTTAATACATAACTCAGATAATAAATAGCATAGGGCAGTCCTCGAGTCACTGCTCAAAGGTGTCGAGGTTTAATACATAACTCAGATAAGAAATACCATAGGGCAGTCCCCGAGTCACTGCTCAAAAGTGCCGAAGTTTAATACATAGTTGATACTTCGACTTGAAGCGTCATATTACAACGTACCCTAGATGGCTCCTACGAGTAAAATGGACGAAGTAAAGCTATGTTCCATGGTCTTTTCGATTCTTCGCCGACTTTATTTGCCTTGTTCTTTTCTGGTGACTGAGCATCGATTAGGTAATATGCATCATTGTGCAATGCTTTACTCACGATGAATGGCCCCTCCCATGGGGGTGATATTTTGTGCATGCCGGCTGTGCGTTGCACTAGCCAAAGAACCAAATCTCCTTCTTTGAACACTCTTGGATTGACTTTCTTGCTATGATATCTTCGTAGGTCTTGCTGATAAATAGCTGACCTTGATAGTGCCAACTCCCTGGCCTCTTCTAATAAATCAACATCATCTTGCCGAGATACCTCATTTACCTCAGCGGTTGTATACTGGGTTACTCTCGGCGAATCATGTATTATGTCGGCTGGAAGCACGGCTTCTGCCCCATATACCAGAAAAAATGGGGTATACCCTGTTGACCTGTTTGGTGTAGTTCTGAGGCTCCATAGCACTGCTGGTAGTTCCTCGATCCAGCATCCTGCCAACCTTTGCAGAGGTTCGACGAGTCGGGGTTTTATTCCGGACAATACTAGTCCATTAGATCTTTCTACCTTCCCATTTGATGTTGGGTGAGCCACAGTGGTGACATCTAGTCTTATGTGTTTTTCTTGGTAGAATCTGGCAAAAGCCCCTTCAGCAAAGTTTGTGCCATTGTCTGTAATAACACTATGTGGATAACCATATCTCAAGATAATATTTTTGAGGAATTTTACTGATGTTGGTCCATCACACTTTTTTATTGGTTTTACTTCAATCCACTTTGTGAACTTATCCACCATGACTAAAATGTGAGTCATTCCTCCCCGGGATGGCTTGAATGGTCCCACCATATCCAAGCACCATACAGAAAATGGCCAAGTAATTGGTATGGTCTTTAACTCGGACGATGGCATATGTATCTTGCTGGCGTATCTTTGGCAACCATTACATTTTTCTACCAATTCTTTGGCCTCTTTCAATGCCGTCGGCCAATAAAATCCATGCCTGAATGCTTTGGCCACCAAAGCTCTGGACGAGGCGTGATGCCCGCATTCTCCTTGATGTATATCTAGGAGGATTTCCTGGCCTTCTGCCGAGTCAACACATCTCTACAGCACGCTTGTGATGCTTCTTTTATACAGCTCATTGTTTATGATTGTATAAGCCTTTGCTCTTGTTACTGTCTGTCGAGCCAGTACCTCATTACTCGGCAAAATTGCATCCTTAAGGAAGGAAAATATGGGTTGGGCCCATGTCGGCATGATTTTCTCTGGGATAATTTCACTATCTATTTCCATATTTTCTGCTGACATAACTGCCTCGGATTTTTCCATATCCATTCGTGCGATGGTCGGGTTCACTTTCGGAACTTCCGGGTTACATTCTCTGTCAACTTTCATTGCTATACTATCTTCTCTTGATTCTGCCGAGATATAGATGGACTCGGACTCTGGTGATGGTGTTATTGATGGTTTTCTCAGGTGTTCTAGGGCGATACCCGGGGGAATTGATTGCCTAGTTGATCCGAGTTTGACAAATGTCTGGCGTCATTTTTACGCCGAGGTATATGATGAAACTCACATCCATCAAAGTATCCACTGATTTTTTGCACATGAAATCTATATAGGGCCATATTCACATCTAGCGCGTCCCAATTGCCTGATACTTGTTGTACTACTAGATCTGAATCCCCGTAACATAGGATCCGACGTATGCCAATCTCTTTTGCCACCTTTAACCCATGGACGAGTGCTTCGTACTCGGCTACATTATTTGACATGGCGAAATGTATTTGCAGCACATATTTCAGCTGATCTCTTTTTGGCGAGGTTAACACTATCCCTGCCCCCAAGCCATTCCTCAGCTTGGAACCGTCAAAGTGCATTGTCCAAAAATTCGGATCTGGTAATGGCGGCTCATATTGTACCTCATCCCAATCCACAAAGAAGTCTGCCTATCGAATTGCGGGGCATAAGGTGATAACTCGATTGCCCATTTTTCTATTCGGCCACTGGCATCTTTATTGCTCAATATCTCGGCTATGGGTGCTTCACAAATCACTTTTATCGGATGTTCCTTGAAGTAATGTTTAAGTTTTTGCGCCGACATGTATACTCCATAATCCATCTTTTGGTAGTGCGGGTAGTTCTGTTTTGAGGCTGATAGCACCTCGCTTAGATAATATACCGGCCTTTGTACCGGCTTATCATCTTCATTCCGTTCCACGACAACCACCGCGCTTACCACTCTCTTAGTGGCAGCTACATAAAGTAGCATAGGCTCCTTTGATAATGGAGAGGCCAGAATTGGTGCCGTGACCAGCATTTTTTTTAATTCATGAAATGCGTTATCTGCTTGCGGTGTCCAAATGAACTTATCAGATTTTTTCATCAGTTGATATAGAGGTAATGCCTTTTCCCCCAGCCGACACACAAATCGACTAAGCGAGGGCAGGTAGCCCGTGAATTTTTGTACATCATTTAGACACCTCGGTAATTCCATTCTTTCAACTGCTCGTATTTTAGTTGGATTTGCCTCTATACCTCGGCTAGATACGAGAAAATCTAGTAATTTCCTAGACGGGATACTGAAGGTACATTTTTCCGGGTTAAGATTCATTCAGAATCTTCTCAGGTTTGCGAATGTCTGCCGAATATCATCCAGCAGTGTTTTACTTTCTTTGGTTTTTATAACCACATCATCCACATATACTTGCACATTTTTCCCTATCTGATCATGTAGATGTTGGAATTATGCCCTAGAGGCAATAATAAAGCTGTTATTATTATAATTCTTGTTCATGATAATGTTTATATTCCATGCTAGAATTGTATTAAGCGGAAACTTTAATACTTGTGTGGTTTGTGAACAACACCGTGTCCCTAGTACGCCTCTATGGACTAGCTCATTGATTAATGATGGTTAAGGTTTCCTAACAATGGACATGAGTTGTCGATTAATAATGAGATCATAACATTGGGAGAATGATATGATGGACATACCCAAACTAAGCGAAGCAATTAGATAGTGTCATCGTGTTCGTCTTTGCGAAGCTTTTCTTATGTCAAATATTGTATTCCTTAGACCATGAGATAATAAAACTCCCTGGTATCGGAAGAAAGCTTTGAGGTCATCAAACGTCATCCTATGAGAGGGTGATCATAAAGGTGTCTCTTAGGTGATCGGAAAGTATCTGTTGGGTTGTATGTATCAAGATGGGATTTGTCCCTCCCAAGTCGGAGAGATATACTTCGGGCCCACTTGGTAATCGATATCAACACCGCTTGCAAGCATGTGCTTAAGGAGTTAATCACAAAGTGATATCGGATTACGTAACGAGTAAAGTACTTGCTGTGAACGAGATTGAACTAGGTATGACGGTACCGACGATCGAATCTCGGGCAAGTAAAATATCGCGAGACGAAGGGAATATATATATGGGATTGATTGAATCCTGGCATCGTGGTTCATCCGATATGATCATCGATGAATGTGGGAGTCAATATGGGTTTCGCACCCTCATTGATTATTGATAGAAGATCATGTCTGCATATTCTCGAACCCGCAGGTCACACTTAACGTGTCTCGACGCTAGGATAGATTGGATAATTGGTTTATGAGTTTTTGTTCGAGTCTCGATGGGATCCGGACATCACGAGAGGTTCAGGAGTGGTCCGGAGAATAAGATTCATATAAGGCAAGCAGTTTTGGAGTTCAAATTGTTCCGGTTAATCAGATTGTAAAGCTTCTAGAACCTTCCGGAAGGGGACCAACGTGGCCCCACCTTCCGGGAGGGGGCAGGGGCCTATGAGGGAGTGTCCTGGCCGCATTGGGCCAGGGGCACAAGGCCCCATAGGGCCCAGCCGGCCCAGAGGGTTTTAAACTCGAGATAGATCTTCTAGAAGGGGGGGTTTCTTGCCCCACTCCTTATCCTTTGGGCCGGTTTGGGCTTGGGGAGGGCTAGGCTGCCCCTCTATATAAAGAGGGGTGGGGGCGCACCCCACACCTTCCTCCAACCTTAGCCGCCTGCCGCCTTCCTCTCCCTCCCGATCGCTTGTAGGCGAAGCCTGCTCAGAATTCTCCACCATATACACCACGCCGTCGTGTTGTAGATCCAATCTCTCTCCACCATACTTGCTGGTCCAAGGAAGGAGGAGACGCCGAGGTGCTGCACGTGTGCATCTCACGGAGGCACCGCCACTTGTGGTGCTAGATCGGATCGGATCGCGAGGAGGAGAAGCGAGTACGACTACATCACCAACGCCCGAGCGTTCATTGCGTAATCTTCAAGGGTATGAAGATCTAATCCAATCTCTCTCGCTTTTTGCATCTCCTAGATTAGATCTTGGCTTTCCTCTGCTCGCATCCGTAGAAAATTTTGATTTACTATGCCGCCAAACCCTTCGGTATCAGAGCTAGATCTATGCGTAGATGTGTTTCACGAGTAGAACGCAACATGGTTGTTGCGGGCGTTGATGTTTTCTGTTGCAAGCCTCTTGTTTGTGTTCTTCTTATGGCACGGGATAGTGAGATTGAAGCGGTCTAGGCCAACCTTACGCGACGTCGTTCGCGAGACCGGCTCCGCACTTGACGTGTGGCTTGTTCCACACATGCGGCTGGTGGATGTCTGTTTCTCTCACTATAGTTGTCATGGGATTAACACCAAAGTTTGGTAACCATAATATCACCGTTGTGGCTTTCCATAGGTAAGAATCGTTCTTAGCATCTACTCCCATAAGCCACGTAAAACATGCAACAACAAAGTAGAGGCGTCTAACTTGTTTTTGCAGGGAGTGTTTTCTGTGATATGGTATGGCCCAAGATGTGATGTGTATAATGTATGCGATGATCATGTTTTGTAATGTTTCACGACTTGCATGTCGATGAGTACACAACCGGCAGGAGCCATATGGTTGTCTTTATAATTGTGTATGACCTGTGTGTCAAATTCTTATGCGCCATGTAATAGTTTCACTTTATCGCTAAGTAGTTAGCAATAGTTGTAGTTGCTATGCGTGGTGAAGGCAATCATGGTGGAGTGATGGAGATCATGCTGGAATGCACAAGATGGAGATCATTGCGCGAAGATTGGTTATACCATGTCACATAAAGTTATATGCATGTGATGTTTATCCTTTTATGTATCTTATTATGCTTAGATCGCGACGGTAGCATTATAAGATGATTCCTCACTTAAAGATCAAGATAAAACTGTGTTCTCCCCAAGTATGCACCGCGAAAGTTCGTCGTGTCCAAGCATCACGTGATGATCGGGTGCTATAGACTCTACGCTCACATACAACGGGTGCAAGCCGCTTTTGCACACACGAAATACTTGGGTCTAACTTGACGAGCCTAGAATGTACAGACATGGCCTCGGAACACATGAACTGAAAGGTTAAGCATGAGTCATATGAATGATATGATCGACACTTCGTTGTCCACCATTGAAACCACATCTCTTCTCGTGAAGATCGGATTAGGTGTGGTGAATTTGGATCGTGTTCACTAAAAAACTTGAGGGATGTTGAATTTAGTGGGAGTTCATCTAGTAATTTGATTAAAAGTTGAACTAGTTATCATGAACATAGTCTAATTTGTACTTGCAATACTGTAGATCAAATGGCTAAGTCCAACTTCAACTTCAACGTTTTCGCTGAGAAGGAAAAGCTTAGAAACAATGGGTCTAACTTCACCAATTGGTTCCGCAATCTAAGAATCATTCTCTGGCGGTCAAAAGGACTATGTCCTTGGGAAAGCGTTAGGTGACCTCACTGCAATCGCTACGGCCGATGAGAAAGCTGTCATCACGCAAAGATGATTATGGTGTGATTAAGAGCACCATGTTTTTTGCTATGGAACCGAACTTCAAAATCGTTTGAAGACTATCCCGGCCCTTTGAGATTCTCAAGAGCTGAAAACCATGTTTCGACTCAGCCCGCTCGAGAGATATGAGATCTCTGAGAAGTTCTTTAACTGCAAGATGGAGGAAGGGAGTTCTGTTAGTGAGCACGCCATTAAGATGATGGGCTACACTCAACGCCTTGAGCAACTGATGGGGATACGCCTACTGGGGTATACTCAGCGGGACGTTTCCGACTGGCCCAAGGGCTGGCGAGTGGGCCTGCATAACGGCGAGTGGATCAAAGCCAGAAGGTCAAGGCGAAGTTAAAGGCCCAGGCGAGTAGATAGGCCCAGTCGGACTAGGTTAAACGATTACCAAAGCTGTACCCAATCGGTTGAGATATGTAAACCCTAGGGGAGGTGAGCCTATATAAACCTCCCTATGGGGTGAGTAGAGACACGTTCCCTCATACATCCAAGCAACTCGCCGCCTGGTCGCCGAGTTCGCCCATTGTAAACACATCCATAATACAATCTAGCAGGAGTAGGTCTTTACCCCGGGCCGAACTCGGTAAAACCCCGAGTCTGCCCTCATCTCGCACCGCAGATGGCTGGCCGCCTTGCCCCTCGTTTCTACTATTCACCGCCGACAAGATTCGCCGCGGGCCATTCCCACGACAGTGGCGCCGGCCTCTGGCCGGTGTTTCGCGGCGAGATCCAATCGCCCATCAACGAGACGGTCGCCACCGCCGATGATAGCGATCGGCGAGATGCTCCAGATCTTGCCGAGCAGCTCGCCCCGGCGGCGCGACCGTCAAGCACGCGTGATCTTGCCAATCGCACGATCAGCCTCTTCGTCGGCCTCACCGACGCCATCACCTCGGAGGACTCGGCCGCATCCGCGAAGTCGCCACCACGCGATCGGCTCTCACGAGAGCCAGTCCGCACGATCCACCGCCTCGCCGAGTACAACTCGCCCACAAGAACGTGGCCGGAACTCAGCCGCCGCAGAAGATGCGGCCCTCACCGACGACGCCGACTTCGACCGGCCACTCGCCGGATCCATCACCGCTCGTCCGCTGGCTCCATCGCCAGGTCTCCAACGCTGGAGATTTCGAGGACCCTCCATCCTTGGGATCTTGGTCGACTCGAGGTCGGAAAACTCCGACCTCCACGACGGAACCAGTCGCCATGCCGACCTACATGGACACCGCGCCGATCCGCCGGAGGATCCTTTCTCCACCCAATCCCTCCTAACGCCACGGCAACGGAGGTCGAGGAACTCATGAAATTGGCGGAGGCGACGCAGAGCAGGCCGAGCGCGAAAAATTTCGCCGAAAGTGACGTAGCAGAACTCACACGCTACCACCAGCCGGATCGTCGCGCTGAACCCCACCGTTCAGGGCGCTGAACTTCGACGAAAACGACCTGCTCAGATAGCCGAAGCGATCTGCGAGAACGCGCCACCGAGGAAGCGCCCGCCCCGCCAGATCGGCGGCGGGTGCCCCACCACCCAACCGCACTCCCTGTGGACCAGCGGATAGTCGTCTCCTCACGGAGGCGAGACGCGAACGGCCTCCCACTTCTCCACCCGATGGACAACCTCGTGGCGGGCCGGCAGCCGATAGCATCACGGCCACCGCGACGGCGCCACAAATCCAAGACGTCAAGGCCCTGCCGCAAAGGCCGTGGAGCAGCAAAGAGCGGGCGCCGACTCTCAGGGCGGTATACTCGCTCCTCGGGAAGCAGGGCGGCCTCAAGCGGCCGCCCAGCGGCGGCAAACACCCTCAATTGCCCGCCACCAGAGCCACTGCAGCTCCAACGCCGACCCGTGAACGCGGCACTCTCCACCAACGATCCCAGGCCGGCGACCAACTTCGTCGCCGCTAACGGAGAACCCATCGACGCCCGCACTCACATCATCAACAACCAAAACTGGCGCGCACGCCAGCCCGACGACTTGCGGCACACCCTAACTAACCGCGATGGCGAGCCTATGGGGTCGCTCAGTCGACTAGGGCCTAAGTGCTTCGGACCAATGATCCGAGGCGAAAAGTACCCGCCAAACTTCAAGGCGCCAAAGGAGATAGAAAAATACGACTCCTCGTACGACCCCGCGGTCTGGCTCGACACATACCTCATGGCAATGGGGATCGCGGGCCATCGACCTACTCGCCGCCGTTACCTCCCACGATGATGGAGGGACGTGCAGCAATGGATCAACACGCTCCCTAGGACAAGATCGACTCGAGGAAATGCGAGACGCCGTTGGCACTTGAGTGCTCCTACACCGCGCCACCACCATCGAGGACCTGAGCGATGCGTCCAGGACCTGCGAGTCGATCGCAATCGGGTCCAACGGTGGCAAGAGCTCGCATAACGCGGTCGGCATCCACCCGACACCGCGATCCATTGCTTCAAGACCTCGTGTCGCTATGAGCCTCTAGTCGCCAAGCTCAGCGACACGCACACTCGACAACATCCCCGACCTCCTCGAGATCGCCAAACGTGCGCCGAGGAGGACCCCAACCAAGAAGTCGACGACGAGTCGAGGGCAACGCCAAGACGGGCAACGACGGCGGACGCCGAACCGACTACCTTCTATAGCGGCACCGCCACGGCAAGCGCCGCAACGACGGGCGAGTCGACTTGCCGCCAACGCTGGCACGCATAACGCGAGCCAAGAGCTACCGCCACGGAGGGCAACGACGCCGATGGCGGCAACTACAAGAACAAGCCAAGGTTCGATCCCGGCCCTCCTTAACCAACCATGTGCGCTTACAGCAGGGAAGGAAAGCCCGCCACGCACACCACCGCCGACTGCCACACCCTCAGGGAAATCGAGAAGGCACGGCACGCGCGGGAGGACACCGACAACAACCCGCCAAATGGCGGAAAATTCGGCAAAGTAGCCGGCTCGCTACACCTTCACCGGCTTCAACACGGCCGAGAAGAAGGTCATCGCCCGCCGCCGGCCAATGCGGTGGCCCAAACAGACGTTCCCCAGTTCCTGAACTGGTCGGAACAGCCCATCACCTGAAGCCGACAAGACCACTCGCCACGCATCGAGTACCCAGGACGAGTCGCCCTGGTGGTCAAGCCCAAGGTTGGCGACTCGCTCCCAAGACACTGATGGACGGCGGCAGCTCCATCAACATCCTCTACCTCGACACCTTCAGGCGGCTGCGGCTCCCGCAGTCGATGATCGAGACAACCCACACCACGTTCCACGGCATCGTCCCCGGTCGGAAGGCGTATCCGATCGGCAAAGTCACGCCACGTCACCTTCTCCAGCAAACTTCCGACCGAGCGGATCTTCTTCGAGATGGTGCCCTTCGACAGCCTACCATCGCGTCCTAGGGCGCCAGCGTTCGCCAAATTCATGGCAGCGCCCACTACGCTGCATAACGCGATGAAGCTCCCGCCGTGCGGGCGTCATCACCATCAACGGCGACCCGACATGGCCGCCGAATGCGAGGCAAAGGAGCCGAGCTCACGACGCCGGTCATCGCGCGGCGGCTAATCACGCCGATTTAGCTTGCAAGCGAGCGGGTCAACAATGACGACCCCACAATACTCAAGAAGCCCAACTCGAGGGCACGAACACCTCAACCTTTGAGGCCACGACACCCGCACCGAGCTGGTCCCAGCGACCCCAGCGGGCAGTGACGATCGGGACAGGCATGAGCCCAGCATAGGAAGGCGCGCTCATCGAGTTCCTTCGTGAGAATAGGGACATCTTCGCATGGAAACCCTCCGACATGCCTGGTGTCCCTAGGGAGCTCGCTGAGCACAAACTAAACGCCGACCCCAAAGTGCGACCCGTCAAGCAGTCGCTACGGCCCTTCAATGAAGAACGCCGTCGAGCAATCGCCGAGGAAGTGCGCCCTCGCTGCCGCTTCATCCGCCAATCAAATACTCAAGTGGCTGGCAAACCCAGTCCGGTCGAGAAGAAAACGGACCGGAGAATGTGTATCGACTACACAACCTGAATACCGCCCAAAGGAGCAGTTCCTCCCGCGGATCGATCAGATAATCGATTCAACCGCGGGCTCGAGTCGCTATGTTTCGACGCCTACCCGGGTACAACCAGATCAAAATGGATGTCGAGGATGAGGAGAAGACGGCGTTCATCACGCCATTCGAGCCTTCTGCTACACCGCCATGACCTTCGCCTCAAGAACGCCGGGCAACCTACCAGCGGCATGCAAGAGTGCCTCGCGAGCCAAATTGGTCAACATCCACGTCTACATCGACGACGCGTGGTCGTGAAATCCCGCCAAGGCGACCTACCTACCGACCTAGCGGAGACCTTCGCCAATCTGCGGAGGTACAAGATAAAGCTCAACCCAGCAAGTGCACCTTGTGTACCCGGCAACCAGGGTACGCCATCTCCAAACGAGGGATCGAGGCAAACCCAACGAAGATCGACACGATCGCCTGCTCGCAAACCCGAGTGCTGCGCGGCGCCCGGCTGGCCGGGCGTAGCGGCTCTCGCCGCTTCATCCCCGCCGGGCGAAAAGGCGCCCTATACCGCTGATGCGAAGAACCCCACCTTCCGGGGACAAGGAGGCGGACGACGCGCCCGCGACCTCAAAAGGTGCTACTCGCCGCACCACTACCGCCGCACTACCGGCGACAAAGAGCCTATGCTGGTTTACGTCGCGGCGTCCGAGCGCGTCGTTAGTGCAGAATGGTTGTCGAGCGACCAGAGGAAGGAAAGGAGCCCGGTCCAGCGGCCGTGTACTACATCAGCGAGGTCCTCACCGAGTCACGCCAGATACCCATGATCAAAAGCTGGTATACGCGGTCTTCCGGGCTCACAAGGCTCGCCGCACTACTTTCGTGGAGCACCATCACGGTCGTCTCCTCAAGACCACTACAAGACATCATCCGAATCGCGAGGCGACTGGCGGTCGCCAAGTGGGCCGTCGAGATCGGCGTCCACAACATTAAATCTGAGCCACGGAAGGCGATTAAGTCGCACCGGCGGACTTCATCGCCGATCGGGAGGAGGCCCAAAGACGGAGAAGCCGCCGTACCTCCATTATCGAGCCTGCACTTGACGGGTCCAAGAACGCGGACGGCAGAGAGCGGGATAGTGCCGACTTCACCAAAGGCGACAAGCTCCGCTACATCCTCCGCCAATTCACGCCTGCACCAACAACATGGCTGAATACGAGGCCCTACTCCACGGCATGCGAGCCGCAGCGAGATGAGCGTCAATCGCCTTCGATGCTACGGAGACTCGACCTCGTTGCAGGTCAAGTTGCCGCACCGCGACGCCATCTCCCCACCATGGCGGCGTATCGCCAAGAGGTGGATAAGTTAGGCGCCACTTCATCGCTACTCACGAGTGGATCGACAGCGGAAAACGAGGAGGCCGACGCCTCTCGCATCGGTCGGCTCGACTCGCACCACCCCGCGTGTTCCTCGACACAATCTCCAAACCATCGATCTCCCCAGGGAGATCGACATCGAGTCCCACTCAACCAGAGGCAGCCTTGGTCGCACTCATCACCGAGCGACGATTGACCAAGCCCTACATCGCCACCGAGACCCGGCACCGCCCGCAGACAAGCGCCGAATGATTGTTCGCCGATGCAAGTCTTACACCATCATCGATGGCGAGCTACACAAGCGCAGCGTCACCGGCGTTTCCAACGCCGTCCAACCGACTGAAGGACGCAAAATCCTCCACGACATCCACTCAGGCGACTGCGGCCACCACGCCGCCGCGCGCTCCCTGGTCGCCAAGGCTATGCGACACGGCTTCTACTGGCCCACCGCACACGCCGACGCCGTCGATATCGTCAGCGATGCCGGCGAAATCGCCAACCAGACGCGCGTACCAAGCTCGCCAAAACAATCCCCATCACCGCCATTCACTGTGGTACATGGACATGGTAGGCCCTTTCAAGAAGGCTCCTCTGGCTACACCCACTTGCTAGTCGCCACGACAAATTCAAGTGGGTGGAGGCCAAGCAGTCCGAAATGCGACGTGAAGACCGCCACTAAGTTCCTACGCGAGCTCATATACCGCTACGGGTTCCCCAACAGCATCATCACGGACAACGGCACAAACTTCGCCAAGGGAGCAATGGCCGAATTCTGCGAAGAGCACCACATCCGGCTCGACCTCGCGTCAGTCGCACACCCGGAGTCCAACGGCCAGGCCGAACGAGCCAACCAAAGCATCCTACACGGCCTGAAGCCGCGACTCCAAGTACCACTTGAGCGCACCGCTGGATGCTGGGTCGAAGAGCTACCCTCCGTCATCTGGGGAATCCGCACCTCGGTCAACAGGTCGACGGGATTCACTCCCTTCTTCATGGTCTACGGCGCCGAAGCAGTCATGCCCACCGACCTCGAACACGACTCGCCGCCGATCGTCCACTATACGGAGGCCGCAAACGAGTTGGCCCGCCAAGATGGGCTCGACCAACTCGACGAAGCACGCGACCTCGCTCGATCGCGTACCGCCATTTATCAGCAAGGGCTCCGCCGCTATCACAGCCGACGGGTGAAAACCCGCACTTTCCAGGAAGGCGACCTGGTGTTACGCCTCATCCAGGACAAGAAGGGCATGCACAAGCTCTCCCCTCCGTGGGAAGGCCCGTTCGCTATCGGGCGCGTACTCGGCAACGACGCCTACTACCTCATCGACGTCCGCGGGGACGGCGAACTCGACGTCAAGCGGCCATGGAATGTAAATCTCCTCCGGAAGTTCTATTCCTAGAACCCCACACATGTACTCTCCAGTCGCTATGAAATAAAAGAAACGGTTACCGCAAATTTCGTCTACTCTCCATGCCTTGTGCCACTCGCACTCGTAATAAACAGCGTCATGCTAAAATGCAGAAGTCAACCTTTGGTACAGCGACCGCACGGCTAAGAAAAGGATGTAAGAGCACTGAGTCATTTCAGGTCTTGCGTCGTCTACTAAAAACGCCAATCCGAGCCCCATTGAGTCGCCCAGCTCGACTGGTTTTCAACCAAGACAACTGCCTCGCTTCACAGCGACCTTGGTCCTCCGCATCCTCGGCATAGCGACTCGAGCGGCTAAGTACCACGCCGGGACTGAATACCATCCGCGATCGGTCGAAAACGCCAAGTAAGAGAGCCCAGACTCGCCACCGCGGACCCTCCGGCCAGGCGACGCGCCACACCAACGCTCATCCTCGACCACCTCGAGTCGCCTCGAACTACCAAGTACCACGCCTGGGACTCGGCCACCCGACTGCTCACAGACGGGAAAGCAGTAAAGTCTGAGCACTCAAGGGAGTCGCCTTGCATCGCTCTCCGAGCTCGGGCGAGTCGACTAAACTAACAAAACACATGATAACAACAAACATCATATACGAGGTGAACCCCACAAAAGGGCGGACGCGCTCGGGGAATCATCCAAAATCAATCCAAAACACACAAACAAATAGCAAAATGAACACAACGTTCCATTCAATCGCATGTCGCATTGTCTTATATTACAAATTATGCCCGCAGGGCAGAACTGCTGCTAATACATCTAGGCAAACTATCCTATTCTGCAGGCTTCGATGACGACGCGCCAGAATCCCGGCGCTTACGGATGAACGCGGTGTACGGATTTGACGGATATGTCGTCAGCTCACCCGCCATCGCCGAGCGGAAAGGCTGCTCAACCTTGAAGCCAAGATGCGGTGGCTCGGGGTCGTTTGGCGCGACGACCGTTTCCTGATAGGGAAGGAGGTCGCCCATCGCCCAGACACGCTCCGAGTACGCGGCAGCACGTTCTTGCAGCTTGAGAACCTCGGACAGATCCACCGCGCCAGTCGACGAAGGATACCCACTCACATCGCCGAGGTCGAAGTCCTCGGGAAGTGGGCGAGTCCAAGGCTAAGCGCTGTCGACGCTTCCAAACGCCAGCGTCATGAACTCTACGACCGCGGGCGCCTTCTCCAAGTACTCCCACACCTCAACGAGGTCACTGGGAATAACCTCCGTGGGCGAGATCTCTTGAAGGTAGGCGCGGATGCACGTCGCCGATAGCGTCGCCGAGTCGACGAGCATGCTTACGCACTCCCTCGCATCAAGAGAACTCGCTTCTTCTTGGCTACCAATAACACGACCTGCGAGAAGGAAACAGTTATGAGCACCACGGAAACCACAAACAATGCAACTGAAAGGAATGGAAGAAGGACTCACCAAGCAATGGGCGGGCGAGTCCCGTGATGAAGCTCTGAAGCGACGTATGATCGTCCTGCAGCCCAACAATGAGGGCTTCCGACACCTTGCGGTCTTCCTCCGCGGCCGCAATGGCGGCCTTAGCTCGCCCGTTCGCCAAGCTTGCTTCTTCTTTTGCCTCCCGCAGTCAAGGCCGAGGTCGGCGACCCGCTCAAGAGCACTTAACGCATCGCACGCCACCAGCTCACCAGCGGGGACAAGCTCTGGCGAGCCACCTCCGCTCTTGAGCAACAATGAAGCTCCTTGTTTACTTCTTGGATAGTGGCCAGCTCCTTCTCAGCAAGACGTTTAGAGCCAATCGCTCCGCCGACTCCAGTTGCAGACCCTGCACATCATCAAAGTCAGCAAACATGAAAATTACTCAGTGCCCACCCGCTAAAATTTAGCGAGTACGCACTCGGGGACTGGCGATCATGAAAATTACTCAGTGCCCACCCGCTAAAATTTAGCGAGTACGCACTCGGGGACTGGCGATCATGAAAATTACTCAGTGCCCACCCGCTAAAATTTAGCGCGTGCGCACTCGGGGACTGGATGCGAAAGTACAAAACGAGAAACTATAAGAATCAAGCCGCTACTAAGCACCGACCTGATCCTCGGGGACTGGAGGTACCTGGATGGCTGCGCCAAGCATGCCATGGAGTTGTATTGCGTCGACAGACGCAAGCAGCGCCGGCGTGTGCCCGCGACGTTGGTCGACTTCGGCGTCGGCGGTCCACGAGCGAGCTCGGGCGCAGCCCCGCTTGCCGTGGCCGCCTTGGTTACGAAGCGGGGGAAGGTAGCGATCGAGGCACCCGCTCCAAAGGAGGTCGCCTCCTCTGGTCTAGGCAAGGAAACGCCATCCTTCGTAGACGCGGTTGCTTCCATCGGGTCGGCCGGCCGCCAGCCGGTCAGCAGAGACAACGATGTCGCCGCTTTGGCCTTCTTGCCGCCTTCCGCTGAGACGGCGACTTCGTCCACTTTCCTCTTACGGGAAGGACCCTCCTCGCTAGCGGCGGAGGGTACCTTAGCCACGGTCGGGTGGCCCATATTTTTCACTCCGGTCCTGCATATCAAATCGAATCAATAAGAGACAGTCGAAGTACTTATAGAAAATAGAGAAGGCCGAGTGCACTCACTTGGCGACTGGAATAAAACGCAGCCCGGTACAAAGGCCGTCCGGTTTTTCCGATTGGGCCCACCGGCGACTAAGCCCCGCCCAGGACGTCGTGGCCCGTGACACGGACGGCTTCGTCGTTGAGGTCGCGGTGGCGCCTCAGGACACCTTCGGCGGGGCCTCGCAATTGAGCCGCTCGGCGGAGCCTCCTTGCGGGGCGAGACCGCCACGTTCGGGACCTCCTTGCGAGGCGAAGTCGCCACAGCCGGAGCCTTCCCTAACCCAGAGACCGGCGCGAACGGCGGAGGCATTGAGGCCAGCGGCACTTCCAGAGATGGTGCATCTAGCGCGGTTGTCGCCGGGGCCGCGCCTTCACCGGCCGAACTGTGAGCATTAGAACTGCTCGTTGAGTGCGGCGGCGAGGCCATCTTCGGCGGCTTCGTCTTCCTCCTTGGGGGGGCCCTCGCCTCCTTTTCCTTCTTCTCCTTCTTCTTCGAAGGAGTGGCGCGCGAGGTCTCTGGGGAGCTCGTCCGTCGTGGCGCCGAGGCTCCCTGCTTAGATTCGCTTAGATGTTGCCAGCGGGTCTTCCGGACCAATGGGCGATCTCCTTTGAGTCATCTTCGTCTTCTTGTTGCCCCTGGCGGGTGGCGATTCGCTTCTATCCTGGGCAGATGGCCCGGGGCTCTCATCGTCGGCGGGTGGGAGCCACCCTTCCACCACTTGGAACAGCTGCGATGAACACAAAACAGAGTTAGAATTACCGCGACTGCATACGCTGCGACTGCGAATAAGACAAAGAAATTACCGTCGGAGCCGGACGCTTCGCGGTGTAGGGAGGGACCCCGGCCTGCGCATCCGCGTATACTGCCTGGGTGATCTTCTTCAACGCCGAGAGGTAGTCCTCCAGCTTCCACTCGTCGAGGCAGGCTTTCATCGAGTCTCCTCGGCCCGTATACTGGTACATATAATGATCGCGTTGGGCGAGCGGGACGAGCCGCCGCCCAAGCCAACAGTTGTACAAGTTTATTGTCTGGAGCCCTTTCTTCTTCAGACCACGGATGGTCTGGAGCATCTCATCGACGACCATCCGCTGGTCGCGGGAAGCTTGCCGACCTGGAGATGGCGTGGCTCGGAGCGGTTGGCCGAGTATCGCGGGATCGCCGCCTCGTCCTCCGGAGTCGCCTCAGTCACGTAGAACCATGACTTTTTCCGCCGCTGCTTTGGCGGCGGCATCGGTCGAAGAAGGAAGCTTTGGATTTGAGTTGGAATGTCGGGCCGCCAGCTAGCATTGAGCCGCCGCCTCGCGGCCGATCCGTCCATGGAATGTATCTTGCCACAAGGGAAAGTAGGGCCTTGCCAAGTAGCACTCGCAGAACGCCACAAAGATGGCGAGCTGCTCGATGCTGTGGGGACCCAGATCTGAGGGCTGGATCCCGTAGTAGGCGCAAAAACGCCGGAAGAACAGAGATGTGGGAAACCCTAACCCCCGCTCGAGGTGACTGGTGAAGCAAACAAACTCTCTCGTGGGTTCGGGGTCGTTTCTCGGCCATGGGATACGCCAATGGCTCGCAGGATTCCGGCCTCCTCGAACGAGGCCAGCTGCGCCCTTGTGCATTTGGATCTGCCCCAAGGTTCGGTGGAGAGGGCCATGGCCGAGGAGGTTGGTTGGGGATCGAAAGATTTCGGGTCGATTGGATCGCGGAAGCAAAGGAAGAGAGATGCGCGCACTCGGAAGAAATGGTGGGCGGTGGGCTCTGCGATAGCCTACCATTCCTCTTATATAGCAGGAGTTGCCCGCCAAATCGTACACATCGATGATTACGCCCGGATTACCGTTGAGTTACCTTAACGGCTAGTTTGACCACGCCTGACGGTCCAACTCCAGCCACTCGGCTCGTTAAGTCACTCGCCGAGACCGCGTCTCGTTGGCTCGACTCGCCCAAGACGCGACTCGGTTCGCCGGATTTTTTCCCTTCGTGCAGGAGCCCGCCGACGATTCGACTGGATGCCTACTTGAAGTCGTATACTCCGACAGCCAGCAGCCACTCACGCCCAATCAACGACGGCCTCGGGGACTACTGATGGGGATACGCCTACTGGGGTATACTCGGTGACGTTTCCGATCGCCCAAGGCTGGCGAGTGGGCCTGCATAACGGGAGTGGATCAAAGCCCAGCAAGGTATGGGCGACTGGAAGTTAAAGGCCCAAAGTAGATAGGCCCGATCGGACTAGGTTAAACGATTACCAAAGTCAGAATCGAATCGGTTGAGATATGTAAACCCTAGGGAGGTGAGCCTATATAAACCTCCCTATGGGGTGAGTAGAGACACGCCCTCATACACCCAAGCAACTCGCCACGGGTGCGAAGTTCGCCCATGTAAACACATCCATAATACAATCTAGCGAGAGTAGGTCTTTACCCTCAGGGCCGAACCAGGTAAAACCCCAGTCTCGCCTCATCTACCGCAGATGGCTGGCCTTGCCTGCCCTCGTTTCTACTATTCGCTGCCGACAGAAAGCCGTGGCCATTCCCTGACGACAAAGAATCGAATGCGATTCCGAGGAGCTCAAGATTGATGGGTTCGCAATCACTCCTCCCGCTACAAAAGTTTTGTAGTGACTCATAATCAGATTGGTTCCACTGATACGATCACCGAGCTCTTCGCTAAGCTGAAGGCCGCGAAAGTGGACATCAAAAAGGATAATCATGTGTTGATGGTCAACAAGCCCACCTTCAAGAAAGGTAAGGGAGCAAAGAAGCCCTTCAAGAAGGGCGGCGGCAAGCGCACTGCCCCTGCTGAGAAGAAGCTCAAGTCTGGTCCTAAGCCGACCTCGAGTGCTTCTATTGCAAGGACAAGGGTCCTTTGGAGCGCAATCGTCCTAAGTACTTAGCGGACAAGAAGGGGCACCATGAAAGGTATATTTAATATACATGTTGATGTTTTCCTTACAAGCCCTCGCTAGTGCACAGGTATTTGATATCGGTTCGCTAATATTTGTAACTCAAACAGAGCTACGGAATAGATGGCGGCTATGAGGATGAGGTGACGATGCGCGCGTTAACGGATCAAGAGTTGATGTGATGGCAAGACGCTCTCCTTAGTTTTACCTTCGGGATTAGTTTTAAACCTTAATAAATGTTATTATGTGCCTGCGTTGAGCATGAACATTATTTCTGGATCGTGTTTATTGCAAGACGGTTATTCATTTAAATCTGTCACATCCCAAGATTTTCCAAATCTTGTAATGTGAAAATAAATGAATAAAATGAAATTTTGTTTGATTTTCAGGGCCAGAAGAAACTTTTTGAATTAAATTGGAACCTCAAACCTATTTGGATTAAATAAAATCATAAAGGGATTTAAAAAGATAAACATTTTAAATAAAGGAAAATAAAATATTTTGGAAATACCATTTTGGATCTTTTAAATAAAAGGATTTGACTTTCAAAACAAATAAAAGTTTTATAGATAAAGATTATTTTATAAAGCCAAATTAAACCTTGGCCAAGCCTTTGAAATAAACATTTTGTTTTGATAAAAGTAGTAAAGGTTTATTAAATAAAATAATAAGGTTTTAATATCCAAGTTTTATTAATAAAGGATTTGCTATTTCCAAAACATCAAAACTTATTTATTTAGTTAAAATAAGTTTTCCAAGTATTTTGTATTTTCAAATAAAACCTACTGATTTGGTTTTGAAAATATTTGGATTTCAAATAGAGATTTTATTAAATAAATCAAACCCTATTTGATTAATAAACCATGGTCCATTTTATTTAAATAAAGAATGGAACCTAAGAAAAAATTTCATTTTGGATTTTGGTCTATGTTACTGAACAGAACCAAATTCATAATGCAAGGTTTGGTGATTACTTGATTTGATTTGAACATCATTTGGTTGTTTGAATTTCAAAATAGAAAATAGTTATAGAAAAAGAAAAAGCCTGCAGACAGAAAAAAATAGAGTCTGGACCAGCCCAGCCGGCCAAGCCCACAAGGCCCAGAACCAGCCCAGCTTTTCCTCCCCGAAGAAAAACGTTTCATACACATTTTCGAACCCCCGCAGAGACTGACCGGTGGATCTCCTTTCCTTCTCGCATCCTCACTGACGACTGGACCCCACTCCCCTATTCATCCTCCTCACCCGCGCGACCTCCTCTCCCCAAAACTCGCTGCCGTTGCTGCCATTCAAAGACGCATTCAATTCACGAATAATGGCCGTGTTAATCTCGCCCCGACCATGCGTACATAAGCACCTCTCCTTCCTCTATCTTTTCCCTCAAACACCAACACCACATCGCCACCAGGCTGCCTCGAATTGGCCCTGCACCGCCGCTGTTCTGGCGAGCTCCTCCGGTGAAATCCGACAAACCACAGCCACCTCCTGCCTCCCTGAGAACACTAGGAGATTCCCCACCTCCTGACGCATCTGTCCGTGCCCCTCGTTTGACCGCGGGCGCCCCAGGGAGCCGTCTTCGACCAAGTTCTGAGCGCCGCCGTCTGTCTCGTCTCCGTCGAGCTCCTCCGGTAGTTCGCACCACCGCGCCTCTAGTTCACGCACAGCTTTGCTCGATCCTGTGCATCTAACTGCCTCCGTTTTGTCTCGGGTGAACCACACCGCCCGACCACACCCAGCGCCGCCAGACGCCGTTGCAAACTCCGGCGAGGAATTGCAGCCGACCCCATACGCCCCTTGACACGCCGACCACACGTCCAGCATCACCTTGTCCTCACGAACATGGTAAGCACCCCCTCTGTCTTCCTTGCTTCCTAGAACCGCCATTAGCCGCAGCTGCATGCCGCTGGCCGCCACCGTCGCACCGCCAGGTTCTTGGCAGAATTAGCAATGCCGTCGATTTAGATCGGAGAGACTAGATAGATCCACTTAACCGCGAAAAGGTATGCTTTCTGGACCGCACGATTTGATTAGATCCAACGCACTGCAGAGCCCGATCCGCCCGAACCGGTACCGTCCAATGAGATTGCGACGCGTGGCCAGGTCTGTTTAAAACAGAATTTGGAAATCAGATTTAAGTTGCAATTTGAAACTCATGTAACTTTTGATCCATACGTCCAAAAATTGCAAATTTGGTATCATTGGAATCAGTGGAACAAGCCCTAGACAACCATGCCTTTGGTTTAGTAAATAGTATCTGTTAGTTTGCTCGTTTTTGCAGATACTTTTGTGTGCTTGTTTAGATTAGAAAAATTGTTCAAAAATGTTTTTGAGTTTGAAACCTTGGCAAAATAGTTTATGGTGAACTTACTGACCCGAGGAACCAACCCATGGTTTTGAAAATGAATTTGGTAAAATTTAGGATGGATTATTTGACTTAGCCATTTTCTAGCCAAATAAAATTATTGATTTTATTATGAAAATGTTTTTGGAGAAAAAACTTTGGGAAAATGTTTTGGACCAAACCTACTGGCCATAAACACCAAGTTTTGAGAAACAACAACTTATTTGGTGAACCACTTAAAGTTGTTGCTTGATAAAAATATTTCCCCCCCACATAAAATGATGAATGGATTTTAAAATGGTTTTGGGATAAAATCCTTTTGCAATTGACTTTGCCATTTCTGTGAATGACCAATTTGGAACTTACAAATTTTATAAGCCTAGTGGAGACAACCTTTGCAATTAGAACCATCCCTTGCATGCATAGCTTAGATCCCATTGTTTTATGTGTGTGGATTGTTTGATTGATTATTGGTTTGGAATGCTAGTTGATTTTGGGTTTGCTTGATTGATTGTAGTGAAATTTGCAAAGTGTGAGACTAGCAAGATCAAGGAGTGAACCACCATTCCCTTCCGAAAAGGCAAGTTACACTATCATCTAAAGTCCTACTATTTTCTTATACTTAGTGGATTTTGAAACATGCATGAAAAGATATTTTTATACTTATGCTATGCTAAATCCTAATAGGATTCCCTATACATTCCTTAGAGAAAACAATGTAGTTGTTACATGCTTAGCCATGCTATATTCTGAAAAGAGATACATGTTGAGATTTTATGAAGTTGAGAAAAAGACTTGTGATTTTATATAATAAAACAAGGACTCAATGAACCACCTCTGTGGCCAAGGATACTTTGAGTATTGGAGAAGGTGGCAACAAAAGGAACCATGTATATGGAAATCTCTTTGTGTTGTGCTCCAAAGGAAACCACCTAGGAAACTTAGAGATTGAACATGTTTCTCCAATTGTGTCTTTCGTGTGCAACCACATGCTATTATGGCTCTGGCTTAGTCAACTACATTGGGAAGACCCATACATTGTCTTCAGTTTACTGGACATGGAGATCTGGAATGCTTCATGGGTGCTAAAGACAAGCTAGCAATGGTGTATGGGAGGACCCTTTGGAAAGACTTCGTCACATTCTCAATCTGCCAGTACTCCATCTTGGTGAGTACTAATCCAGTGGCCACTGGTGGCAAAAGGATGGGATTGTGACATATGGGTAAAGTGTACTCCTTCTGCAGAAGATAATAAAATCTAAGTACTTAGCCGTGTCCCCGGTTATGGACAATACTGTGCAACTAAAGTTTGAAGCTATGGGAGATCTCGACATTCTAATTTCTAAAAGAAAAATTTTAAGGACTTGATGCACTTGGGGTTACCAAGGAGCTCAAGAGACTTTGACAAAACTTGATGTACTTGGGGTTACCAAGGAACTCAAGAGATTTTGTTGAAAACATGAACACTTGGGGTTACCAAGGAACTCATGAGATTTTGATAAATCTTGTTGTACTTGGGGTTACCAAGTAGCTCAAGAGATTTTTGACAAGGACTTGAACACTTGAGTTTCTACCAAGGAGTTCAAGGAACTTGGAAAAGGAGATTTAACAAAGGACCAAAACCATTTTTGAAAAGATAGGATAAATTTTGCTTTATGCAAATGAGCCTTAAACTCTACTTAGCCAAATATGCATGTATTGATAGGATACACTCATATTATACATAGTAGTGAAGCTTGCCAATACAATTCAAATGTATTGACCCTTGTGGCTGTAACTTGTAATGTTGCAGGTTTGATTGATTTTAGTGAAGATTGATTGATTAGGATTACAAAGTCTACAACCAACATCTGCCTGTGGCACTTTGAAGATAAAGGACCCATGACTATAGTTATTCCGCTGCAATGTAATGTAATAGCCAAATGAGCTATGTAAGATGTAATAAAAGTATGTTATTCTTGGTTATAAAGTTAATTATGACCTTTGTTTCTTGATATTACATCTTGACTGTGGATGCTAGCTATTGATCCAGGGACTAGCATTGTAAACACAGGGGACTCCACCTTATATTGTTGTAAGGTTGGGACACTCCCCCTTACAGATGGTATCAGAGCATTGTGTTGCCTGTAGGATTTGCAAACCTAGGATTGGACAAAAACCCTTAGAAAAATAAGAGTGTATTTGTTCCAAAAACTTATTTACAGAAACACTTGTAAACTCTTCCCTCAACCATTTTGGTTTCAACTCTACATCTCATCTATTTCAAACTTGATGGAAAAACCTACCCATGGCCAAAGACCACGCCATGTGCAAAGGACTACTTCAACTTCTTCAACTCTAATGACTTCAACATCTTCAGCATATCACGAAGGACTTCCAACATGGATATCACTAAGGACTATAAGTGACACAAGGAAATCTTGCTCAAGATTTAGAGACTGAGGGAATGCAAAAGTTAGAAGGAGCCTACATCATTTGAAGTATTGCAACCAAGAGTTTGTCTCAAGGAAACCATGATCTCATGCAAGAAGAATCATGAAGGATGGGAAGATCACAATTTAACCATATAGATGGACCACCATATTTTAGTTAAGACAAACACACCAACTTAGGTGGTGTAACAAAAATATTTTTGTTTGCCTAAAAATAGGCTTGAAACTTGTTGTTTGAGTGAAATGTTTGGCTTGTGATTGCTTGCACATTGCTAGTGTGAATTGTGATGTGTGTGATTAGAATTGATTCCTTAGAAATATCTTGCCTATTCTAATCTCCCTTCAACCCAAACAGATGACTACCCCAAGAGACTCCAGCATCAAGGTTGATGACACCAACACTAACCAAGAGGACAGCATGAAAGAGCTCATAGCAACCCAGAACCAGTTGAACCAAGTGACAGCTCAATTCATAGCCAACTCCGGTGGAGAAGATCCAATACTACAAGGATTTTTGGAAACCCAAGGCCAATTGATGCTTAAGGTGACTGATCAAATGATCAAAATGGAAGAAAGCTATCCCAAAAGAGTCTTTGACAACAAGGATGACAGAAACATTATTCTAGATGGAGCCCCAGCTTGCATTATTTGTGGAGACAAGGATCATAATTCCAAGGAGCATGGAGATCAATGCCCCAACTGTGAAGAGAAACATCCTGTTGGACAATGTCCCACTTCTCAAGTTACTTGCTACCTATGTGAAGGAAACAACCATGTTCATATCCAATGCCCCATCTATTCCATGGTGGAACAAAGGATCCCAAGAAGGACAATATTTAATTTTTGTTTGAAATTTTTTAAGGGTGGTAGTACCCTAGTTGTTTTGAGCCTACTTGTAACCCTAGCCTCCCCAAATCTCGGGACGAGATTTATTTTAAGGGTGGTAGCCTATCACATCCCAAGATTTTCCAAATCTTGTAATGTGAAAATAAATGAATAAAATGAAATCTTGTTTGATTTTCAGGGCCAGAAGAAACTTTTTGAATTCAATTGGAACCTCAAACCTATTTGGATTAAATAAAATCATAAAGGGATTTAAAAAGATAAAAAATTTAAATAAAGGAAAATATAATATTTTGGAAATACCATTTTGGATCTTTTAAATAAAAGGATTTGATTTTCAAAAGAAATAAAAGTTTTATAGATAAAGATTATTTTATAAAGCCAAATTAAACCTTGGCCAAGCCTTTGAAATAAAATTTTTGTTTTGATAAAAGTAGTAAAGGTTTATTAAATAAAATAATAAGGTTTTAATATCCAAGTTTTATTAATAAAGGATTTGCTATTTCCAAAACATCAAAACTTATTTATTTAGTTAAAATAAGTTTTCCAAGTATTTTGTATTTTCAAATAAAACCTACTGATTTGGTTTTGAAAATATTTGGATTTCAAATAGAGATTTTATTAAATAAATCGAACCCTATTTGAATAATAAACCATGGTCCATTTTATTTAAATAAAGAATGGAACCTAAAAAAATTTATTTCATTTTGGATTTTGGTCTATGTTACTGAACAGAACCAAATTCATAATGCAAGGTTTGGTGATTACTTGATTTGATTTGAACATCATTTGGTTGTTTGAATTTCAAAACAGAAAATAGTTATAGAAAAAGAAAAAACCTGTAGACAAAAAAAATAGAGTCTGGACCAGCCCAGCCGGCCAAGCCCACAAGGCCTAGAACCAGCCCAGCTTTTCCTCCCCGAAGAAAAAAGTTTCAAACTCATTTTCGAACCCCCGCAGAGACTGACCGGTGGACCTCCTTTCCTTCTCGCATCCTCACTGACGACTGGACCCCACTCCCCTGTTCATCCTCCTCACCCGCGCGACCTCCCCTCCCCAAAACTCACTGCCGTTGCTGCCATTCAAAGCCGCGTTCAATTCACGAATAATGGCCGCGTTAATCTCGCCCCGACCATGCGTACATAAGCACCTCTCCTTCCTCTGTCTTTTCCCTCAAACACCAACGCCACATCGCCACCAGGCTGCCTCGAATTGGCCCTGCACCGCCGCTGTTCCGGCGAGCTCCTCCGGTGAAATCCGACAAACCACAGCCACCTCCTGCCTCCCTGAGCACACAAGGAGATTTCCCACCTCCTGACGCATCTGTCTGTGCTCCTAGTTTGACCGCGGGCGCCCCAGGGAGCCGTCTTCGACCAAGTTCTGAGCGTCGCCGTCTGTCTCGTCTCCGTCGAGCTCCTCCGGTAGGTTCAGACCGCCCCGCGCCATCTAGTTCACGCACACAGCTTTGCCTGGATCCTGTGCATCTAACCGCGTCTCCGTTTTGTCTCGGGGTGAACCACAGCACCGCCTCCTACCACAACCAGAGCCGCCAGACGCCGTTGCAAACTCCGGCGAGGAATTGCAGCCGACCCGTCGCCCTTGACACGACCACCGTCCAAGATCACCTCGTCCTCACGAACACGGTAAGCACCCCCTGTCTTACTTGCTTCCTAGAACCCCGTTAGCTACAGCCAAACCGCCGCTACGCCACCGCCGCGCCGCTTCGCCGTGCATTAGCAGCCGTTCGATTTAGATCGGAGAGACTAGATAGATCCACTTAACCGCGAAGAGGTATGCTTTCTGGACCGCACGATTTGATTAGATCCAACGCACTGCAGATCCCGATCCGACCGAACCGGTACCGTCCAATGAGATTGCGACGCGTGGCCAGGTCTGTTTAAAACAGAATTTGGAAATCAGATTTAAGTTGCAATTTGAAACTCATGTAACTTTTGATCCACACGTCCAAAAATTGCAAATTTGGTATCATTGGAATCAGTGGAACAAGCCCTAGCCAACCATGCCTTTGGTTTAGTAAATAGTATCTGTTAGTTTGCTCGTTTTGCAGATACTTTTGTGTGCTTGTTTAGATTAGAAAAATTGTTCAAAAATGTTTTTGAGTTTTAAACCTTGGCAAAATAGTTTATGGTGAACTTACTGACCCTAGGAACCAACCCATGGTTTTGAAAATGAATTTGGTAAAATTTAGGATGGATTATTTGACTTAGCCATTTTCTAGCCAAATAAAATTATTGATTTTATTATGAAAATGTTTTTGGAGAAAAAACTTTGGGAAAATGTTTTGGACCAAACCTACTAGCCATAAACACCAAGTTTTGAGAAACAACAACTTATTTGGTGAACCACTTAAAGTTGTTGCTTGGTAAAAATATTTTTCCCCCACATAAAATGATGAATGGATTTTAAAATGGTTTTGGGATAAAATCCTTTTGCAATTGACTTTGCCATTTCTGTGAATGACCAATTTGGAACTTACAAATTTTATAAGCCTAGTGGAGACAACCTTTGCAATTAGAACCATCCCTTGCATGCTTGCATGCATAGCTTAGATCCCATTGTTTTATGTGTGTGGATTGTTTGATTGATTATTGGTTTGGAATGCTAGTTGATTTTGGGTTTGCTTGATTGATTGTAGTGAAATTTGCAAAGTTTGAGACTAGCAAGATCAAGGAGTGAACCACCATTCCCTTCCAAAAAGGCAAGTTACACTATCATCTAAAGTCCTACTATTTTCTTATACTTAGTGGATTTTGAAACATGCATGAAAAGATATTTTTATACTTATGCTATGCTAAATCCTAATAGGATTCCCTATACATTCCTTAGAGAAAACAATGTAGTTGTTACATGCTTAGCCATGCTATATTCTGAAAAGAGATACATGTTGAGATTTTATGAAGTTGAGAAAAAGACTTGTGATTTTATATAATAAAACAAGGACTCAATGAACCACCTGGGTGGCCAAGGATACTTTGAGTATTGGAGAAGGTGGCAACAAAAGGAACCATGTATATGGAAATCTCTTTGTGTTGTGCTCCAAAGGAAACCACCTAGGAAACTTAGAGATTGAACATGTTTCTCCAATTGTGGCTTTCGTGTGCAACCACATGCTATTATGGCTCTGGCTTAGTCAACTACATTGGGAAGACCCATACATTGTCTTAAGTTTACTGGACATGGGGATCTGGAATGCTTCATGGGTGCTGAAGACAAGCTAGCAATGGTGTATGGGGGACCCTTTGGAAAGACTTCGTCACATTCTCAATCTGCCAGTACTCCATCTTGGTGAGTACTAATCCAGTGGCCACCGTGGCAAAAGGATGGGATTGTGGCATTTGGTTAAAGTGTACTCCTTCTGTAGAAGATAATAAAATCTAAGTACTTAGCCGTGTCCCCGGTTATGGATAATACTGAGCAACTAAAGTTTGAAGCTATGGGAGATCTCGACATTCTAATTTCTAAAAGAAAACTTTTAAGGACTTGATGCACTTGGGGTTACCAAGGAGCTCAAGAGACTTTGACAAAACTTGATGTACTTGGGGTTATGTAGGGGTCCCAACCTGATAAGGTAGAGTCCTTCTGTGTTTTACAATGCTAGTCCCTGGATCAATAGCTAGCATCCACAGTAAAGATGTAATATCAAGATAGAAAGGTCATAATATAAATTTATAACCAGGAATAACATAGTTTTATTACATCATACATAGCTCATTTGGCTATTACATTACATTGCAGCGGAGTAAATATAGTCATGGGTCCTTCATCTTCATAGTGCCACAGGCAGATGTTGGTTGTAGACTTTGTAATCCTAGTCAATCAAATAATCCTCACTTTAAAACAATCAACCTGCAACATTACAAGTTACAGCCACAAGGGTCAATACATTTTGAATTGTATTGGCAAGATTCACTTTTATGTATAATAAGAGTGGATCATATCATTAGATGCATATTTGGCTAAGTAGAGCTTGAGGCTTATTTGCATAAAGCATTGTTTTTATCCTATCTTTTCAAAAAGGGGTTTTTAAGACCATTGTCAAATTTCTTTTCCAATTCCTTGAACTCCTTGGTAGAAACTCAAGTGTTCAAGTCCTTGTCAAAATCTCTTGAGCCACTTGGTAACCCCAAGTGCAACAAGTTTTATCAAAACCTCATGAGTTCCTTGGTAACCCCAAGTACATCATGCTCTTGTGCACCTTGGTAACCCCAAGGGCATCAAGCTTTATGAAATCTCTTTGAATTCCTTGGTACCCCCAAGTGCATCAAGTTTTTATATTAGAAGTTGGAATGTCGAGATCTCCCATAGTTCAAACTTTAGTTGCTTAGTATTGTCCATAACCGGGGACACGGCTAAGTACTTAGATTTTATTAACTTATGCAGAAGGAGTACACTTTACCCACATGACACAATCCCATCTTGTTGCCACCAAAGGCCCTCTTGGATTAGTGCTCACCAAGATGGAGTATCTGCAGATCGAGAATGTGACAAAGTCTTTTCAAGAGGTCCTCCCATACATCATTTCTAGCTTGTCTTCAGCCCCCATGAAGCATTCCAGATCCCCATGTCCGGTAACTAAAGACAATGTATGGGTCTTCCTAATGTAGTTGACTAAGCCAGAGCCATAATAGCATGTGGTTGTACACGAAAGCCACAATTGGAGAAACATGTTCAATCTCTAAGTTTCCTAGGTGGTTTTCATTTGGAGCACAACACAAAGTGATTGCCATAGACATGGTTCCCTTTTGTTGCCACCTTCTCCAAAACATAAAGTGTCCACCACCTAGGTGGTTCATTGAGTCCTTGTTTTATTATGTAAAACACAAGTCCTTTTCTCATCCTTTGTAAAATCTCAACATGTATCCCTTTTCAAAAACATAGCATGGCTAAGCATGTACAACTTCAATATTTTTACTAAGGAGTGTATAGGGAATCCTACTAGGATTAGCATAGCATAAGTATAAAACATTTTCATGCATGTTTACAAGATCCACTAGTATAATGAAAATAGTAGGTCTTTTGTATGATAGTGTAACTTGCCTTTTTGTTTAGAGAATGAGGGTTACTTCTTGTTCTTGCTAGTCTCACACTTTGCTAATTTTCACTACAATAAAACAAGCATAGTATCAAGTAGCATTCCAAACCAATACTCAAACAATATTTCTCACACACAAAGCAACGGATCCTAAGCAAAAAGAGGGTTCTGTGGCAAGGTTGGTCTCTACTAGGTTTATAAACTTTGTAAGGTCCACATTGGTCATTTACCAAAATGGCAAAGTCATTAGTTAGAGGGTTTTGCTCAGAGTCTATTTTAAAATCCATTCAACATTTTATGTGGTGAAAATTATTCTTTTTCAAAGCAAACTTTATATTTTTCACCAAGTGAGTTGCCCTTGGCAAGGCTTGGTGTTTTGGGTCAGTAAGTTTGGTCCATAACATTTTTCCCAAAGTTTTTCTTACAAAAAATTTTCCATAATAAAATTTAATGAGTTTATTTGGCTAGAAAATGACTAAGTTAAATAATTCAACTTAAATTTTACAAAAATCATTTTTAACACTATGGTTTGGTTCCTAGGGTCAGTAAGGTCACACAAATCCATTTTGCAAAAGATTTAATCCTAAAATCAATTTTAAACAATTTTTATACTCTAAACAAGTACACAAATGTTTCTGTAAATTCAAACAAGCTAACAGATACTATTTTCAAAACTTGGACGTGTGGTTTGAAAGTTATAGGGTTTTCAAAGCTTGTTCTCCTGAATTCATTGATATAAAATTCACAAAATTTGGACGTGTGGTTTGAAAGTTATAGGGTTTTCAAATTGTTACTTAAATCTGTTTTTCAAATCCTATTTTAAAACAGATCCTGCCACGCGTCGCTATCTCACTGGCTGATACCGGTTCAGTGAGGATCACGTTGCGAACCGTTGGATTTAAGTTGGGTCGTGCGGCACAGATTGCTCGATACCTCTTCGGTTAAGTGAATCTATCGTGACGCTGCGATCTAGATCGGACGGTGCTAGCGTGCTCAACCATAGTCGGGCGGCCTGCGGCCAGCTCTTGGCGGCGACTTCTGTTTCACGGCGCCAGCGTCTGAGGAAGCGAAGCGGAGAGTGTGCTCACGGGTTAGTGGAGGCGCTGATGCTCCTCGTGGGACTGGTCCGTCGACGGGTCGGGCAGAATTCCTCGCGGAGTTGGTTCGGCGACGACGCCTCTCGGTCGGTCGAAGACGGCTCGTGGTTTACCAGAGGCAAGAAAAGGTGATCGGATGCGAGGGCCACGGAGATGAAGTGTGCATGAACGAGAGGGTCGGGTGGTCGATTACTACACATGGCCGCGGAGATGAAGCGACGGTGGCGGCGGTGGTCGTTGTCGAAGGTGAGGTTACAGGTACCCAGTCGAGTTGGATGCACTAACGATCTTTGAGTGGAGAAGTTGCTAGAGTTCTTAGGGATGCAAGGCGGTGGGGTTTCGTCGGAATCATCACTGGAACATCGTCGGCCAGCGTCTGAGAGAATTGGAGGCAGCCTAGGGGCGGAATGGAGGCGGTGTCTGGGGAAAGAGGAGGAGGAGGAGCAGGCGGTTAAATGGGCGTGGCCGCGACGAGTAATTAACGCGGCTTTAAAGCGAATTAAACGCGCGGAATCAAGGCCTGCAACGGCAGCGAGGGGGAAGAGGCGTGGTTCGCGGGTGGGGAAGAAGGGTGTGGTGTGGGGTCCTCTGATCAGTGGGGAAAAGAAACGAGAGGAGGTACACTTGTCAGGGGCTTTGCGGGTTCGATACTGAGTGAGAAAAACGGTTCGGGGGAGAAAAGAAGCTGGGCTGGACTTGAAGGGAATATGCCCTGAGAGGCAATAATAAAGTGTTTATTATGTGTATTCCAAGTATATGATAGATGTTTATTTTGCATGCTATAATTGTATTAATACGGAAACGTTAATACATGTGTGTTTAATAAACAAACAGAAAGTTCCTAGTTAAGCCTCTCTCATAAACTAGCTCGTTGATTAACAAGATGATCAAGGTTTCCTGATCATGGACATTGGATGTTGTTAATAACGGGATCACAACATTAGTGTAATGATGTGATGAACATTCATCCGAAGTATAGCATTACGATCAAAGTCATTGAGTTTATATTGCTATAACAACTTACGAAGTGATCCTAATCCTTAGACCATGAGATCATGTCAACCACTAACACGGAAGAGTTTCTTGATAACATCAAGCGTCACACCGTAATGTGGTGATTATAAAGATGGGTTCGAACTAATAAAGTGTTATGTTGAGGCTCATGGATCGAGTGGAATTTGTTCATCCCGATGACGGATAGATATACTCTGGGCCCTCTCGGTGATATCACATTGATTAGCTTGCAAGCAAGTGATTTGATCACTAGAATGTTATATCACGGAACGAGAAAAGTGCATGTCGATCGAGATCAAACTAGGTATGGAGATACCGATGATCGAATCTCGGACATGTAATATATCGTGAGACAAAGGGATTAAGATACTAGCGTAAAAGGTTCCGGCGATCACAAGAAAGTCATCGTTGAATGTGTGGGAGTCGTATGGGTCTCGGATCCCGCTTCGATTATTGATCGAGAGGGTCTCGATCATGTCCGCATTATTCACGAACCGTAGGGTGACACACTTAAGAGACACCGACATCCAATTGGAGCAAAAGTTTCATGCGAAAAGAATGAACAAGCGCATGAATTTATTTCACTAGATACCGAAAGCAGGTTTTGGTGAAATTGCATAAAGTGGTTATGCATGTGAAATAGAATTCTAGCAAGGGGTTATTTGTGAATGTTTGTCATTAAAGTAATTGACAAAATTCTGAATAAAATAAAGAGTTTTATTTAATGAGAGTTTGCATTAAATTTGGTGGAAATTTAATGGGTTCTTTGAGTGGGATTTTGAGTGGAGGAATTTGGAGGAGTTTTGTGAGTGGAGTGTCCACCCACATGAAGGGAGGGAGGGGCAGCCCCCATGCGCGGCCACCCCTTGGGGTTCCCCCTCCTCCTATAAAAGGGCCCCTCCTCTCACTTATCACTCACACCTCCTCGTGAAGGATCTCTCTCCCCTCTAGAATTTATCCCCATGGTCTCGGACTAGCGAGATACATGTTCCCGGTGGCTATTCGGCAAGAAAGAGTTGTGCTTCTGCATCGCTGGGCGAGGAGGCGGAGGTTGCTCGGTGCCTCGAGCGTGTGTCGAGCACGGATCGCTGCTGATTTGCGGCGCTAGGACTTCCTCTCGATCTTGAGATCGGCAAGAGATCGTCTACATCAACCACGAGTTTGGACTCGTTAAGCTGTCGGTCTTCAAGGGTATGTTCTCTCGGATATACATCCGCGTTGTTTGTATCTAGTATAAATAGATCTTGGTATATAGTTCACATCGTAGGAAAATTTTTGTTTTCTATCTGCGAACCCTGATTATCGAGCGGATCTATGCGTAGATACTTTACGGGTAGTACACATATGAGTATGTGGGCGATGATAATCATGTTGTTGCTCCTTTGTTGTGATTTTGGATATTGGTGGCATAGTGGGATGAAGCGGCCGGACAAACTTTACATGTCCTCGCACATGAGACCTGTTCCACGCTTGACATGCAACTAGTTTGCATAAGTGGCTAAGGGTGTCTGTCTCTCCTACTATAGTCAATATCTATTTTACAAGCGATTTGTCAACAATTTGATTATCCTCGTTGTGGTTCATGTTAAGTAGGTAAACGGTTCTATCTCGAAAGCCCTAAGCCACGTAAAACTTGCAATGGATAAATTAGGCGTCTAGTTTAGATTGTTCTTTGGTCTAGTGTTATTATATGGTAGTGTTGTAAGTAGAAGTATGAGATGATACTCTTACAACACACATAGCGTGTAAAATCCATAGACCTTGGATTTACACATATAGGTATGATAGTGATCATACCACGATGCACATGATAGAGATCATCTGCGGGAACCATATAATTTCACTAATAAACATATGATGTTTTGATTGCATCTTATATTGCTTGTTTAGCGCTTTGTTAAGCATAATAAGATGATCCCTCTTTTAAATATCAAGATAAGAATGTGTTCTTCCTTTAGTATGCACCGATTATGTTTTCGCTCCAAGACATCACGTGATGATCGGGTGTTCTTGGATCCGACCATATTTGGTGTAAAAGCGATTACACGCAAATACTAAGGTTCTAACTTGGCGAGCCTAGCATGTATGCAGACATGGCCTCGGAACACAGGCCGAAAGGTTAAGCATGAGTCATATAGTTGATATGATGCCCATTTGATGCTCGCCTTTGAAGCTATACCGACTCACGTGATGATCGGACTTGGTGTAGTGGATTTGGTTCATGTAATCACCAAAAGGACACGAGGATGTCGCTTTTGGTGGGAGTTCATTCGTAATATAGATTAGTTGAACTCAATCTATCATACACTTAGTCTAAACTTTACAAATTCTTGTAGATGGCACCACCTTTTAATTTCAATGCGTTCATGGAGAAAGAGAAACTAGCAACGAGCGGTAGCAACTTTCTTGAATGGGCCATGAATTTGAGGATTCTCCTCTCTGCACAAAAGCAATATGTGCTAGAAGCGCCATTAGGCCCCCACCTTTGACGATGCCCTGACGAGGAGAAGAATGTCTCGACTCGTCGGAGGACCACAACTTAGTTCATTGCGGCATATTGTATGGGCTAGAGCGAACTTCAAGCGTTTGAAAACGGCAATGCATTTGATACAATGGGTGAGTTGAAAATGATTTTCGACACACATGCTTTGTAGAGAGCTACAATGCTTGAGAAAAGTTCTTTAGCTGCATGATGGAAGAGCACATCGATTAGTGAGCATGTACTCAAGATGTCGGATTCGCCCGATAAGCTTGTGTCCTTGGGAATAATGATTCCCATTGACTTAGGCATCCATCGTGTTGCAGTCTCGCCACCTAGCTATAAGAGCTTTGATGAACTATAATATGCAAGGCATGAAGAAGTCTCTCCCGAGCTTACATCAATGCTTAAAAGCTGCAGTGGAGATCAAAAGGAACATCAAGTGTTGATGATCAATAGGAACACTGGTTTCAAGAAAGACAAGAAGGAAAGCGGAAGGAAGTAAGGGCGGCAAACTGTTGCAGCGCTGAAAAACCCGAGTTGGACCCAAGTCGATACCGAGTGCTACTATTGTAAGGGGATCGCCATTTGGGCATAAGCGCCCCAAGTCTGGCGGACAAGAAGGCCGGCAAGGCAAACAAAGGTATATATGATATACATGTTATTGATGTGTACTTGACTAGTGCTCATGATAGCACCAGGTATTTGATACCGGTTCATTGCTAATATTTGTAACTCGAATCAGGGGCTGCGGAACAGGCGACCGCTAGCAAGGGGTGAGGTCAAGATGCGTGTCGGCAATGGATCAAACGTTGATGTGATCGCCGTCGGAACGCTACCTCTCCACTTACCGTCGGGATTAGTCATAAACTTAAATAACTGTTACCTGGTGCCTGCACTGAGCATGAACATTGTATCTGGATCATGTTTGATGCAAAGTGGTTTTTCATTCAAATCTGAGAACAATGGTTGTTCCATTTATATGAATGAAATCTTTTATGGTCATGCACCAATGATGAATGGTTTATTTCTGTTGGATCTCAATGATAATGTTACACATATTCATAATGTTGATGCTAAAAAGATTAAACTTAATGATGATATATCCGCATATATGTGGCACTGCCGTCTAGGTCATATTGGCATTAAACGCATGAAGAAACTCCATTCAGATGGACTTTTGGAATCACTTGATTATGAATCATTTGATACATGTGAGCCATGCCTTATGGGCAAGATGACTAGAACTCCGTTTTCCGGTTCAATGGAACGGGCGACAAATTTATTGGAAATCATACATTCTGATGTATGTGGTCCAATGAGTGTGTTAATGTAGGTGGATATCGTTATTTTGTTACTTTCACGGATGATTTGAGTAGATACGGTTATATCTACTTGATGAAACACAAGTCTGAAACCTTTGAAAAGTTCAAGGAATTTCGAATGAAGTGGAAAATCATCGTAATAGAAAGATCAAATTTCTACTGATGCGACCGTGGAGGTGAGTATCTAAGTTCGAGTTTAGCACTCACATGAAAGAGTGTGGAATTGTTTCACAACTCACACTGCCGGAACACCATAGCGAAATGGTGTGTGAACGTCGTAATCGTGCTTTATTAGATATGGTTCGATCTATGATGTCTCACGGACTTGCGTTGTCATTTTGGGGTTATGCACTAGAAACTGCTGCATTCACTTTAAATCGGGCACCATCTAAATCCGTTGAAAAGACAGTATGAATTGTGGTTTGAAACAAACCTAAGCTGTCTTTCTTAAAGTTTGGGGTTGCGATGTTTATGTGAAGAAACTTCAACGGATAAACTCAAACCCAAAGCGGAAAAATGCGTCTTCATAGGATACCCTAAAGAAACTATTGGGTATTCCTTCTATCACGATCCGAGGCAAGGTTTTTGTTGCCAGAATGGATCCTTTCTAGAAAGAGTTTCGCGAAAGGTGTGAGTAGTCGGAAGGTAGAACTCGAAGAGGTTGTGGAACCTTCTCTTCAAAGTATGGCGAGTAGCGCAGATGCGGAAGTTGTTCCGAGTTGGCTCCACCTGTTGAAGAGGAACTAATGATAATGATCATGAAACTCCGAAGAGAGTACTACCGAACCTCGCGGTCAAACAGACGCGTGCAGCTCGAGCTGTACGGAAATCTGTCATAAATTTCATGGTTGATGAAAATAATGACCTGCGACGTATGAAGAAGCGATGATGAGCCGGATTCAACAAATGGTTAGAAGCCATGAAATCCGAGATGGAATCCATGTATGAAAATCAAGTTTGGAACTTGGTGGAATTACCTCACGACCGAAAGGCCGTGGAGAACAAATGGATTTTCAAAGGAAAAGCGATGTCGATGGTAATGTGACCATCTATAAAGCTCGACTTGTCGCAAAGGGTTTCGACAAATTCAAGGAGTTGACTACGATGAGACTTTCTCTCCGTAGCGATGCTAAAGTCGATTAGGATTATGTTAGCAATTGCTGCATATTTCGATTATGAAATATGGCGGATGGATGTCAAACGCGTTTCTCAATGGTAATATTGAAGAAGAGTTGTATATGATACAACCAAAGGGTTTTGTCGATCCTAAGGATGCTAACAAGGTGTGCAAGCTTCAGCGATCCATCTATGGATTGAAGCAAGCATCACGGTTGGAATCTCGCTTTGATGAGGTGATCAAAGAGTTTGGATTTGTCCAAACTTATGGAGAAGCTTGTATTTACAAGAAAGTGAGTGGGAGCAATGTGGCATTTCGATATTATATGTGGATGACATATTATTGATCGGAAATGATATAGAACTTTTAAACAGTGTTAAAAGTTATCTAAACAACAAATTTTCAATGAAGGACCTAGGTGAGCGTCATACATATTAGGCATAAAGATCTATAGAGATAGATCTAGGCGCCTAATAGGGCTATCATAAAGTACATACCTTGATAAGATTTTAAAGAAGTTTAAAATGGACGGAAAGAAGGGTTCTTACCTATGTTGCAAGGCAAGACATTGAGTAAGACTCAAAGTCCAACCTGGGAAGAAAGAGAGATAATGGACAAAATCCCTATGCTTCAGCCATAGGCTCTATAATGTCGCCATGCTATGTACAAGACGGATGTAGCACGCTATTAGTTTGACTAGTAGGTACCAATCGGATCGAGTTCGAACATGGATAGCGGTCAAGAATATCCTTAAGTACTTGAGAAGAACTAAGGATATGTTTCTTGTATCTGGAGGTGAAGAAGAGCTCGTCGCTAAGTGTTATGTCGACGTTAGCTTTGACACCGATCCGGATGACTCTAAGTCTCAATCCGGATCGTTTTTCTCATGAATGGCGGAGCGGTTAGTTGGAGGAGCTCAAACAACTGTGGTAGCGGGATCAACAACGGAGGCGAATATGTTCTTTGCGCCGAAGCGGCTCAGAAGCGATTTGGATGAAGGAGTTCATATCCGAACTAGGAGTTGTGGCAAGCGTTGGACCCAATGGTGATCTATTGTGACAACAATGGTGCCATTGCCAATGCCAAAGAGCCAAGGTCTCACAAGCATTCCAAGCATATTAAGCGCCGGTTTCACTCCATCCATGAGCATGTCAAGGATGGAGATATAAAGATTTAAAAGTACATACGGATCTCAATGTAGCGGATCCGTTGACTAAAACTCTCCTAGAGCAAAACATGATCAACACGAGAACTCAATGGGTGTTAGATATATCACTATGTAACTAGATTATTGTCTCTAGTGCAAGTGGGAGGCCCAAGGGAATATGCCACGAGAGGCAATAATAAAGTGTTTATTATGTGTATTCCAAGTATATGATAGATGTTTATTTTGCATGCTATAATTGTATTAATACGGAAGCGTTAATACATGTGTGTTTAGTAAACAAAGCGAAAGTTCCTAGTTAAGCCTCTCTCATAAACTAGCTCGTTGATTAACAAGATGATCAAGGTTTCTGATCATGGACATTGGATGTTGTTAATACGGGATCACAACATTAGTGTAATGATGTGATGAACATTCATCCAAGTATAGCATTACGATCAAAGTCATTGAGTTTATATTGCTATAACAACTACGAAGTGATCCTAATCCTTAGACCATGAGATCATGTCAATCACTAACACGGAAGAGTTTCTTGATAACATCAAGCGTCACCGTAACGGGGTGATTATAAAGATGGGTTCGAACTAATAAAGTGTTATGTTGAGGCTCATGGATCGAGAGTGGAATTTGTTCATCCGATGACGGATAGATATACTCTGGGCCCTCTCGGTGATATCACATTGATTAGCTTGCAAGCAAGTGATTTAATCACTAGAATGTTATATCACGGAGCGAAAAGAGTGCATGTCGATAACGAGATCAAACTAGGTATGGAGATACCGATGATCGAATCTCGGACATGTAATATATCGTGAGACAAAGGGATTAAGATACTAGCGTAAAAGGTTCCGACGATCACAAGAAAGTCATCGTTGAATGTGGGAGTCGGTATGGGTCTCGGATCCGCTTCGATTATTGATCGAGAGGGTCTCGATCATGTCCGCATTATTCACGAACCGTAGGGTGACACACTTAAGAGACCGACATCCAATTGGAGCAAAAGTTTCATGCGAAAGAATGAACAAGCGGGAATTTATTTCACTAGATACCAAACAGGTTTTGGGTGAAATTGCATAAAGTGGTTATGCATGTGAAATAGAATTCTAGCAAGGGTTATTGTGAATGTTTGTCATTAAAGTAATTGACAAAATTCTGAATAAAATAAAGAGTTTTATTTAATGAGAGTTTGCATTAAATTTGGTGGAAATTTAATGGGTTCTTTGAGTGGGATTTTGAGTGGAGGAATTTGGAGGAGTTTTGTGAGTGGAGTGTCCACCCACATGAAGAGGGGAGGCAGGGGCAGCCCCATGCCGCCACCCCTTGGGGTCCCCTCCTCCTATAAAAGGCCCCTCCTCTCACTTCTCACTCCACCTCCTCGTGAAGGATCTCTCTCCCTCTAGAATTTATCCCCATGGTCTCGGACTAGCGAGATACATGTTCCCAGTGGCTATTCGGCAAGAAAGAGTTGTGCTTCCGCATCGCTGGGCGAGGAGGCGGAGGTTGCTCGGTGCCTCGAGCGTGTGTGCGAGCACGGATGCGCTGCTGATTTGGCGCGCTAGGACTTCCTCTCGATCTTGAGATCGGCAAGAGATCGTCTACATCAACCACGAGTTTGGACTCGTTAAGCTTTGTCGGTCTTCAAGGGTATGTTCTCTCGGATATACATCCGCCTGTTGTTTGTATCTAGTATAAATAGATCTTGGTATATAGTTCACATCGTAGGAAAATTTTGTTTTCTATGCTTGAACCCTACAGGCCATTTGCTGGGTTAGTTGGGCAGATTGGTGGGCTGTTCCATTTTTTCATCTAATCCTTTTTCTTTTCTATTTCTATTTCCGACACTAGTGCACGTACCCTCTAACACGGTTTGGAGGACCCTCTAACAATGTTCCACAACGCTGTTGAGGGTTCGTGTTAGAAGGGTTTTAACACGGTTCCTATACGAACGGTGTTAAAGGGTGGCGACGTAAGCTGCAGTTAGCCCCCTTTAACACCGGTTCGTATCTGGAACCGGTGTTAAAGTCTTCTGTGGCGAGATTTAAACCGTTTTTCTGCCGCGGCAGAACTCTGTGGCGGGAAATCTCTGCATGCAGACTCTGCCTGCTAAGGCTTTACCGGAGGGGAGAGCGAGAAATCGATCGGGCCGTATACTTATAAATCATCGGTACATACGAGTACATGAATAATTAAGCAACTATTATTATACACAAACATCGCCATCGGCACATACATCGCCATCGGCACATACATCTACATCGCGGAGGTGGATATCTAAAGAGTTCTCCGCAGCGTGACGACCTCATCAAGTATGAACCCGCCAATTCCTCTTGAATGGATCGTATGCGTTCAAATGGTAGGAGTTGGTCGCATCCGTTCGATCTGAATATATATGAAGAATGGGCCGTCAATATATATATAAGAATAAAACTCAACACAATTGATGGTAATAAAATAATGTTGTGGACTTTGTTTACTTACTCTAAGTTGTTCTAGTGCGGCTTGGCACATGCACATATCGTGTTCTTGAATGATCGCAAACATAGTACCCACATAAGTTATTGCCGTGTCCTTGATGCGCACTTTACGAGAATAGAGAGTTCAATCAAAATAATAATCAATAAAGCATGATATAATGGAATTGGAAGCTAGCTAGTATTACTTACATTTTGGTCTACAAATTTTAGTTCTTGACCATTCACCCACGGCCCTGCCCGTGAACATTTTCAAACCCTGTCCGACAAAGAAAATGGATAAAGGAGTAATTAATTACTTATTGTCCCGAAAGTTGCCGATCTAGTGCGATAATATGATTGAAATTACCTCTGGAGCATCTCTCTAAAGTTTGCCCATAGCTCTTTTTCTTTTCGTGAGTCCATGACAAGGACTTTTCTGAGTCGGGTTGAATGACTAGCGAATAAAGTGGAACCTGCGCATAACTCATCATCGATTACACTTAACATCGAGTAAGCGAAGCAGAATGTGTACAAGAGAGAGGGTAAGTACTCACGAGAAGTTGTAAGGCAATAGTATTTCCTTTTGGTTTGTTGTCTCGAAAGACTTTAGCAAGTAATCTTCATTTGCGGGTTTTCTCTTACCACTTCTTCATGAACTCTATTTGGGTCAACGAACCCAATGTCAAAAGGGCCTCCTTTCACGCATTCCATAACCTTTTTCTGCATAATAGTATATACATATATGGTGAGAATATATATATACATGCAATTAATGAAGTGAATGAGTTGAGATAAAAATTACGAAATAGTACTTACACACAATAAAGGCTGATGGCGGTTGTCGAGTTCCTTCTGATTGAATAGAAAATGCAAGTCTTGAATGTTGAAGTCGATTGCGTCGTCTCCGCACAAGAAAATCTCATCTCTTATATGCGCCGTGATCCATTCTTCTTTTCTCGTCTTGCAGAAATGAAGGTACCACTTGTGCAATTTTCGCATCTTTGTTGGTAGATTTTTGAGCTCCTCTTTCTTGACTAGATTCTTCCCATACTTCCATGGCTGTATGGGGTTGACATCGCATTTGGGCAAGTTGTCTCCCATGACGTTCAAGTATGCAATGTAAGTCATCCCCATCTCATTGGCCTTTCTTTGTAGCTCTGCCTCGTAATCATCTACGGGAGGAGCGTCCCGTTTGTCAAACATTTGGGCGGGCGCATGATTGGTTTTCCTGCTCTCCGAGCATGGGAACTGTTTTGTGGTGCCTCACGCTACTTTCGTCTCCCCACGGCGCCTTGCATCCACCTTCAAAATCTGGCGCCAGTAGTCGGCACAAGTGGGGTTTCAGGTTTCAAAGATTTTTGTAAAACTTCGCACCACCGGGATCTATTTTCTCCTTTGGCTCGGCCCGTCTAGGTGCAAAGAATTTCTTGACCTGTTCTCCGAGATCCGATTGGTCTCCTCGTCGCTGCGATTCCACGGTAAAACCGGCAATGGCTTGGCGGAAGGCTGGGGCGTAGTTTTTGAACTCTTTGGCGTCGGTTTCTGCGGATTTCTTTGTGGCGGTGCTCTTGATGCTCCTCGTGGCGGTGCTCTTCCGCTTCTGTTGAGGAGATGGCTGAAGCACGGAGATGGTGACGGGGAGATGGCTGCCGCCAGAGATGGTGACGGGCGGAGATGGTGACGGGCGGAGATGGGTGACGGGCGGAGATGGTGACGGGCGGAGATGGCTGCCGCAGCAGAGATGGCTGAAGCGGCTCGGCTGACGTCATGGAGACGGCGGGGTGCCAAGTGACCTCCAATTTGGAAGCACAATGTGTTCCTTCTTCCAAAGAATGGTTGTTTTCACGCAAATTTGAGTTGAGTTTCCCCTTCACCGTAGCATGGTCAAGCTGTGCTTCCTCATATTCCTTCACAACCTCATCCACCCGACAATAGCATAGCCATCCGGAATCGGTCGGCGGTGGTAAGTTCCACCAGCTACAGGAGGTAAGGCATAGCCGATACCACCTTAATGGATAAGCCCATTAATCTCACATGCAGCTCAGCGTGTTCTCTCCGTGATCTCATCAACGGGTATCGAGACCCGTCATTTCAAGCGTTGGCTGCACGTTCTCCGTGGAAGCCCTGCTGCTTTCAGTCTGATGCGGGCAGCTTCAATGCAGGCTCTTCATGCCGCTGAGATGGGCGGTAGCTTGATGGCTCATTGTGCATTCACTTGCGTCTGCGCCCGCAAGTGCATGTTCTATCTGTGTCATCCGATCATGCGCTCTTTTCTTTTCTGCGCCATCTCGTAAAGTCGCCCGGTGCAAACCCATCCTTCCACGTCATACCCCCGTGCCTCGTGCATGTCCGAGTGTTCTTTTTACCGATGGCGGCGTGTGAGCTGGTCATTCTCTGTCGGGATGGAAGGTCCCGCGGATGTTTCCTCGTATGCCGTGATGAGTTCGTGTGGGTTTGGCAAGGATGGTTGGGAAGATACACAATCTGTTTCGGGTCCAACCTTGCCCGATTCCGTAGAACCAAGTCTTTGCACGTAGGTCCCACTCATCTATGCAGGGGTGTGATCCCTCTCGCGCAGGCCCTCTCAGCTTCCTCCCACTCAGGCCTCTGAGATATGTAGCCACCTGACCCCGTCCTCTAGTGATATTCCTTCTTCAGGGCATTAAGCGTATTGGTTTCTGACCTCTTTTTAGCTATAGCACTTTTTTATATGTCTTAAATTCGGGCGTTGAGGTCTTATCTTCGCATAATATCGTCTTGAAATTGGAGTCTCGGCTTTGACAAATTTGTTCAATTTTGTCTTCGATTCACGGAAAGCATCAGCCATCTTCTTTAGAGTCCACTCTTTGACCTTGTTCTCTATAACCGGTTGTTTTCATCCTCCTCTGGCGGAAGGGTGAAATTTACCAACAACGAATTCCAAAGCGTTTCTTTGGATCCATCGACAAAATGCGTCGCCCTTCTTTGGCTTATTCCAATTTTCAATTGTGATTGGGATTTGGTCCCTAACAAGAACTCAGCTGACGTATAAATTTGTCTGGCCTTCTTGGGCTCCATCGGCCTGCCATCAACACGGACTTTGATCGTGAACTTTGCACGATCTTTCAACCGCTCGCTCGCTTGCTCTTTTTCGTAGAAGAAGATGGTTCTTGGCTGGTCGATCCGAGGGCTAAAAGAAGAAAGAAGCGTTAATTAATACATGTAGAAGAAGATTGTTGGTGGAAGTCACCGAGGCTTAATAAATGCATATACCTCGCGGACTTTGTAACCATTAAATTAGTTCACCGGAGTCTTCATCTTCTCCATGACTAGTACTTGAGCCGTCGTCGTCATGTCCCTCAAGTTCAGATATTGTGAGGTGTCCTCATCAATAATGTTCTCCATTATTTCTTCTTCTTCAAGGTTTCTACTAAGTGGATCCATAGTTTCTAAAACAATAATATTATCACACAAATATCAGTAATACATCTATTGAAATGCTCAAGCAAGGGCGATGATATGACAAGTTAAAAGTATTGAAATGTAACCCTAATACATGTTTGGTCATTTCAAACCCTAATTCGGAAAACCCGGATTCATATGAGAGGGTACATTTACTTCTTCTAATTAACTTGTCATCAAAGTTGATTAACATAGCATGGTTATTATAATGCTATATTGACAACGAGGTGGCGGCCTTAGAGGCGAGAGCGGGCAAGTGCGTGGGGTGTGCGTTCGAACCAGCACGACGTGATGGTCTACCTAAAATGGGCGACACACCCTCGGCGTGTGTAGGCTCGGCGAGGACATAGGAGGTCGTGGTCGGCGGCATAATGGTGGCGGTGGTCGGCGTGGCACAAAATATACACATGCATATACAATACACATACAATACAATATTTCCTATAGGAATCCTATAGGAATCAATCCTACAAATCAAACAACCACCATAGGAAAATTTCCTATAGGATTTAATCCTACAAATTTCCTATACAAATCCTTTGAATCAAACATGCCCTTACTTATATCCCATGGGATGGCGGCGGGCGACGAGCGAGGGTGGTGTGGGCGAGGCGAGGCGGACACGTGGCGCTCACCGGTGGGGACGTTGGTCTCGTCGGGCGCGGTGCTTTCAGACGGATGCTTGGTGCTAGCGGCGTTGGCGTGGCCTATGAGCTCAAGCGGCGGTGGCGAGACGCCTCTGCAGGGGAAGAGAGCGAGGTGGTCAGTTAGGGTTTAGGCGTGGCCTATTATAATATCTTTGCTATAAGCTATTTTATTTTTACTCCACATGCTTCTAATTCACATGTGCAAGGATTAAGGCCTAGATCGTCGGAGTCGATGTCATCTCTACACTTTTCTCTCCATGTCAACTGGACCCCACCCGTCATCCCTAACCTACGACCATCCATCTGAGCAAGCTCAAACGCAGGGAGGGGAGGGGCTCGCCGCGCCCTCGCCGTGGCAGGCGCCCGCCCCGATCCCGCGGGACCTCGCCTCGCCTCCCTCGCTCGCTCCTCGCCCTCGCTCACGGGATCCCTCCGCGGCGCTCCCGCCCGCCAAGGCCATCCCCACCTTCCTCCTCGACCACCTCCTGGGCGCTTCCCTGGCGGCTCGCCCTCCTCAGTGAGCTCCTCCCGGCAAGCCGAGCCGTCTCCTCCGCACCCGCGACCGTCAGGCCTCCCGGCTTTGACCGCCTCGCCCGTCGGATGTCGACCATCCTCCCGCATCGGCCTGCCCAGCACCGTTGCTCGGGCGGCAGCGGGCCCTTCTCCGCGCGCCCCGCCTTCCGCCAGCACCCGTCGCCATTTCCTGACCCTCTGCAGCCACCCCTCGCGCCTCGGCGATGCACCGCCACCGCCCGTGGCCACCCTCTGCGCGACACCGTCGTTCCGCCTCTACGCCGATGGCCAGCGGCGGTGCGGGCGGCAACTTCGGCGTGGGCGGGTTCGGCCAGCGCCCTCGTGACGATGGCGGGTAGCTCGGGCTGCCATGAGCTGAGCCAGCGCCTCCAGCGTCGCCCGGTGGTCGCGCGCTCCAGCCCATACGCCCACACCGTCGTTCCGCCTCTCGCGATGGCCAGCCCGGCGAGTGCGGGCGGCAACTGCCGTGCCGCGAGGGCTGGCGGGCGCGAGCGGCGCGAACGGCGAGGAAGAGGTCGGGCGCGAACCTCGAAAGCGGCGGCGCAGCGTCAGCTGGTCGGCGGGCAATGGCGTCAAGAAGCCAGCGGCGAGAGGCGTCAGCTGGGAAGCGAGACGTCGAGACGGCGTGTGGCGGCGTAGACGGCAGCGTCAGGCGTCTGTCGATCGATCTGGCATGGGAGGAAGGAGGAAGGTGAAATAAATAACCCTTTAACACCGTTCGTTTGGAACCGTGTTAAAGAAAGCATTTATTACCCCTTTAACACGGTTCCAGCCGAACGGTGTTAAAGAAATACTTGTGTAACACGGTTCATACGAACCGTGTTAAAGTGTTCACAAGCATTTACTTTAACACCGGTTCGTGGTGGAACCGTGTTAAAGGGGGCATTAATCGGGCTTTTTAATTCAGGGATTTTTTTAATTCAGGGCTTTTTAATTCAGGGCTTTTTAATTGGGGCTTTTTTAATTCAGGCTTTTTAATTCAGGGCTTTTTAATTCAAAATATGAATAATATATCATAATTTTCAGAAAAATAATATCTATCCATTCATGTAAATCATTTTATATTTACTTGACATGAAATTTTTAAAATAAATAAACACTTATTTCATGCATTAAAGGGCTTTTTAATTCAAAATATGATATGAATTTAGAAAATTCATATCTTTTCATTTCAACTCAGAAAAATATGAATAATATATCATAATTTTCAGAAAAATAATATCTATCCATTCATGTAAATGATTTTTATATTTACTTTACATGAAATTTTTTAAAATAAATAAACACTTATTTCATGCATTAAAGGGGCTTTTTTAATTCAAAAAATATGATATGAATTTAGAAAATTCATATCTTTTTCATTTCAACTCAGAAAAATATGAATAATATATCATAATTTTCATAAAAATAATATCTATCCATTCATGTAAATGATTTTTATATTTACTTTACATGAAATTTTTTAAAATAAATAAACACTTATTTCATGCATTAAAGGTGCTTTTTTAAGATATATAAAAGAACTGAAAATTAAGATACATGGCCAGATTAAGTAACAATCGGCCGAACTGGAACTGAAAATTAAGATACATAAAAGAACTGAAAATCAAGATACATGGCGATTAAGTAACAATCGGCGAACTTGTTTCGAATGTTGGAGTGATTTAGTCATGCTCCCCTACACCGTAATACTCGCTTTCAAGTCGTCGTACTACGCCGCCGTCATCATTTGCCGTCGTCGGGGTCACCGTAATTGAACCTCTGGAAATGCAGTGGGCTGGACTTGAGGGTAGCGCGTGGGCTGGACTTGAGGGTAGCAGACGGGGTTAGAGTCGGGCGATGTCATAGGCCATGACGCCTGGAGAGTCCGACCGCGCCACCATAGCCGACGGCCGGCCTCGTTGAAGTTAGGAGGAGGTGGGCCGTCCTCCTCGTGCTGAGCGCCTCTCATGCCGATCCACGAAGAAGGCTTCCCAAGTAGAGAAATAGTCGGGATGCCATCTGGGATTCCTCCGCTGCTCCGGCGTGAGCTCGGTAGTAGTGGTTCGTGATGGCCATCCGGCGCCACACCTAGAGGGACAGGAGGAACCACACCTCGGCCTTCGCCAGATCCAGCCGGGGACACAAGAGTTCCCGGGGGGTGGTCGAGGCAAAGCGCCTCCGCCTCCTGGGGTTAGTTCTACGGTGGAAGCCATGGGAAAGAGTGCTGAGGTTACATATCTGAGTCTAGAGATGTGCAATGACAATGGAGGCCAACCCCCTACATGTAGATATATATATAGGGAACTAGCGGGAAGAACTGGAGGGAAGAAATGGCGGGAAGAAAAATGGCGGGAAGAAAAATGGCGGGAAGAATCAAGGAAGAAAATGGGAAGAAAAATGGCGGGAAAAAATGCGGGATGAACCTTTAGTCGGTTGGACACCAACCGACTAAAGATGAATTTAGTCGGTTGGAGACACCAACCGACAAAACACGAGTCGAGACTAATAATAGAGGTGAGTGCATGTCGACATTATGTCGTCGGTGTACCTTGTCCCGGATGGTGTCACCAACCGACTAAAGATGAACCTTTAGTCCGGTTGGAGACACCAACCGACTAATAATAGGTGAGTGTCGACATTATTTTGTAAGTGTCAACACTATGTCGAGCTGCTTGTACTATAAATAGGCATCCTTGTGAGTCCAGTCCTCCACCCGGTTTGAGGCAGGACACCACTACGGCGATTTGAGGAGATGCCGACGGAGCCAGATCCTCGGCATCTCCGAGAAAGTCATAGAGGCACTCCCTAATATGTGAAATTAGTTAGCTCCGTGTATTGATCTAGTTAGACAAGTTACAAAGCTGCAAGATGGTTTTCGAGCGAGGACACCACTACGGCCAGTTCGGGGAGATGCCGACGAGCCTCGGCATCTCCGAGAAAGGTCATAGAGGCACTCCTAATATGTGAAATTAGTTAGCTCCACGGTGTATTGATCTAGTTAGACAAGTTACAAAGCTGCAAGATGGTTTTCGAGAGCAGGACACCACTACGGCCAGTTTCGGGAGATGCCGATGAGCCTCCTCCGCATCTCAGAAACTGGTCATAGAGGCACTCTAATATGTGACTGCGTTTGGAGATCGATCTTAATGGTAAGTACAATCGACAACTTCTTCTCATACTCCCGGTCCATCCACAAAACATGACTAACACTCAAGACATGTATTAAAAACATGAACTAGAGTTACATAATATGAGCATGAACTTCTTGGCATATGCCCTTCCTTATGATCGCTTGACGTAACCATGGAGCATCTTCTTTACTTAACGGAATGCTTGGGTCAGTTTTCACCGTGAAGGGCGGAATTTCATCAAACTTATTATAATCTTGACATATGCATCTTGTCCTCGATTCCCACGATGTTTCTTTTCCCGAAAGAACTATGTGACGCTTTGGCTCATCATATGATGTATTCGTTTGCATATTTTTTCTTTTTTTTGGTCCGGAGGACATGTCCTTCACATAGAAAACCCGAGCCACATCATTGGCTAGGACGAATGGTTCGCCTAAGTTCTTCATAAGATTGTTGAGATCCACCGTTGTCATTCCGCACTTCTTGTCTACCTCAACCCCTCCTCCGTTAGCTTGACCCATTTGCATCGAAACAAGGGGACCTTAAAATTAGGTCCATAGTCAAGTTCCCATATCTCCTCTATGAACCCATAATACGTGGTCTTTTGCCCATTGTCTTCTGCCGCATCGAGCGGACACCACTTTTGGTTGGTGCTCTTTTATCTTGGCCTATCGTGTAAAATGTATTCCCATTTATCTCGTACCCTTGGAAAGTACATACAATCGAAGACGGTGTCCGCCAACAAGTACAGCTGATCCCCAACAAGGGTGTTATTCGTGAGAAGTCTTTGCACCAGCCGCCAAAACTCGCCATGTGTTCACTTATAATCCATTCATCGACCGCCGGGTGTTTGAGGCGTATTAAATTCTTGTGTTCATTGATATACGGGCAACCAAGATAGATCTTTGTAAAACCGTGTAGTGTGCTTGATTGAGAGAATGCCGTCCCTACATATCATTGCTTTACATCCTAGGGTGCCTTTTCCACGCATCTCCCCTCATGTCGTGATTCGAACACCAATCGCCTTAAGGTCGAATAAAATCAACACAGAACTCAATGACCTCCTCTGTTACATAGCCCTTGGAGATGCTTCCTTTCCGCCTAGCGGTTATGAACATATTTCTTTAAGACTCCCATGTACCTCTCAAAGGGAACATATTGTGTAGAAATACAGACCGAGAATGGCAATCTATTCTACTAGGTGAACCAGGAGATGCGTCATAATATTGAAGAAGGATGGTGGGAACACCAACTCAAAGTCGACAAGACATTGGGCCACATCTGTTTGTAACCTGGTAGGCTTTACGGATCGATTACCTTCGAGATATTGCATTGAGGAATGCACATAGCTTCACAATGGGTACTCGAACATTTTCGTAGAAGCCCCTCAATGCAATCGGAAGCAATTGTGTCATAATCACGTGGCGTCATGAGACTTCAGGTTTTGGAATTTTTCTGCCATATTTATTATTCCCTTTATATTCGACGAAGCCGACGGGACCTTGATACCGCTTTACATTCAAAAAGATTTCCTTCTCTGCTTTGGTAAGAGCGTAGGCGGCAGGAGTTAAGTGGCATCGTTTACCCTTCGTTCTCGGGATGCATAGGCTCTTGAGGGCCTTGGACGTTCTGGTCTGTCATGCTTCGGTGTATCTTTTGTCTTCCCATACACTCCTAGAAAGCCTAGCAGGTTCACGCAAACATTCTTCGTCACGTGCATCACGTCGATTGAAGCGGACCTCTAAGACTTTCCAATAGGGTAGGTCCCAAAATATAGATTGCTTCTTCCACATGGGAGCGTGTCCGCATCGTCATTCGGAACAGATAGACCGCCAGACCTTTTCAAAGATTACTTCTAGGTCCTTGACCATACCAAATACCTCCTCACCGACGAGGCGAGGCTTCCTCCGGGGTTCCGGCCAGACGCTTGAAATGCTTGCCTTTCTTTCTTCTTGGATGCGAGTTCTAAGAAATCGGCGATACCTAGGTACACAACCTTCTTACATTTATCCAAATATACACTTTCAGTATCATCTAAACAGTGTGTGCATGCATTGTATCCCTTGTTTGTCTTCCGAAATGTTACTAAGAGAGCCAATCATTGATGGTTACGAAAAGCAATGCTCGTAGGTCAAATGGCTCCCTTTGTGCTCATCCCACATACGTACCTGGTTTGGCCCATACTGTAAAAAGTTCTTCAACTAATGGCCTTAGGTACACATCAATGTCTTGCGGGTTGCCTCGGGCCTTGGATGAGCACTGCATCATAATGAACTTCCTCTTCATACACAACCAAGGAGGAAGGTTATAGATACATAGGGTCACAGGCCGGTCTTTGTGGCAGCTCTGCTCACCAAAAGGATTCATGCCGTCTGTACTTAGACCAAACCTTAAGTTCCTTGCGCCACGTGCAAAGTCCGGGTACTCTCGCCGACTTTTCTCCACCGTGACCCATCAGGTGGTGTCTCAACATCGCGTCTTTCTTACGATCTTCCATGTGCCATCGCAACAACTTGGCATGCTCTTTATTTCAAGAGACGTTTTAACGTGGTATTATAGGAGCATACCACATAACCTTGGCGGGAACCTTCTTCCTAGGGGCCTCGCCCTCAACATCGCCAGGATCGTCTTCGATCTTATACTGCAGTCAGTGCATACCGGCATGCATCCAAATTCTCGTACTTCTCACGCGGTAGAGGATGCAATCATTAATGCAGCATGTATCTTCTGCACGTCTAATCCTAGAGGCGGTACAACCTTCTTTGCTTGGTATGTCTTGTCGGGCAACTCATTATTTCTTGGAAGAAGATTCTTCATTTTTACCAACAACTTTGAAAATGCCTTGTCAACACACCATTCTCTGCCTTCCATTGCAGCAAATCCAAGATGTGGCACCTAGCTTTTTGTGGCCATCTTTGCAAGTTGGATACAACAATGTTTTGTGATCCTTTAACATCTTCTCCAACTTCTCCTTCTCCTTTTCAGTTTCACATTCTTCCTTTGCATCGATATGGCCCGACCAAGATCGTCATCGGGCCCATCCTCCCTCTTGATCTTCATTATCTACCTCCGTTGCATTATCATCATATTCAGGATACATATTATGATAGTTTTCATCATCCTCTTCTTCTTCGTTGTCTTCCATCACAACCCCTTTTTCTCCGTGCTTGGTCCAACAATTATAGTGGGCATGAAACCAGATCAAGCGGTGGGCGTGAATGGTTCTGGTATTTGAGTAGTCTTTCTTGTTCGACGGTGAACACACGGACAAGACATAAAACCATTGTGACCACGGTTTGCATTAGCCACAACGATGAAATTTTGGAGGCCCGTAATGTACTCGGAAGTCGGCGGTCACGTACATCCATTGCCGATTCATCTGCATTAATATGTAGTATATATCAAAAATAATAGGGAGATGACCATTTATATATACTAGTACATCAATGACACATGAAACTATAGTTGCCGACCTCGAGAGACGGAAGAGCAACAAGAAAGCTTATTTTGAGCTCTCGGGCATTTCACCGAACACCTCTAGTGCATATGGAAAAAACACAAACTAGCACTCTTCACACCCTCTTGCTAGGCTCCAAAATGTGAAAGAATGGAAGAGTGGGGTGTGTGTGGCTGGGTGGTGTCTATATAGCCCCCTTTAAAACCGGTTCGTGCCACGAACCGTGTTAAAGGGGGTGCACACCAGGTGCAGGACCTTTAACACCGGTTAGCACGAACCGGTGTTAAAGGGGGGGCTCCTTTAATGCCGCAGAGGCCACGCTGGTACGGCCCCCCCTTTAACACCGGTTCGTAGAAGAACCGGTGTTAAAGCCCATTTTCGGGATCAACAAAAGCCCGCGTTTCCACTAGTGTGATTTGTTATTTCAAACAATTATTCAAGCATTCAAATAATTCAACAATTCAAACAATCATTAAAATTTGCATTGTGTTTTTGGTTCTGTTTAACAACATAATCCAACACTCCAAATAAAATAATCTCTTTAGGTTCCATTTAAATAAAATGGACTATGGTTTATTAATAAAAATAGGGTTTGGTTTAATTAATAAATTCCCCATTTGAAATCCAATTAATTTCCAAACCAAAACAGTAGGCTTGATTTGAAAGTATAAGATATTTGAAATACTTGTTTAAAAATAATATTTTATTATAGGGTCCATTAATAGTAAAATAAAATGGGCCTTAGTTATTTATTTTATTAAGATATTTATTTTGAAATCTAAAATAAAGTCCAAACACTTTAGTAGGTTTTATTAGAAAATATAAAATACTTGGAAAACCTATTTAAAGCAATTTAATAGGTTTTGATGTTTTAATTAAGATGGTACAACTTTTTATTTGAATAATATTTGATATTAATTCCTTATTATTTATTTTAAATAACCCTTTATTATTTTTATTCAAAACAAAAATGTTTTAATTTAAAAGCTTGGTCAAGGATTAATTTGGCTTTATAAAATAATCCTTATTTGTAAAACTTCTATTTCATTTGAAAACAAATCTTTTCATTTTAATTGTTTCAAAGTAGTATTTCCAAATGTTTTATTTTCCTTTTATTAAATGTTTATCTTTTTAAATCCCTTTAGTTTTTATTAAATTCAAATGGGTTTGAAGTTCCAATTGCATTCAAAAAGTTTCTTCTGGCTCTGAAAATCAAACAAGGTTTTATTTTATTCATTTATTTTCACATTACAAGATTTGGAAAATCTTGGGATGTGACAGGCTACCACCCTTAAAATAAATCTCGTCCCAAGATTTGGGAAGGCTAGGGTTACAAGCAAGTTCAAAGCAACTAGGGTACTACCACCCTTAAAATTTTCAAACAAAAATTACATATTGGCCTTCTTGGGTCCTGGAGAAAATTTCTCAATGCCAATATTTGTATGGTTTCCTTGGTTTCCATATTTGACTCATGGGCCAAGATTGAGCTTCTCCATAGGCTTGTTCAACTTGTTCTTCATCCTTTCTGGACAGTTGCTTGCATAGTGTCCTGGGTTCTTGCAGTTGAAGCAATGAATGTCATTGAGTTCTTTACGTGGCTCTTGTGGGCAAGTTGCTACATAATGACCTGGTTCATTACAGTTGTTGCACCACACTTGGTCAATCCTTTAGTCTTCTTGTTCTCTGGGCATCCACTGGTGTAGTGTCCCATTTCCTTACATTTACGACATTGTGCAAGGCTCATGTCTTGCTTGGGCTTCTTGATTTTCCTTGATCCTTTGAATTGGGTTGTCTTATTTGGAGGTAGGAGTGGTCCTTTTCCTTTGGTAGACTTGGATCCTTCTTGTTTCCTTTGTTCTATCATGGCATATATGGGACATAGGCCAGGAGTATGATCACTTCCTTCACAAAGGTAGCAAGTAGCTTGAGAGGTGGGGCATTGTCCAACAGGATGGTCTTCATCACAATTGGGGCATTGTCCTTCATGCTCTATGGCAGTATGATCCTTGTCTCCACAAATAATGCAAGCTAGAGCTCCATCTAGAACAACATTTTTGTCATCCTTGCTATCATACACTCTTCTAGGATAGCTTTCTTCCATGCTAATCATTTGATTAGTCACCTTAAGCATTAGTTGAGATTGTTCCTCCAAAACTTTTTGGTCGATCTTTATCACTATTGTTGGCTAGGAACTGAGCTGTCAGTTGGTTCAACTGATGTTGGGTTGCTATGAGCTCTCCCAGGCTGTCAGCTTGGTTGGTGTTGGTGTCATCAACCTTAGAGTCCTTTGGAGTAGTCATCTGTTTGGGTTTGAAGGAAGATTAGATTGGGCAAGATATTTTTAAGGAAGTATTTCTAATCACACACATCACAATTCACACATGCAATGCATGCAATCACAAAACATTCTCAATCAACTTTTGCACTCCAACAACAAGGTTCAAGCACATACTTAGGCAACAAAATATTTTTGTTACACCACATGAGTTGGTGTGTTTTGTCTTAACTAAATTATGGTGGTCCATCTATATGGTTCACTTGTGATCTTTCCATCCTTCTTGATTGATCCTCCTTGCATGAGATCATGGCTTCCTTAGAAGAATTTCTTGGTCTCAAACTTCAAGTGATGTAGGCTCTTTCTAACTTTTGCATTCCCTCAGTCTCTAATTCTTGAGCAAGATTTCCTTGTTTCACTTGTGGTCCTTAGTAGTTTTCAAGTTGGGAGTCCTTGGGGAATATGCTGAAGATGTTGAAGTCATTAGAGTTGAAGAAGTTGAAGGAGTCCTTTGCACATAGTGTAGTCCATGATCATGGGTAGGTTTTTCCATCAAGTTGAAGTAGATTAGGTGTAGAGTTGAAACCAAAATGGTTAAGGAAAGAGGTTACAAGTGTTTTTTGTATATAAGTTTTGGATCAAAATATAACTCCTATTTTCTAAGAGTTTTGTCCAATCCTAGGGTTTACAAATCCTACAGGCAACACATTGCTCTGATACCATCTGTAGGGGTCCCAACCTGATAAGGTAGAGTCCTTCTGTGTTTTACAATGCTAGTCCCTGGATCAATAGCTAGCATCCACAGTAAAGATGTAATATCAAGATACAAAGGTCATAATATAAATTTATAACCAGGAATAACATAGTTTTATTACATCATACATAGCTCATTTGGCTATTACATTACATTGCAGCGGAGTAAATATAGTCATGGGTCCTTCATCTTCATAGTGCCACAGGCAGATGTTGGTTGTAGACTTTGTAATCCTAGTCAATCAAACAATCCTCACTTTAAAACAATCAACCTGCAACATTACAAGTTACAGCCACAAGGGTCAATACATTTTGAATTGTATTGGCAAGCTTCACTTTTATGTATAATAAGAGTGGATCATATCATTAGATGCATATTTGGCTAAGTAGAGCTTGAGGCTTATTTGCATAAAGCATTGTTTTTATCCTATCTTTTCAAAAAGGGTTTTTTAAGACCATTGTCAAATTTCTTTTCCAATTCCTTGAACTCCTTGGTAGAAACTCAAGTGTTCAAGTCCTTGTCAAAATCTCTTGAGCCACTTGGTAACCCAAAGTGCAACAAGTTTTATCAAAACCTCATGAGTTCCTTGGTAACCCCAAGTACATCATGCTCTTGTGCACCTTGGTAACCCCAAGGGCATCAAGCTTTATCAAATCTCTTTGAATTCCTTGGTACCCCCAAGTTCATCAAGTTTTTATATTAGATGTTGGAATGTCGAGATCTCCCATAGTTCAAACTTTAGTTGCTCAGTGTTGTCCATAACCGGGGACACGGCTAAGTACTTAGATTTTATTAACTTTTGCAGAAGGAGTACACTTTACCCACATGACACAATCCCATCTTGTTGCCACCAGTGGCCTAGTGGATTAGTGCTCACCAAGATGGAGTACTGGCAGACTGAGAATGTGACGAAGTCTTTTCAAGAGGTCCTCCCATACATCATTGCTAGCTTGTCTTCAGCCCCCATGAAGCATTCCAGATCCCCATGTCCGGTAACTAAAGACAATGTATGGGTCTTCCTAATGTAGTTGACTAAGCCAGAGCCATAATAGCATGTGGTTGTACACGAAAGCCACAATTGGAGAAACATGTTCAATCTCTAAGTTTCCTAGGTGGTTTTCATTTGGAGCACAACACAAAGTGATTGCCATAGACATGGTTCCCTTTTGTTGCCACCTTCTCCAAAACATAAAGTGTCCACCACCTAGGTGGTTCATTGAGTCCTTGTTTTATTATGTAAAACACAAGTCCTTTTCTCATCCTTTGTAAAATCTCAACATGTATCTCTTTTCAAAACATAGCATGGCTAAGCATGTACAACTTCAATATTTTTACTAAGGAGTGTATAGGGAATCCTACTAGGATTAGCATAGCATAAGTATAAAACATTTTCATGCATGTTTACAAGATCCACTAGTATAATGAAAATAGTAGGTCTTTTGTATGATAGTGTAACTTGCCTTTTTGTTTAGAGAATGAGGGTTACTTCTTGATCTTGCTAGTCTCACACTTTGCTAATTTTCACTACAATCAAACAAACATAGTATCAAGTAGCATTCCAAACCAATACTCAAACAATATTTCTCACACACAAAGCAACAGATCCTAAGCAAAAAGAGGGTTCTGTGGCAAGGTTGGTCTCTACTAGGTTTATAAACTTTGTAAGGTCCACATTGGTCATTTACCAAAATGGCAAAGTCATTAGTTAGAGGGTTTTGCTCAAAGTCTATTTTAAAATCCATTCAACATTTTATGTGGTGAAAATTATTATTTTTCAAAGCAAACTTTATATTTTTCACCAAGTGAGTTGCCCTTGGCAAGGCTTGGTGTTTTGGGTCAGTAAGTTTGGTCCATAACATTTTTCCCAAAGTTTTTCTTACAAAAAATTTTCCATAATAAAATTTAATGAGTTTATTTGGCTAGAAAATGACTAAGTTAAATAATTCAACTTAAAATTTACAAAAATCATTTTTAACACTATGGTTTGGTTCCTAGGGTCAGTAAGGTCACACAAATCCATTTTGAAAAAGATTTAATCCTAAAATCAATTTTAAACAATTTTTATACTCTAAACAAGTACACAAATGTTTCTGTAAATTCAAACAAGCTAACAGATACTATTTTCAAAACTAAGGCCATGGTTGGCTAGGGCTTGTTCTCCTGAATTCATTGATATAAAATTCACAAAATTTGGACGTGTGGTTTGAAAGTTATAGGGTTTTAAAATTGTTACTTAAATCTATTTTTCAAATCCTATTTTAAAACAGATCCTACCACGCGTCGCTATCTCACTGGATGATACCGGTTCAGTGAGGATCACGTTGCGTACCGTTGGATTTAAGTTGGGTCGTGCGGCACAGATTGCTCGATACCTCTTCGGTTAAGTGAATCTATCGTGACGCTGCGATCTAGATCGGACAGTGCTAGCGTGCTCAACCATAGTCGGGCGGCGCTGCGATACTGGAAGCGAAGCAGAGGGGGAGTGTGCTCACCGGGTTAGTGGAGAGGCGCTGATGCTCCTCGTGGGACTGGTCCGTCGAGGGGCGCACGGGGTCGGGCAGAATTCCTCGACGGAGTTGGTTCTGGCGACGGACGCTCTCGGTCGAGGTCGAAGAAGGCTCTATGGTTTACCAGGAGGCAAGAAAAGGTCGTGATCAGATGCAAGGGGCCACAGAGATGAAGTGTGCATGAACGAGAGGGGTCGGGGTGGTCAGTTACTACCTGTGGCTTCGCCGGAGATGAAGCAGACGGTGGCGACGGTGGTCGTTGTCGAAGGTGAGGTTACATGGTACCCGCGGTCGAGTTGGATGCACTAACAGATGCGCCTGAGAGTGGAGAAGTTGCTAGAGTGCTTAGGGATGCAAGGGGCGGTGGGGTTTCGCTTAATCATCATCGAACATCGCTTGAGCGGGCGTGCACAGAGAGAATTGGAGGCAGCCTAGGGGCGGAATGGAGGCGGTGTCTGGGGAAAGAGGAGGAGGAGTAGGCGGTTAAATGGGCGTGGCCGCGACGAGGAATTAACGCGGCTTTAAGGCGAATTGAACGCGCGGAATCAAGGCCTGCAACGGCAGCGAGGGGGAAGAGGCGTGGTTCGCGGGTGGGGAAGAAGGGTGTGGTGTGGGGTCCTCTGATCAGTGGGGAAAAGAAATGAGAGGAGGTCCACTTGTCAGGGGCTTTGCGGGTTCGATACTGAGTGAGAAAAACGGGGGGAGAAAAGAAGCTGGGCTGGACTGGGCTGTTGCTGGGTTAGTTGGGCCAGATTGGTGGGCTGTTCCATTTTTTTCTGTCTAATCCTTTTTCTTTTTCTATTTCTATTTCCGGATTTGTTATTTCAAACAATTATTCAAGCATTCAAATAATTCAACAATTCAAACAATCATTAAAATTTGCATTGTGTTTTTGGTTCTGTTTAACAACATAATCCAACACTCCAAATAAAATAATCTCTTTAGGTTCCATTTAAATAAAATGGACTATGGTTTATTAATAAAAATAGGGTTTGGTTTAATTAATAAATTCCCCATTTGAAATCCAATTAATTTCCAAACCAAAACAGTAGGCTTGATTTGAAAGTATAAGATATTTGAAATACTTGTTTAAAAATAATATTTTATTATAGGGTCCATTAATAGTAAAATAAAATGGGCCTTAGTTATTTATTTTATTAAGATATTTATTTTGAAATCTAAAATAAAGTCCAAACACTTTAGTAGGTTTTATTAGAAAATATAAAATACTTGGAAAACCTATTTAAAGCAATTTAATAGGTTTTGATGTTTTAATTAAGATGGTACAACTTTTTATTTGAATAATATTTGATATTAATTCCTTATTATTTATTTTAAATAACCCTTTATTATTTTTATTCAAAACAAAAATGTTTTAATTTAAAAGCTTGGTCAAGGATTAATTTGGCTTTATAAAATAATCCTTATTTGTAAAACTTCTATTTCATTTGAAAACAAATCTTTTCATTTTAATTCTTTCAAAGTAGTATTTCCAAATGTTTTATTTTCCTTTTATTAAATGTTTATCTTTTCAAATCCCTTTAGTTTTTATTAAATTCAAATGGGTTTGAAGTTCCAATTGCATTCAAAAAGTTTCTTCTGGCTCTGAAAATCAAACAAGGTTTTATTTTATTCATTTATTTTCACATTACAAGATTTGGAAAATCTTGGGATGTGACAGGTTACCAAGGAACTCAAGAGATTTTGTTGAAAACATGAACACTTGGGGTTACCAAGGAACTCATGAGATTTTGATAAATCTTGTTGCACTTGGGGTTACCAAGTAGCTCAAGAGATTTTTGACAAGGACTTGAACACTTGAGTTTCTACCAAGGAGTTCAAGGAACTTGGAAAAGGAGATTTAACAAAGGACCAAAACCATTTTTGAAAAGATAGGATAAATTTTGCTTTATGCAAATGAGCCTTAAACTCTACTTAGCCAAATATGCATGTATTGATAGGATCCACTCATATTATACATAGTAGTGAAGCTTGCCAATACAATTCAAATGTATTGACACTTGTGGCTGTAACTTGTAATGTTGCAGGTTTGATCGATTTTAGTGAAGATTGATTGATTAGGATTACAAAGTCTACAACCAACATCTGCATGTGGCACTTTGAAGATAAAGGACCCATGACTATAGTTATTCCGCTGCAATGTAATGTAATAGCCAAATGAGCTATGTAAGATGTAATAAAAGTATGTTATTCTTGGTTATAAAGTTAATTATGACCTTTGTTTCTTGATATTACATCTTGACTGTGGATGCTAGCTATTGATCCAAGGACTAGCATTGTAAACACAGGGGACTCCACCTTATATTGTTGTAAGGTTGGGACACTCCCTCTACAAAATTGGAGAATAATGGTTGTTCTATTTATATGAGTAACATCTTTTATGGTCATGCACCTCTTGTGAATGGTTTATTTCTTCTAAATCTCAAAAGGGATGAAACACACATCCATAACATTGAGGCTAAGAGATGCAAATTAGGTAGTGATAATACTACTTATTTGTGGCATCGCTGCCTAGGTCATATTGGTGTAAAGCGCATGAAGAAACTCCATTCTGATGGACTTTTGGAGTCTCTTGATTTTGAATCATTTGACACATGCGAACCATGCCTCATGGGCAAGATGATCAAAACCCCGTTCTCCGGTATGATGGAGCGAGCAACGGACTTGTTGGAAATCATACATACCGATGTATGCGGACCGATGAGTGTTTCGACGCGCGGTGGATATCGCTATTTTCTCACTTTTACCGATGACTTAAGTAGATATGGGTATATCTATTTAATGAAACATAAATCTGAAACATTTGAAAAGTTCAAGGAATTTCAGAATGAAGTGGAGAACCATCGTAACAGAAAGATTAAGTTTCTACGATCCGATCGTGGAGGTGAATATTTGAGTTACGATTTTCTCACGCATCTTAAAGCAAGCGGAATCGTTTCGCAACTCACGCCACCCGAAACACCACAGCGCAATGGTGTGTCTGAACGCTGGAATCGAACCTTATTAGATATGGTCCGATCGATGATGTCTCTTACTGATTTGTCGTTATCATTTTGGGGTTATGCATTATAAACCGCTGTATTCACTTTAAATAGGGCTGCATCTAAATCCGTTGAGACGACACCGTATGAACTATGGTTTGGTGCTAAACCCAAGTTGTCGTTTCTTAAAGTTTGGGGATGCTTTACAAGAAGTTAATGCCTGACAAGCTCGAACCCAAAGCGAGAAATGCCTTCATAGGATACCCTAAGGAAACTATTGGGTATACCTTCTATCGTAACCAAGGCAAAGTGTTTGTCATGAAGAACGGTTCCTTTCTTGAGAAGGAGTTTCTCTCGAAAGAAGTGAGTGGGAGGAAAGTAGAGCTAGACGAGGTTATTGAACCTTCTCTTGAATTGGAGAGTAGCGCAGCACCTGAAATTGTTCCAGTGCCGCCTGCACCAACAATAGAGGAAGCTAATGGCAAGGATCATGAAGCTTCGGACGATGCTGCTACTGAACGTCGCAGGTCGACAAGGTCGCGTGCCCCTCCTGAGTGGTACGGCAACCCTGTCTTGACTGTCTTGTTAGTTGAAGACAGTGAACCTACGAACTATGAGGAAGCGATGATGAGCCCAGACTCTGAGAAATGGCTAGAAGCCATGAACCAATTGGGATCCATGAGCGAAAACCAAGTATGGACTTTGGTGGACCCTATCGACCGAAAGGCCGTTGAGTGCAAATGGATTTTCAAGAAGAAAACGGACGCGGATGGTAATGTTACCGTCTATAAAGCACGGCTTGTCGCGAAAGGTTTTTGACAAGTTCAAGGTGTTGACTACGATGAGACTTTCTCTCCCGTAGCGATGTTTAAGTCCATTCGGATTTTATTAGCAATTGCTGCGTTTCATGATTATGAAATATGGCAGATGGATGTCAAGACTGCGTTCCTCAATGGCAACATTGATGAAGAGTTGTATATGATGCAAACCGAAGGTTTTGTCGATCCTAAGGATGCTGATAAAGTATGCAAAATTCAGCGTTCCATTTATGGACTGAAGCAAGCATCTCGGAGTTGGAACCTTCGTTTTTATCAAGTGATCAAGAGCTTTGGATTTGTTCCAAATTGCTACGAAGCTTGTATCTACAAGAAAGTGAGTGGGAGCTCGGTGACATTTCTGGTACTATATGTGGATGACATATTGATTATTGGAAATGACATTAACATGCTTAAACGATGTGAAGAGTTATTTGAACAAGTGTTTTTCAATGAAAGAACTAGGTGAAGCTGCTTATATATTGGGCATCAAGATCTATAGAGATAGACAAAGACGCCTGATAGCTTTAAGCCAGAGTACATACCTAGAAAAAGTTCTGAAAAGGTTCAGAATGGATAAGGCAAAGCAAGGCTCAGTGTCCAGCTACGGTAAATGATAGGGAAGCTATGAGCAAAGTGCCTTATGCCTCGGCCATAGGTTCTATCATGTATGCCATGCTGTGTACTAGACCGGATGTGTCCAATGCTCTTAGTTTGACGAGCAGGTATCAAAGTGATCCAGAGTGGAACATCGGACCGTGAAGAACATCCTAAAGTACCTAAATAGGACTAAAGAAATGTTCTTAGTCTATGGGGTGATGAACGACTCGTCGTAAAGGTTACGACGATGCTAGTTTTGACACCGACAAGGATGATTCTAAATCTATGTGATACGTGTATATTTTGAATGGAGGAGCGTGAGTCGAGAAGTGCAAGCAAAGCGTGATCGGGATCTACAGAGAAGCGTAATACATGGCTGCCGCAGGTTGCCAAGTGAAGGAGTTTGGATCAGAACTTCATCATCGAAGCTTGGCGTGGTTCCAAGTGCATTGGACCCATTGGAGATATTGTGTGACAACACCGGCGCCATAGCACTCGCTAAGGAACCAAGATATCATCCAAAGACCAAGCATATCAACATGCAAGTTTCATATAATCCGAGATTATATAGCGTATGGAGATCAAGATTAGCAAAGTACATACAGATCCGAATGTCGCAGATCCATTGACTAAACCTCTTCCACATGTAAAATATGATCAAGACCTCGGCCATGGGTGTGAGATTGTTGCCAGATGTAAACTATATTAATTACTCTAGTGCAAGTGGGAGACTGTTGGAATTATGCCCTAGAGGCAATAATAAAGTTGTTATTATTATAATTCTTGTTCATGATAATGTTTATATTCCATGCTAGAATTGTATTAAGCGGAAACTTTAATACTTGTGTGGTTTGTGAACAACACCGTGTCCCTAGTACGCCTCTATGGACTAGCTCGTTGATTAATGATGGTTAAGGTTTCCTAACCATGGACATGAGTTGTCGACATTAATGAGATCATATCATTGGGAGAATGATATGATGGATGTACCAAACTAAGCGAAGCAATTAGATCGTGTCATCGTGTTCGCCTTTTGCGCTTTTCTTATGTCAAATATTGTATTTCTTAGACCATGAGATAATACAACTCCTGGTATCGAAGAAAGCTTTGAGGTCATCAAAAGTCATCCTATGAGAGGGTGATCATAAAGGTGTCTCGCTGTGATCGGAAAGTATCTCATGGTTGTATGTATCGAGATGGGATTTGTCCTCCCAAGTCGGAGAGATATACTGGCCCACTCGGTAATCGATATCAACACCGCTTGCAAGCATGTGGTTAAGGAGTTAATCACAAAGTGATATCGGATTATGGAACGAGTAAAGTACTTGCTGTGAACGAGATTGAACTAGGTATTACGGTACCGATGATCGAATCTCGGGCAAGTAAAATATCGCGAGACGAAGGGAATATATATGGGATTGATTGAATCCTGGCATCGTGGTTCATCCGATATGATCATCGATTAATGTGTGGGAGTCAATATGGGTTTCCAGACCCCTCTGTTGATTATTGATAGAAGATCATGTCTGCATATTCTCGAACCCGCAGGGTCACACACTTAACGTGTCTCGACGCTAGGATATATTGGATAATTGTTTTATGAGTTTTTGTTCGGAGTCTCGGATGGGATCCGGGACATCACGAGAGGTTCTGGAGTGGTCCGGAGAATAAGATTCATATAAGGCAGTGCAGTTTTTGGAGTTCGGAATTGTTCCGGGTTAATCGGTATTGTATCGGAAGCTTCTAGAACCTTCCGGAAGGGGACCAACGTGGCTCCACCTTCCGGGAGGGGGCATGGGCCTATGAGGGAGTGTCCTGGCCGCATTGGTCCAGGGGCACAAGGCCCCATAGGGCCTAGCCGGCCCAGAGGGTTTTAAACTCGAGATAGATCTTCTAGAAGGGGGGTTTCCTTGCCCCCCACTCCTTATCCTTTGGGCCCGCCGGTTTGGGCTTGGGGGAGGGGCTAGGGCTGCACCCCTCTATATAAAGAGGTCTGGGGGCGCACCACCCCCCACACCTTCCCGTCCAACCCTAGCCGCCTGCCCTCCTCTCCCTCCCGACCGCTTGTAGGCTAAGCCCCAGCCAAATTCTCCACCATATACACCACGCCATCGTGTTGTAGATCCAATCCGTCTCTCCACCATACTTGCTGGTCCAAGGAAGGAGGAGACGCCGAGGTGCTGCGCAGTGCATCTCACGGAGGCACCGCCACTTGTGGTGCTAGATCGGATCGATCGCGAGGAGGAGAAGCGAGTACGACTACATCACCCATGTTCCGATTTAACGTTCACTGCAAATCTTCAAGGGTATGAAGATCTAATCCAATCTCTCTCGTTGTTTGCATCTCCTAGATTAGATCTTGGCTTTCCCTCTGTTCGCATCCGTAGAAAATTTTGATTTACTATGCCACGAAACCCTTCAGTAGACACTTTTGCATGCATCTCTGGTATGTTGCTCATGCATTGCGCAGGCCGAATGGCATGGTACGATAGCAATAAGCCCCATACGGGGTAATAAACGCAGTCTTTATTTGATCGGCCGGATTTAACGGTATCTGGTGGAAACCAGAATACGCGTCTACAAATGACAACAGCTCACAACCAGCGGTCGAATCAATGACTTGGTCTATCCTAGGTAAAGGAAAAGGATCTTTGGGACATGCCTTGTTTAGGTTCGTGTAATCAATACACATTCGCCATACGACGGCTACATTCGGGTCATCCTTTTTCTTTTCTACTAACACCGGATTTGATAGCCAATCCGGATGAAGTACTTCCATGATGAACCCGGCCGCCAGGAGACGAGCTATATCATCCCCTATTATTTTTCTCCTGTCTTCGGCGAAGCGGCGGAGAGGTTGCTTCACCAGCCTTGCTCCTGGCCTTACATGCAAAGAGTGCTCAGCCAACTCCCTCGGCACACCTTGCAGGTCTTGAGTTGACCAAGCAAAGATATCTCGATTCTCACGGAGGAAGTTGGTGAGATCGCCTTCCTATTTGGCATCCAGGCCAGCGCCAAACGTGATGGTGTGCTCTGGGAACTGCTCATCTATCTGGACCTTTTTTGTCTCTTTAGTCGGCTGGAAAGAAACACTTCCATGTGGGTTGGCTAATGCTGGCATATTCAGCTGTGCCGACTGAGCGAGAGCCGCTACTTCTTGAATCCTTCTTTTTTCTCTTGCGATCACCAATGATTCGGCTAGGTTTGATCCGGTCGAAGCACATTCCATCGATTTCCTGTAATCTCCTGCTACTGTTATCACCCCTTGTGGTCCGGGTAACTTCATTTTCAAGTAAGTGATGTGGCAACTGCTCATGAATTTGGCCAATGCCGACCGCCCGAGTAAAGCATGATAGCAACTTTCTAGATCCACCACCTTAAACTCCAAATTTTCCGCTCTGCAGTTATCCCTTGTGACAAATAACACATCCACTCGAACCTTCCCAATGGGTTCGCATGAAAGTCCCGACACTATTCCATGGAACGTGGTTCTCGTGGATTGCAGCATATTCTGCGATATTCCGAGTTTATGCATTGTATCTTTGTACATGATATTGATATTGCTCCCATTATCAATGAGTACTTTTGAAAATTTCACGTTAATGCTGGGCCCAACAAAAGTCGGATCTAGTACGAGTGCGTACTTCGGCATTATTTTGGGGTGATCCTTTATGCTCCAAGTTACCTCTTGATCTGACCAAGGTACATATCTTGGTACTGTCGGCATAACTGCATTCACTTCCATATGCCGGCGCTATACACTTTGCCTGTCTTGCTGTTCTGTTGTGAACATGCAATATGATTGATGATGTTCCCTGTAATCATTGCGTCCATTATTCCCGGGGTTTGTCCTTCCATCCTGACCCTGATTTATTACTTGATGCACTGCATCTCTCCGGTTCGAGTTATCATACCTCAGGGGAGGAGGGGGTAACATTAAATGTTGTGCATTTGCCCCAGTCAATTGCGGCTGCTGCTGCTGATGTGCCTGATGAGAAGGTGCTTGCATGCCCGCTGGGTTCCCCAATGCATTTTTCATCCAGGCGCATTGCCGAGTTGTATGATTAGCCGGCCTTTGGGTTTGAGGTGAAACTTATACGGTTGATCCAACATGGATTCAAACGTACTTCGCCTTCGCCACTACTTCTTCTTACTCGCCCATTGTCTCTTCCCTTCATTCCATGGTGTCCATTGCTGAGGACCATTCTTCTGCCGCTGACTGTTTCCGTGACTCGGCTAATCTTGCACTACCGCTGCCACCTAATTGGAGGCATATCTGTAATTCGGTCTTTCCTCTCTTCTTCTACCTCTGAACTCGTTGCGCCTCGATGATCCGGCCGCATCTCTTGCATACTGATCTTGATGCTCCCGATGCTCCGCCGACATCAGTTCTGGTTGCGTGGGATCACCCAATGCATATGAATCCGCTATCCTGATGGTTTCTGCCAAAGTGGTTGGCATATCTCTTTGCAGCCTCTGCCACAAGACACTGGAATATCGGCATCCTTGAGCGAACCAAGCTATCGCTTGATATTCTATAACTCCCTCGCATGAGTTCCTAAGGTTACACCACCGAGTTAGGAATTCTTTATCTGTCTCATTCGGCCTCTGTTTGCACATTGCAAGCTGATGTGGCCTGTTTGGTCTCTTGTAAGTACTGGTGAAGTTGCTGACAAACATCTCTTCCAAATCTAGCCAGCAGTTGATACTTCCCGCTGGCAGATTGTTCAGCCATACTCTGGCTGGTCCTTCCAGCATTTGCGAGACATATCTTACTGCCCATCGCAAGTTCCCACCAGCTATCTTTACCGCAGTAGCATAGTCAATCAACCAATCCTGTGGTTTGGTGCTCCCATTGTATGTTTTCGTGCCCCTTGCCAGCTGAAAGTTCGGCACTGGTGGTTCGCCCATGATCCGAGGTCCAAAACACGTCGGACCAGGCGGACCCTGTTCTTCTAACAACTCGGACCGATACAACCTATCCAGTTTTAACCTTGCATCATTTGACGGTAAGTCTCTGTACATGATTCGCTCTTGCATAACATAATGGTTATTTCCACCATGCCCTGCATACTCCATATCTGAGTAACCATCGTTGTATCTCTCATTTGCGTGATTATGGTGAGTTGATCTCACTTCTCGTTCTTGCCGAGGTTCATACCTCGGCTGAGGATTGGGCGGCGGGTCCCTTCTTCCTTCCGCCGGGATTTCATTCTCATGATTTCTTCTTCCGAGGTCTCCATTACCTCGGCTTCCATTGCCTTTATTGGCACGGCCGGGTTTCTTTCGCCAACGTTACCTCGGCTTCCATTGCCTCTGTTCTCATTGACCTTTTCAGCTACCGCTGGATCATACGATACAATTTGCTTATTCCTTTTTCCTGAAGTTACTGCTTTATCTTTTTGCCCATTGTTTCCAGGTGAGGATGCTACTGCCATTGACAAGGCAGGTGCTGCTCCAGCCGAATGAACCATGCGCGAGGCTCCCGGTCTCGCCGGGTCAGCCCTAAGCATTTCTTCATTTTGCTGGTTCGCGATGCATACCAGCTCATTCACTCTTTCTTGTTTCCTTTGCCGGGCTTCGCCGGTTAGTCCTTCCAATTCTAATGCAGCGGCATTAGCCGCCCTTAGGTTCTTTGCCGGGGTGCTATACCTCGGAAAGTCTAGGTCTACTGAGTCTGCCTTGTGAGTCTCATGTTCTTTGTTGATATCATTCATGAGATTTTTTCCTCTCAATCTTAACTCATCTACTCGCTCTGGGGAAATATCTAGCTTATTTGCCTTGGCATATTCTCGCAGGGTCCTGTTTAGGGACTCCCGCAAGGCCGACACCTTTTTTGCCTCTACCAGTACTTTTTGTCTGCTCTCTTCTAACTCTGCCTGAGCATTAGCCGGATCAAGTATCGGCGCTACAGGCGTGGTCATGTTATCTATAGTCGCCTGGAGAATATTTTCTGGTCTTTCCAGAGGTTGCCATCTTACCCTTGGTGCCTTCGGGGTTGTCTCCTGCACCTCGGCTGGCTTGGCTGCTGAAGGATCTTCCTCGGTGGGAAGTGGAGCTGCTTGCTTTGTGGTCACCTGTCCTCCCGTCGTTGGATCCTTACTTGATCCGGCGCCTCCTGCTGCTGCCTCTACCCCGGCCGTGACCATCACCTCGACGCTGCTGGCGGGGCGTTCTCCATGCGGACCGTTTGCGGCGCTGAGGGGAGGATCTCCTGCATCAATAACCTGGTGAGGATAAACGCATGATGTGTCGACGCCGATGTAGATCTGGTGCGTGCCCAGGTTGATGAAGACGCCATTGCGCGGAGGAGCTTTTCTCCTGAAGCTGCCTGCGTTATCGCTGACATAGTCACGGAGATCAAATCTCTGGACTAGGCCAGAGACAATGCGCTCGCCGGTGTGGATGAAGTTTCCCGTCTGGATCTTGACTCCAGCTAGCACCGATGCTGGCCCCACGGTGGGCGCCAACTGTCGTGGTGGTGGCACGACATATGCCATGGGTAGGCTAATGTTTGGGGCCAATGGATGCTAGAGGGATCCGGGGAGGGAAGATGTAGTTACTTCTACACACAAATTACTAACATGAAAATCTTTATTTCTCATCTCTTGGGCTACAAGTGCTCCTCGAGTTGTTTGCAGGAAGAAGATAAAAGCTACACGAGCCTTACGGCCTTGAGTGAATCGATCCCCCTCTCAGGAGTCCACGCCTCTCCTTATAAAGGGGTTCCTTGGCTCCTTCTAGGGCTGACATGGCAAGCATATTCTTGGAATATGCTTGTCCCAAAGTGGTAACTCGGCGAGCTCCTTTCCGTGTCTGCCTTCTATCGGCGGCAAGGTTCTAGAGGGCCTCACATGTACGCCTCAGGCTTCCTCACTGTCACCTCCGTGATGCCTGTCTGCCCCTCTGCATCTCTGCTCTTTGTCCTTAACGCTTGGCTCTGTCCAGATTCCTCCTATAGCAGCTAGGGTTTGACCTTAGGCACCTCCTTCTCCCGCAAGCTTCATGTTACTCGACGTTGTCTTGGATAACTCGGCTCGACCTTTACCTGTATTCAAGTTGTGCATACATACTCGACCGACTTAACTCGTACGTCGGCCGGATTAGGTATCGCTCCCTTTGTAGGTATCATGGCCGTGCTTACCTCGGCCGACTTTCACATGATTTGGCCGATATAAACAGTAACTCGGCATATGACAGGGGAAACTCCTTTTATCTTCCCCTGTCTTGACCATATCCGGGGTCACCTCCACAACAGATATTGAGATTATTATGTTAGTTTGATTAATAGTTTTGTCTTATGATTCTATCATGTCTGTGTTGTTTGTGATCTTGCATGCTGTAACACCCTCAGAATCGGACCTATGCAAGTTTTAGCGAAACCCGCCAAACCCGCATAGAAACGATTCAAAGGTGCCCACCAGGCACTTTCGTGTGGGTGGAAAACGAAGTAATAACATTACACAACAGTCCTCGATGGGGCCCACAGAACAGATATATATAACAGCGACTCAATGAGCCAAGAATACAGATATACAGTACAAAGATCCAAATCACCTTGAGAATGACATAGCGTCCAGCTACGGACAAGATGTAAATGGGGCTAAGAGCCCTGAAGAATAACCAATGGCGTCCATAACCCTGCCCAGGCCAAGCCGGAAGGGTAACCCTGCTAACCATGTCGATCTCAAAACCTGCTTAAACAAAAGGGGTGCCGACAAAGGGCAAAGGAAAAAGAGGAGCGTCAGTACTGAGGCCAGTACACGGCGAGACTAGAATTCGGCGGTCCTCGCCTACATAGGTATGGTGGACTGAAGCGGCAGCGGCAGCATGCACTAAACAACCTATAGAGACTAGATACAACTGGCGATTATCAGAGAGGGGTAAGATAGACCTATTCGGAACCCACCTGATGCTACCAACACCAAACAAACCCATCCTGGCGTTTCCCCCTCGAGACCAAACGAGGAAGTCAACCGAGGAACTCACACATTTGGCAGTTTTACTTATTCAGTTATCGTTGCAGCAATTACTAGTCAGATTTAGACAATCATCCTGATAAAGTAAGCAGTGGGCACTTTTAGTTAACCATTCCGTCATAGTTACAACAGTTACTAATCAGATACAGGTAGCATGAGATAAACCCAAACCCAGCAGTTGTTGGTACTTTTATTCAACCATTCCGTTGTAGTTGCAATACTTACTAGTCAGGTACAATGGTCGCAAGCGACAATCCAAGCAAGCAATTGTGGGCAGTATTATTTAGCCATTCCATTATAGTGAAGCTGATTACTAGTCATTTTATAGTCAAATTTATAGCAATAAACTTTAGTTATGCTTGTCTATGATCGAGATACTGTGCTCCAAGTCGTCCATATCCGCGGACACGGCTTTCAGAAAGTTTTACCCGGCCGGGGTGCACCAATAGCAACACACGCTCGATCAACCTCGGAAAAACCAAATCAAAACCCAACGAGGCTTTCACGACTGAACAATCACAGGATCCAGAAATATTTCAGGGGGCCACCCCATTGAGTAGACCCGCAATGAAGTAAGCTAGCTTCGAGACGGACTCAAGGTTTGCGCCAATGGCTGTAAGCGACTGGGAACCCGGAAACTCGGGGTGTCGATACCGCGTAATCACTCCGCTTACCTAAACAGTACAGTGTGCTATCTGTCGCACAATTTAAATACATAAGTAGCATGGCACAAGTACAGGATCGTAAATAAAACCTCAAACTAGTTTGTGGCCCCAAGAAATAAGACTGAATCAAGCTCTGGCTTAGGGGGGTCCCATATACCTCCCGGATGTGGATAGCGCGATAAATCAAGGAACAGGTATCAAGTACTCGGGGTCCTACGGGACACAAGTGGGCGTTCGGAAACCAAATATTTTCTATCACCCACCGATGCCTCTGCTTACTTCAATTTTAGTTGTTAAACAGGAATTAAAGTGAACGATAAGTAAAACTATGATCATCTCCAACATCAAGCATGCGGCAATACTCCAACAACTGTGGCATTTGACAACACGTAACAGCACTTGAGCAAGCGACTACGACGCGCAAGTCCAACTATCTACCAAACAACAGGTAATAGGATGTGTCCAAGGCAATATAGGGCTGCACGGTAGATCACGGGTACGGAAACTAAAGCATCGCAACACAGATAGCAATAGATCAACAGGAGGGAAGTAAATACTATAAAAGTAAGATAGGTAGAAAAGGGAGATGCTCGCCTGAAAAACATTGCCGAAGGTTCAACCGAAGATCGGGGGGAAGCTCACATCAACTCAACGGCCTTATCCGCGAAGAAGCAAAACACTAAAGGAAACACCGGATGCAGTATTTAATACAACGGCAGAAGATCGGGCATGATGCATGTATGATGTATGACATGGCAAAGGTGCAATGCAATTAGGTCAATATTAAGTGGAACCGGGGTCCCGACAATTAGTTAGATGGTTCGAGTTATTTAGAAGCCCCGCAATTAAATGTTGTTATAACAAGGCAAGATAAGATACCGGTTCGCTACACAAGTTTAAATGAGGCCGGTATGAGACTAGATTTGCCCGCATATGGGCCCCATATTTATTTATGAGGTGAATCGGCATAAGGCCCCCAAACCACATGATATGGATGCATGCATGAACAATTTATATGCAACATTTATATAGGTGACATTTATAAAATAGGGTTCTCGGATAAGGGGTTCACACATTAAGGGGTCTCGACGGTCCAGGGGATCCGGGGGGTCAGGGTCGGTCTCGGGGTCCGGATCTGGGGTTCGGTGTTTGACGGAAACGTTCTCGGACTCCGGGGGCGTTCTCGGATATCGGGGGTAGTTCTTGGCGCATTCGCGGTGGTCGGCCATGTTGTCGGTCTTGGCGTTCGGGATGAAGCACTTGTCGCATCGGGGGTCTCGGTGTCCGGGGTGAAGTGCTTGACGTTCTCGAGGGAATACTTGTCGCACATGTGGTCTTCGGGTTCCCTGTCGATGATCTTGTCGGGTCCGCGTATAGGGTCCGTGATGTAGATCTTGTCGGTTCCCTGTTGGAGGCCTTCGGGTACGGGGGTTCTCGATGCAGTCGCTCTTTTGCTACATGGATCCTTCATGTTCCATTTTTCCCCATTCACGAGCGTCGGCACACTCTCGAAGGAGCTTCTCGGCAGCTTGTGGCGGACTTGCTTAGGCTTGACTGCTGCTACTCCCTCCGACGCTTGAAGAGGTGGGCCCAGGGGACGGAGGCCGGGCTTGGGAGGTTCGAGGCGGCATCGCTGGCCGAGGCGGACGCGACGCAAGACGGGGACGGGCGAGGAGGACGCCCAGAGGGAGGGAGACGGCGAGGGCGGCCGACGGACGGAGGAGGCGGCCGAAAGAGGTTCGGAGAGCTCGGTGGCGGGCGAGGGGCGACTAAGCGGCGAGGTAGAGGAGGCGCGGCTCGCTGGAGATGAGGCGACGCGGCGGAGGCGGCTGGCTTGGGGGCGCCGAGGAAGCTCGAGCGGAGGGAGGGGGCGCGGCCGGAGGCCAAGGGGCGGGACGAGAGGGGTCGAGGCGACGCGGTGAGGCAGCGCGGGCGGGGCTCGGGTGGGCGAGCGCGGGCGGTCGCCGGGAGAGGAGAGGCGGCCGGCGTCGTGGGAGCTTGAGGTGGTCGGCGGCGGCGGAGGGAGCAACCGGGCTCGGAGGCGGAGCTCTGCCTGAGAGAGAGGGAGGGAGCGCGCGTGGGGGAAGAGGGGGCGGCGCCGAAGTTTGGAGGAGAGGGGGAGGAGCGGTGGTGAGGGGAGCCTGGCGACGGCGGTCGAGCGGTGGGGGAGGAGGCTGAGAGGAAGGGAACGCGGGGTGGGGGAGAGAGGATGCGGGCAAGGGAAGAGAAACAGGTGTGGGGACGGGGTGGGGCCGGTGGGACAGGGCCGGTGGCGTGTGCGTGAGTGTGTTGGGGCTGGGTGGGCTGAGTGGTTGGGCTAGGGCAGCGCGGGTCCAGGGGTGGGACTAGGTGGCAGAAGGGGGTTGGCTGAGATTTGGGATAGGCTGACGTGGCGAGCACTGATTGGAAGGAGTGATGTGGCTAGGGGGTGGGTAGATAGGACTGGGTATGTTTAGGAATTAGGCGGACCGATTTAAATGGACCGTTATTCTGGGGTGGTCGTTCGGGTCGAACCGGCCCGTTCGACTGCCCCTACTGAAAATAATTCAAAGTTTTATTTGTTTTAAACAGGGCCTTGGCAACCCGATAATAGGCAAAACAAAATAATCCGGAGACCCGGGGTTTGCGTTTGAATTAAGACGGGCGTTTAAAAAAAACATGAACCGGTTTTTCCGCAAATAATTTTATGCAGGCAAATGCAAGATGATGACGATGCTCAAATGCAATGTGGCATGATGACATGAGCATGCGGTCATGATGATGCAATGCACAAAAATCAACGCGATTTTCTAGTAGTGGTTTTGCGGGATGCCACACATGCTCTCCGTTGTTAGTAGCTATCTTGGCCAAGTAGTTGCTAGTGACTCCAAGAGGGGGTATTTATGCTCGATAGTGGGTTCATGCCTCTAGTTTCTAAGGGAAGTGAAAATAATCTCTTCGGTTGTAGATATGCTGTTACTACTAGGGAGAAAACAACGGTCTCTTGTCCATGGAACATGTGGACTATTTACCTTACACACTTTGCTTAAAGCAGTTGTCTGTTGCTTGCAACTTAATACTGGAGGGGGTTCGGATGTTAACCTGAAGGTGGAATTCTAGTCATAGATGCAGTTGGATGGCGGTCTATGTATCTTGTCGTATTGCCCAATCGAATCTCATAGGATCTTTCTGACTAGTAATTGCATTGTTATGTCTTGCTTAGTTCCTGTCAATTGCCCTGCTGTAATTTGTTTACCCTTCATGCCATGTTGTTTATCTAAGGAGAGCACCTCTAGTGAACTATGGACCCCGGTCCAATCTTTACCATTGATACATCCTCCACTGTTACTTGTTTACTTGTTGCAAACCATTACCTTCCACACAATACGTTTAATCCTTTGTTACAGCAAACCGGTGAGCTTGACAACCTCACTGATTCGTTGGGGCAAAGTCTTGAGTTTGTGTTGTGCAGGTCTCCACGTTGCCAGCAATACTTGTGTGACGTTTCCTTCCTCCTACTGGTTTGATAACCTAGGTTTCTTACTGAGGTAAACTTGCTGATGTGCTGCTTCATACCTTGCTCTTGGGTTTCCAACGAAGCGTCCCATGACAAGTGGTGGGCGCCATCAAGCTATTTTCTGGCACCGTTGCCGGGGAGGCTAAGGACATCTTCACAAGGGGAGTCCTTCACTTCCTTTCTCTTTACCTTGTTTTTAGTTTGCTACGTTTCTTTTTCTTGGTTTTGTTTGCCACTTTCCAAAAAAAACCCAAAAAATTAGTCTAGTTTGGTTTGCTTTCTTTATTCAAAAAGACAAAAAAAAATAGTTCCTGCTCTAGCTGCTGCTGCTGTTTTTGGCTTTCCCACCTTTGCCAAAATGAACTCTGCTGAGAACACAAAGTTGTGTGACTTCACTAGCACCAACAACAATGATTTCCTTAGCACACCTATTGCTCCACCTGCTCCTGATGCTACCTTTTATGAAATTAAGCCTGCTTTGTTGAATCTTGTGATGAGAGAGCAATTTTCTGGTGCTAGTTCTGATGATCCCGCTGCCCATCTCAATAGTTTTTTTGAACTTTGTGAAATGCAAAAGTATAAGGATGTAGATGGAGATATTATTAAGCTCAAGCTTTTTTCCTTTCTCCTTGAGAGGAAAAGCTAAAGAATGGTTGCTTTCTTTGCCTAAAAATAGTATTGATTTTTGGACTAAGTGCAAAGATGCTTTTATTGGAAAGTACCATCCTCCTTCTAAGATTATTGCTATGAGAAGTGACATTACGAAATTTAAACAACTTTATAATGAACATGTTGCTCAAGCTTGGATAAGAATGAAAACTTTGGTTAAGAATTGTCCCATTCATGGACTCACTGCTTGGATGATTATCCAGAATTTTATGCAGGTTGGAACTACTCTTCTAGGAACCTGCTGGATTCAGCTGCTGGAGGACCTTTCATGGGCCTCACCTTGGGTGCCGCAACAAGACTCCTTGACAATATGATGCTTAACTACTCTTAATGGCATGTTGAGAGAGCTCCACATGGTAAGAAGATAAATTCTGTTGAGGAAACTTCCTCTTTGAATGATAAGATTGATGTTATTATGGCTATGCTTGTTAATGGGAAAGCTCCTTTAGATCCTAATAGTGTTCCCTTAGCCTCTTTGGTTGCTCAAGAAGAGCAAGTTGATGTGAACTTCATTAGAAACAAAAATTTCAACAACAATGCCTATAGGAATAATTTTGGTAGCAACAACAATTATAGGCCTTATCCTCCTAATAATGGCAATTCCTATGGAAGCTCTTACAATAATACTAGAAGTGCCCCTCTAAACTTGAAGTCATGCTCAAGGACTTTATTAGTAAACAAACCACTTTCAATAAGACTATAGGGGAAAAGCTTTTAACTGTTGAGAAAAATATATCCTCTTTGTCTGAAGCTCAGTCTTCCTTGATTAATAAAATGGCTGCTAAACCTGAAACTATGGAAAACACTTTTGCTACTGCTCATGACATACAAGTTACTATTGATGAAAATGTTAGGCTGTTAGCTCAACTTCATGCTAGGTCGGAAAGGGAAGCTGAAATTGATAGAAACAATAGTGTGTGCACTATCACCACTAAAACACTAGTAGACCCTATTCCTCCTCCTACTATGCCTAAGCCTATTGATCCTACTACTAGTGATGCTAAGTTTGACTTTGATATTGATGGTTGCAATATTTCTGAAGTGATTATGTTCCTACAAAAGCTTGCTAGAAGTCCTGATGCTAGTGATATGCATGTTGCCTTTACCAAACACATTACAGATGCTCTTGTTAAGATTAAGGAAGAGAAGCTAAAACACAAAGCTTCTATTCCTAGGAAAGTAGAAGATAGTTGGGAAACCATTATTAATATGCAACTGAATGACTTTGATCTCAAAGCTTCATGTAATCTTGGTTCTATTATCTCTATTATGCCTAGGAAGATTTATGAAATGCTTGATTTGTCACCATTGGAAGATTGTTATTTAGATGTCCCACTCAATGATAATGCTAAAAATAAAATCATGGGGAGTATTAATGATGTTCTCATTATGGTTAATAATGCTTATGTCCCTGTGGATTTCTATGTTTTGGATATTGAATACAATGCTTCTTGTCTTATTACTTTGGGAAGACCTTTCTTAGAACAGTTGGAGCCATCATTGATATGAAATAAGGCACCATCAAATATCAATTTCTATTCAAGAAAGGTATTGAACACTTCCCTACGAGGAGAGAGAAGTTGTTTTTTGTAGGGTTCGCAGCATAGAAAACAAAAAAATTCCTACGATGTGAACTATGTACCAAGATCTATCTATTAGATACAAACCAATGGGTGAATGTATATCCGTAGAGAACATACCCTTGAAGACCGACAAAGCTTAACGAGTTCAACTCGTGGTTGATGTAGACGATCTCTTGCCGATATCAAGATCGAGAGGAAGTCCTAGCGCCGCAAATCAGCAGCGCATCCGTGCTCGCACACACGTTCGAGGCACCGAACAACCTCTGCCTCCTCGCTCCAGCGATGCAGCGGAAGCACAACTCTTTCTTGCCGAATATCCACCGGGAACATGTATCTCGCTAGTCCGAGACCATGGGGATAAATTCTAGAGGGGAGAGATCCTTCACGAGGAGGTGTGAGAGACAAGTGAGGAGGGGCTCCTTTTATAGGAGGGGCACCCAAGGGGTGGCCGGCCATGGGGCTGCCCCCTCCCCTCCTTCATTCATGTGGGTGGACACTCCACTCACAAAAGTCCTTTAAATTCCCTCCACTCAAAAGTCCACTCAAATTCCCAATAAATTTCCACCAAATTTAATGCAAACTCTCATTAAATAAAACTATTTTATTTTATTCAGAATTTTGTCAATTACTTTAATGACAAATATTCACAAATAACCCCTTGCTAGAATTCCATTTCACATGCATAACCACTTTATGCAATTTCACCGGAAAACCTGTTTCGGTATCTAGTGAAATAAATTCCTGCGCTTGTTCATTCTTTCGGCATGAAACTTTTGCTCCAATTGGATGTCGGTGTCTCTTAAGTGTGTCACCCTACGGTTCGTGAATAATGCAGACATGATCGAGACCCCTCTCGGATAAATAATCAGAAGCGGGATCTGGAGACCCATACTGACTCCCACACATTCAACGATGACTTTCTTGTGATCGTCGGAACCTTTTACGCTAGTATCTTAATCCCTTTGTTTCACGATATATTACATGTCCGAGATTCGATCATCGGTATCTCCATACCTAGTTTGATCTCGTTACCAACATGCACTCTTTTCTCGTTCCCGTGATATAACATTCTAGTGATCAAATCACTTGCTTGCAAGCTAATCAATGTGATATCACCGAGAGGGCCCACAGTATATCTATCCGTCATCGGGATGAACAAATTCCACTCTTGATCCATGAGCCTCAACATAACACTTTATTAGTTCTGAATCCATCTTTATAATCACCACATTACGGTGTGACGTTTGATGTTATCAAGAAACTCTTAGGTGTTAGTGATTGACATGATCTCATGGTCTAAGGATTAGGATCACTTCGTAAGTTGTTATAGCAATATAAACTCAATGACTTTGATCGTAATGCTATACTTCGGATGAATGTTCATCACACCATTACACTAATGTTGTGATCCCGTTATTAACAACATCCAATGTCCATGATTAGGAAACCTTGATAATCTTGTTAATCAACGAGCTAGTTTATGAGAGAGGCATAACTAGGAACTTTTTGTTTGTTTATTAAACACACATGTATTAATTTTTCCGTATTAATACAATTATAGCATGCAAAATAAACATCTATCATATACTTGGAATACACATAATAAACACTTTATTATTGCCTCTCAGGGCATATTCCCTTCAGTCTCCCACTTGCACTAGAGACAATAATCTAGTTACATAGTGATAAATCTAACACCCATTGAGTTCTGGTGTTGATCATGTTTTGCTCTAGGGAGAGTTTTAGTCAACGGATCTGCTACATTGAGATCCGTATGTACTTCTAAATCTTTATATCTCCATCCTTGACATGCTCGTGGATGGAGTGAAACCGGCGCTTAATATGCTTGGAATGCTTGTGAGACCTTGGCTCTTTGGCATTGGCAATGGCACCATTGTTATCACAATAGATCACCATTGGGTCCAACGCATTTGCAACCACTCCTAGTTCGGATATGAACTCCTTCATCCAAAGCGCTTCTGCTTCGAGGCAACATATTCGGCCTCCGTTGTTGATCCTGCTACCACAGGTTGTTTGCAGCTCCTCCAACTAACCGCTCCGCCATTCATGAGAAATACGTATCCGGATTGAGACTTAGAGTCATCTGGATCGGTGTCAAAGCTAGCGTCAACATAACACTTAGCAACGAGCTCTTCTTCACCTCCGTATACAAGAAACATAACCTTAGTTCTTTGTAAGTACTTAAGGATATTCTTGACCGCTATCCAGATGTTCGAACACGGATCCGATTGGTACCTACTAGTCAAACTAATAGCATGTGCCACATCCGGTCTTGTACATAGCATGGCGTACATTATAGAGCCTATGGGTGAAGCATAGGGGACTTTGTCCATTATCTCTCTTTCTTCCACCGTTGTCGGACTTTGAGTCTTACTCAATGTCTTGCCTTGCAACATAGGTAAGAACCCCTTCTTACTTCCGTCCATTTTAAACTTCTTTAAAATCTTATCAAGGTATGTACTTTGCGATAGCCCTATTAGGCGCCTTGATCTATCTCTATAGATCTTTATGCCTAATATGTATGACGCTTCACCTAGGTCCTTCATTGAAAATTTGTTGTTTAGATAAATTTTAACACTGTTTAAAAGATCTATATAATTTCCGATCAATAATATGTCATCCACATATAATATCAGAAATGCCACATTGCTCCCACTCACTTTCTTGTAAATACAAGCTTCTCCATAAGTTTGGACAAATCCAAACTCTTTGATCACCTCATCAAAGCGGAGATTCCAACTTCGTGATGCTTGCTTCAATCCATAGATGGATCGCTAAAGCTTGCACACCTTGTTAGCATCCTTAGGATCGACAAAACCCTTTGGTTGTATCATATACAACTCTTCTTCAATATTACCATTGAGAAACGCGGTTTTGACATCCATCTGCCATATCTCATAATCGAAATATGCAGCAATTGCTAACATAATCCTAACTGACTTTAGCATCGCTACGGGAGAGAATGTCTCATCATAGTCAAATCCTTGAATTTGTCGAAACCCCTTTGCGACAAGTCGAGCTTTATAGACGGTCACATTACCATCAACATCAGTTTTCTTTTTGAAAATCCATTTGTTCTCCATGGCCTTTCGGTCGTGAGGTAATTCCACGAAGTTCCAAACTTGATTTTCATACATGGATTCCATCTCGGATTTCATGGCTTCTAACCATTTGTTGGAATCCGGGCTCATCATCGCTTCTTCATACGTCGCAGGGTCATCATTTTCATCAACCATGAAATTCATGACAGGATTTCCTGACTCGGGGCTGCCGCGTCTGCTAGACCTCGAGGTTCGGTAGTACTCTCTTTCGGAGTTTCATGATCATTATCATTAGTTCCCTCTTCAACAGGTGGAGCCAACTCCGGAACAACTTCCGGCGCTGCGCTACTCGCCATACTTTGAAGAGAAGGTTCAATAACCTCTTCGATTTCTACCTTCCGACTACGCACACCTTTCGCGAGAAACTCTTTCTGTAGAAAGGATCCATTCTTGGAAACAAAAACCTTGCCCTCGGATCTGTGATAGAAGGAATACCCAATAGATTCCTTAGGGTATCCTATGAAGACGCATTTTTCCGCTTTGGGTTCGAGTTTATCCGGTTGAAGTTTCTTCACATAAACATCGCATCCCCAAAGTTTAAGAAAAGACAGCTTAGGTTTGTTTCCAAACCACAATTCATACGGTGTCTTTTCAACGGATTTAGATGGTGCCCGATTGAAAGTGAATGCAGCAGTTTCTAGTGCATAACCCCAAAATGACAACGGCAAGTCCGTCAGAGACATCATAGATCGAACCATATCTAATAAAGTACGATTACGACGTTCCGACACACCATTTAGCTGTGGTGTTCCGGCAGGCGTGAGTTGTGAAACAATTCCACACTCTTTCATGTGAGTGCTAAACTCGTAACTTAGATACTCACCTCCACGGTCGGACCGTAGAAATTTGATCTTTCTATTATGATGATTTTCCACTTCATTCTGAAATTCCTTGAACTTTTCAATGGTTTCAGATTTGTGTTTCATCAAGTAGATATAACCGTATCTACTCAAATCATCCGTGAAAGTAACAAAATAACGATATCCACCTCGCGCCGACACACTCATTGGACCATATACATCAGAATGTATGATTTCCAATAAATCTGTCGCCCGTTCCATTGAACCGGAAAATGGCGTTCTAGTCATCTTTCCCATAAGGCATGTCTCACATGTATCAAATGGTTCAAAATCAAGTGATTCCAAAAGTCCATCCGAATGGAGCTTCTTCATGCGTTTAACGCCAATATGACCTAGACGGCAGTGCCACATATATGCGGATATATCATCATTTAGTTTAATCCTTTTAGCATCAACATTATGAATATGTGTAACATTATCATCGAGATCTAATAGAAATAAATCATTCATCATCGGTGCATGACCATAAAAGATTTCATTCATATAAATGGAACAACCATTGTTCTCGGATTTAAATGAATAACCACTTCGCATCAAACACGATCCAGATACAATGTTCATGCTCAGTGCAGGCACCAGATAATAATTATTCAAGTTTATAACTAATCCCGACGGCAAGTGGAGAGGCAATGTTCCGACGGCGATCACATCAACGCTTGATCCATTGCCGACACGCATCTTGACCTCACCCCTTGCTAGCGGTCATTCCGCAGCCGATTCGAGTTACAAATATTAGCCTGAACCGGTATCAAATACCCAGTGCTCTGCGAGCACTAGTCAAGTACACATCAATAACATGTATATCATATATACCTTTGTTTGCCTTGCGGCCTTCTTATGCGCGGATACTTGGGTTCGCTTCTAGTGGCGATCCCTTACAATAGTAGCACTCGGTATCAGACTTAGGTCCAACTCGGGGTTTCTTTTCACGCACGGCAACATGCTTGCCGCCCTTACTACCCTTCCGTTTTCCCTTCTTGTCTTTCTTGAAACCAGTGTTCCTATTGATCATCAACACTTGATGTTCCTTTTTGATCTCCACTTCTGCAGTTTTAAGCATTGGCGAGCTCGGGAGAGACTTCTTCATGCCTTGCATATTATAGTTCATCACAAAGCTCTTATAGCTAGGTGGCGAGACTACGTAACACGATGGATGCCTAAGTCAATGGGAATCGTTATTCCCAAGGACACAAGCGTAACGGCCGACATCTTGAGTACATGCTCACTAACGGAGCTGTGCTCTTCCATCATGCAGATAAAGAACTTTTCTGAAGCGTTGTAGCTCTCTATAGCAGCATGTGTGTCGAAAATCATTTTCAACTCACCCATTGTATCAAATGCATTGCCGTTTTCGAAAAGCTTTCGAAGTTCCGGCTCTAGCCCATACAATATGCCACAATGAACTAAGTTGTGGTCCTCCTGACGAGTCTGATAGACATTCTTCTCCTCGTCAGGGGCATCCTCTAAAGGTGGGGGGCCTAACGGCGCTTCTAGCACTTATTGCTTTTGTGCAGCAGAGAGCAGAATCGTCAAATTCATGGCCCATTCGATAAAGTTGCTACCGTTCGTTACTAGTTTTTCTTTCTCCATGAACACATTGAAATTAAAAGCAGGTGGTGCCATCTACAACAGAATTTGTAAAGTTTAGACTAAGTGTATGATAGATTGAGTTCAACTAATCCATATTACGAATGAACTCCCACTCAAAAACGACATCCCTCGTGCCTTTTTGGTGATTACATGAACCAAATCCACTATACCAAGTCCGATCATCACGAGAGTCGGTATAGCTTCAAAGGCGAGCATCAAATGGGCATCATATCAACTATATGACTCATGATTAACCTTTCGGTCCGTGTTCCGAGGCCATGTCTGTACATGCTAGGATCGCCAAGTTAGAACCTTAGTATTCGCGTGTGTAACTGTTTTACACCTGAAATATGGTCGTGGATCCAAGAACACCCGATCATCACGTGATGTCTTGGAGCGACGAAACATAATCGGTGCATACTAAAGGAAGAACACATTCTTATCTTGATATTTAAATGAGGGATCATCTTATTATGCTAACAAAGCGCTAAACAAGCAATATAAGATGCTATCAAACATCACATGTTTATTAGTGAAATGATATGGTTCCCGCATATGATCTCTATCATGTGCACCGTGGTATGATCACTATCATACCTATATGTGTAAATCCAAGGTCTATGGAGTTTACACGCTATGTGTGTTGTAAGAGTATCGTCTCATACTTCTACTTACAACACTACCATATCATAACACTAACCCAGCAACAATCTAAACTAGACGCCTCTAATTTATCCATTGCAAGTTTTACGTGGCTTAGGGCTTTCGAGATAGAACCATTCTTACCTACGAACATGAACCACAACGAGGATAACCGAATTGTTGACAACTCGCTTGCAAAATAGATATTGACTATAGTAGGAGAGACAGACACCCGCTAGCCACTTATGCAAACTAGTTGCATGTCAAGCGTGGAACAGGTCTCATGTGCGAGGACATGTAAAGTTTGTTCGGGCCGCTTCATCCCACTATGCCACCAATATCCACAATTACAACAAAGGAGCAACAACATGATCATCATCGCCCACATACTCATATGTGTACTACCCGTGTAAAGTATCTACGCATAGATCCGGCTCGATACCCTTTGTAGGGTTCGCATAGAAAACAAAAAAAATTCCTACGATGTGAACTATGTACCAAGATCTATCTATTAGATACAAACAACGGGCGGATGTATATCCGTAGAGAACATACCCTTGAAGACCGACAAAGCTTAACGAGTTCAACTCGTGGTTGATGTAGACGATCTCTTGCCGATATCAAGATCGAGAGGAAGTCCTAGCGCCGCAAATCAGCAGCGCATCCGTGCTCGCACACACGTTCGAGGCACCGAACAACCTCTGCCTCCTCGCTCCAGCGATGCAGCGGAAGCACAACTCTTTCTTGCCGAATATCCACCGGGAACATGTATCTCGCTAGTCCGAGACCATGGGGGATAAATTCTAGAGGGGGAGAGAGATCCTTCACGAGGAGGTGTGAGAGACAAGTGAGGAGGGGGGCTCCTTTTATAGGAGGAGGGGGGCACCCAAGGGGGTGGCCGCCGGCCATGGGGCTGCCCCCTCCCCTCCTTCATTCATGTGGGTGGACACTCCACTCACAAAAGTCCTTTAAATTCCCTCCACTCAAAAGTCCACTCAAATTCCCAATAAATTTCCACCAAATTTAATGCAAACTCTCATTAAATAAAACTCTTTTATTTTATTCAGAATTTTGTCAATTACTTTAATGACAAATATTCACAAATAACCCCTTGCTAGAATTCCATTTCACATGCATAACCACTTTATGCAATTTCACCCGAAAACTGTTTGGTATCTAGTGAAATAAATTCCTGCGCTTGTTCATTCATTCTTCGGCATGAAACTTTTGCTCCAATTGGATGTCGGTGTCTCTTAAGTGTGTCACCCTACGGTTCGTGAATAATGCAGACATGATCGAGACCCTCTCGGATAAATAATCGAGCGGGATCAGAGACCCATCTTGACTCACACATTCAACGATGACTTTCTTGTGATCGGAACCTTTTACGCTTGTATCTTAATCCCTTTGTTTCACGATATATTACATGTCCGAGATTCGATCATCGGTATCTCCATACCTAGTTTGATCTCGTTGCGACATGCACTCTTTTCTCGTTCCGTGATATAACATTCTAGTGATCAAATTACTTGCTTGCAAGCTAATCAATGTGATATCACCGAGAGGGCCTGATATATCTATCCGTCATCGGGATGAACAAATTCCACTCTTGATCCATGAGCCTCAACATAACACTTTATTAGTTCTGAATCCATCTTTATAATCACCCTGTTACGGTTTGACGTTTGATGTTATCAAGAAACTCTTCCGGTGTTAGTGATTGACATGATCTCATGGTCTAAGGATTAGGATCACTTCGTAAGTTGTTATAGCAATATAAACTCAATGACTTTGATCGTAATTCTATACTTCGGATGAATGTTCATCACACCATTACACTAATATTGTGATCCCGTTATTAACAACATCCAATGTCCATGATCAGGAAACCTTGATCATCTTGTTAAGCAACGAGCTAGTTTATGAGAAAGGCATAACTAGGAACTTTCTGTTTGTTTATTAAACACACATGTATTAATGTTTCCGTATTAATACAATTATAGCATGCAAAATAAACATCTATCATATACTTGGAATACACATAATAAACACTTTATTATTGCCTCTCAGGGCATATTCCCTTCATTTTTTGCTCCTCCTTTGAAAGCAAAATTTGATGTTAATGCTTCCTCATTTGAAAATACTTGATTCTTCTTACTTCTTGTGCCTAACTTAAAGACGTTAAACAAAAGTACTTGTTGGAAGACAACCCAAGAGTTTCCTTGAGTCTTGAAATTTATTACTTTAGTAATGACCTCTCCTTATCCTTTTTATTTGCTTTTTGTGCCAAGAATGACCTCTAATGAGAGGGAAGTAAGATTTGGGGAGTTGCTGTCCCGAAACAGATTTCTGTCATCCACCAAAACAATTAGTGAGGAGTCTCTGTTACTCGGATTGATCTCAAAATTTACGAATAAATCCCCCAGTATGTTAGCTAACTTTAGTTAGTTCAAAACTTTTTGATTTGAGCAACATAAGATGTTCGAAAAAATAGGTTTCTACCTGCTGATCTGTTTTGACAGATTTCTGCCATTATTTGCATTTGCTTCTTATTGATTCCTTTTTGAGTTCTCTTTAGGTGAATTGAGCTTTTTGAAGGATTTCTACAGTAGCTTGTGTTTTTAGTGAAAATCCTTGTTGTTTCAAAGCTTTGTCAGTGGTCTAATATCTTTTGAATAAGCTAATGTTGCTAATGAAGATTGTGTGAAGTTTTGTATGAAAGAAAAATTTCAGGCGTAGAGAGAGAATGATTTAATGGGATGAATAATGGACAAAAGATCAATATTGGGGATGCCACCATGGTGTCACCCCAAGAAATATCTAAGAGGTACAAGCGTCAAAGCTTGGGGATGCCCAAGGCATCCCCTTCTTCATCAATAAAAAGCTCAGGTCTGTCTAGACACTTCGTTTTTATTGTTTCATGCACAGTTGTGTTGTTCTTGGAGCATCTTAGTTTTCGTTTTCTTTGATTAATTGTTTAGTTTGCTTGAATAAAGTAAGTTTGGACCCCGTTCTCGATGTATTGTTTTGCAAATAAGTTTGCTTGGTGTTGGAAAGGATTAGTAAGTTCTTGCTTGAATTGCAAGAGGAGCATGCATTGACTGTGACTTAGACTTTAGCATGACATGCTAGGTGTTGTTTTAGCATTATGCTTAGTGATTATTGCTGTAGCATGTCTTGTTCCAAACAATTGGGATTGCTTAGTATGCTTTGAAGAAATTATGCGTTGTTTAGCATGCAAAAGCATAGTATTGTGGTATTCTTCTTTGATGCTTTGCTTTGGTTTACTTGGCACATGCTTACACCATGTTATGACTATAACAAGTCACCATTAGCCTCTATGATCACTTAGCCCTTGACTTGTAGTACCACTCTTTTCTTTGATTAGTATGCTTTGTTGCTCTGTATGATTATGGCCATTATGCTCTCTTAGTTGGTTGCTCTCAGTCTTTTGCTAGCCTCCACTTGTATGAGTAAGTTCTACTCATGCTTCCAACTCCCAAGAAACCAAGTTATTCCAAAGTGTCCACTATAAACTCCTATGCATGGTGTGTTACACCATTCTAAGTATATTCTTGTTTTCATCTACCTTCCAATTTAAAACTATTTTTTTATGTAAAAACTTAGTGATTGAAGCCCTCACGAACTTGATGGCACACTTTATTCTTTGCCCCTGATAAACTTGAACCATTGTAACAACTTTGTTGTATATGATTGCACTTATAAGTTGGAATTAGCAGAACTGTGCTGTCACGGGGAACGTTTTGAACATTGCACTTCTACTTTGTACTCAGTTGATATCATGCTCTTTTGTCTATGGATGACACCAGTGTGAAATAAAGAGAGAACTTGTAAGTCCATGGAGTTTGTATTCTGTGTCATAGAAACGCCTGGGCCACTAGCCTAAGCCATGCCTAATCATGGTGGAAACTTACAGCATCACATTAGTGAGCTATCTATGAAGCATCCTCAATAAAAAGCTATGCATATGGTAAATAAAAAGATTGCTGAGATGCTCATTGTCTGCTTGCCTTGTCATTTTGGTTATGGGAAAGCTCCTGTACCATGTGCAAGGGGTACCCCCATTGGCGGTTCTCAATGATATGCAAATACTTATAATGATAAGAACTTGCCTGGATCCAAAGTTGAGTATGCATGAGTTGTGGCCCTCAAATTCAAGGGACTTGAGATTGCCAACTTATACTTCGTCAAGCATATACTCCATCTTTTCCACTTTAACCTTAACCATTTCAAGATGCTTATGATAGGGGCAATCAGGGTTGAAAGCTAACAAGTACCATAACTTTTGGAAGCTCTTTTTGAAACTTGTAATCCCTGCTTACTTTACAAAAATGCCTTTCTTCCACCACTATTGAGTCTCCACCTTCTACCTTTAGGCACCATTAAGAGAGCATAGTAGTCATTTTGTGTGCAGTGTTCCAAAGCTTATTAATTGATGCATATTGTGATATTACTTGTTCTTGTACTATTTGTTTCTATTAATCCTTATGAACTTTGAAGGTGTCCTATGCATATATTTGCTACTCTATGAGGGACAAGTTGACTGCCACTATGCTATGTTTTCTGTATGTGAAATAAACAAACTTTTTCAATGCATGTTATTCATGATGTTTGTTTGTAGCTTTCCATGTTGCATGCATAGTTACTATGTCCTATTGTTAGAACTCCATCATTTCATGCACATGTTTAGAGTTCTTTGATCCCAGCTTTCAATGCCTGCAAATGGTTGGATCTTTATTATGAGGGTGCATGTTCACCTCAAAAATTATTCTGTTTATGACTTACCTACTCGAGGACGAGCAAGATTTAAGCTTGGGGATGTTATACGTCGGAAACGTATCTATAATTTTTGATGCTCTATGATTGTTTAGTATCTACTTTTCTTTACTTGTCTACACTTTGAGATGCTTTTTACATGTTTTCTGGTACTAACCTATTAACAAGTTCCAACGGTGCTAGATGCCTGTTTTCTGTTGTTTTTGGTTTCAAATAAGTTAGTAAAGAAATATTCTTGGAATTGGACGGGACAAACATCAAAGTCAATTACTTTCCGTGGGAAACAAGAAGACCAGAGGGGAGCCGGGGAGGCGATCCAGTGGGGCCACACACCCCAGGCGCGGCCACAGGTGGGCCCGCGCATGGCTAGGGTGTGGGGCCCCTGGCCACCTCCTCAGCCTCCCCCTTCGCCTATAAGAAGCCCCCGATGCAGAAACCCTAAGCACCCGATCCACGAAACTGTCTGTAGCCACCGCCACCATCGTCCCTAGATCGGGGGGGATCTGAAGTTCTTCCCGGCACCCTGCCGGAGGGGAGATCATCCCGGAGGCCTTCTCTCCGGTATGATGTGTGAGTAGTTCCACCTTGGAATATGGGTCCATGTAGTAGCTAGATGGTTGTATCTCCTCCTTTGTGCTTTCATGTATAGATCTTGTGAGCTCCGTTCATGATCAAGATCTAATCTATTTGTAATCATGCATGTTGTGTTTACGGGGATCCGATGGATATTGAGATTATTATGTTGGTTTGATTAATGCTTTTGTCTTTATGATTCTATCATGTCTATATTGTTTGTGATCTTGCATGCTCTCCGTTGTTAGTAGTTATCTTGGCCAAGTAGTTGCTAGTGACTCCAAGAGGGGGTATTTATGCTCGATACTGGGTTCATGCCTCTACTTTCCAAGGGAAGTGACAATAATCTCTTCGGTTGTAGATGTGTTCTTGCTACTAGGGAGAAAACAACGATCTCTTGTTCATGGAACATGTGGATTGTTTACCTTACACACTTTGCTTAAAGCACTTGTCTGTTGCTTACAACTTAATACTGAAGGAGGTTCGGATGATAATTTGAAGGTGGACTTCTAGTCATAGATGCAGTTGGATGACGGTCTACGTATCTTGTTGTATTGCCCAATCGAATATCATAGGATCTTTCTGACTAGTAGTTGCATTGTTATGCCTTGCTCGGTTCCTGTCAATTGCCCTGCTATAATTTGTTTACCCTTCATGCCATGTTGTTTATCTAAGGAGAGCACCTCTAGTGAACTATGGACCCCGGTCAAATCTTTACCATTGATACATCCTCCACTGTTACTTGTTTACTTGCCACAAACCATTACCATCCACACCATACGTTTAATCCTTTGTTACAGCAAACCGGTGAGCTTGACAACCTCACTGATTCGTTGGGGCAAAGTCTTGAGTTTGTGTTCTACAGGTCTCCACATTGCCAGCAACACCTGTGTGACGTTTCCTTCCTCCTACTGGTTCGATAACCTCGGTTTTTTACTGAGGGAAACTTGCTGCTGTGCTGCTTCATACCTTGATCTTGGGGTTTCCAACGAAGCGTCCCACGACAATTGGTGGGCGCCATCACATGTTCCCACCTCAACTTTCACTAGGCTGCTCTCCACCCGTGGTGAGGCAAAATCATGCATGACAATCCTCACACCAGTACCACATGATATTTTTGACTCCATGAAAGCAATGGTGCAAGGCAAGGGGATGGCACACCGTGCTTTGGGGGTGCCAGACGACGGCGGCCAAGGGCCTAGGCGGCCGGCGGTGGGAGGTCGTAGGCAGGGCCGGCGCTGTCCTCCCGGCCTCAGCCTCCAGATGGTGATGGCAGGATCGTGTCGAGCCCGATCTCGACCGTTTCTTATCGGATCTGTTGCAGCCGGCAGCGGGATGGCTTCTGGGTTCGTCCGGCTTCACGAGGTCACCTAGGGATACGAGCCCGAGCATGGTGGTGGTGGCCTTTCTCCCCCGTCGGAGTTGGTCGGCCGGTCGAATAAAGGTGGATCGGCCTAGGGTCCCTCTTGTGTGGATATGATCACCTTCCTGAGGATGGTTCTTGATTTGGTCGCAGTGGGGAGTTACGGAAGGCTCCGCCGACGAATGTACCAGCGCTTCTATGCCTGCAGTTCGCTGGATCAGATGGTATTCGGTCGTGTGCACCCATATTTTATTCCGACCGTTTGGCTCAGGAGGGAGCGCCACGAAGCTCTGTCCTTTGTTGCCACTAGGCCACTGTCGATCCATGGTAAAGTCAGAGGTGGAGAATTCATGAAGGCCAGGTTTGGGGATCTATCTATGGAGGTTTGAGTCGCCCTATAGTTGAGGGACTTGCTTGGTGTTCTGGGCTAAACAACAGCCGTATGTAAGTGGGGGCGGCAACACAGGTGAATTTCAGAATCTTACCTTTCAGGGTGAAAACCCAAGGTCTGGCCTTAGCTGGTTGTGCCTGGCAATGGCTTGTTGAAGGCATTGTTTTGAGAGTGAGGATTATCTTCAGGGTGAAAATCTAGATCTTTGATCGGGCAACGACGTCGCTTGTGCTCTGTTCCCTTCTTGGAGGCGTTGCTTTTGAAGAGCCTGGAGTTCAGGTGTTGTATTGGTGGTGGTTGTACTGTTGCTTCTAGGACCGGAACACTGTAGCAGGTCTTTTATTTTCTTAGTTTTCTTTATCTTTTGTTGGTTGTGTGCATCTATAATGCCAATAGGATATTGCGTTGTTGCAGAGGCCGGGTGTAATTGGTATCTCTTGATATATGCTCATTTTCAAAAAAAAAAACCATTTTTTCTCTTCGTTGGTTTCTACAGTTACCACTTCACAGGTGTATATGGTTTCATGAATATCTATGGTAGATTCTATGCAAAAAAAAAAGAATATCTATGGTAGACTCATACATTGGGTGGTATAAATAGACGTGTAAAGGTGCATTAGTCGCTGAGAGAGTAGCTAGCAGAGTACCCATAGATGTTCTAATAAATGTCAGTGGGCATACTTTTTTGTATATCTCTTGATTGCGCGTACTTCTGTATAAGTTCATATGCTGCAAAGTATCATCCTACCATTATCAACATATATCTGTTAGATCATTATTTATTTGACCCACAGATGCTTGCAACATTTCATACATATATACCTTCAAAATCTTACACTAATATTTCAACAAGAATGACCAATAGTTCAAAATAGTTTGAATTATCAAACCTGGGCTGGTAAAATAGGGGCACCTCGTTGGTTTACACGATGAGAGGACAATTTTCTGAACACGGGATCATGCAGGCCTTCCTCCTCTAGTTAATACTTAATAGTCAAGCATGTCCAGCTCAGGCATTACACGATGCGCACGAAGGCCGAATTCCACTAGAGGTTGCGCTAATCCAATCTTCTCCCGTGACTATTTGGACAGTTGAACTCATCATTCAAAAAAAAAAAGATTTTGACCTCTGTAAAGAGCTTAAAAAGAAAACAGTAGCTTGTAGATATTGAAGTGCACCGACATGAAGCTAAAAGTTGGCAGTTTTCCAAATTTATCTAGTAGCTTTGACTGAAGCAAGTCGGCCTGACCTCCTATAACAAGTTCATCATGTTCATGGCTCTCCGTTGAAACCATTATTTTCACACGGCCGGGATCTCCTTCTGTGACTCAAGTAGTACTAATTTGAGTTTCCTATATATAACAGATCCTCTATGTGCATGCCTTGACATATTTACATACTGACTCGGCGTGCAATTTCATTGGTGTGGGTAAATATCTTTTGATTTTTGCTACCACAATGTTGATGCCCAATATAAGTTTACTCATTTTTGGAGCTTGCCTGGGTCACCGAGAGCCAACATTTCCCATCCGTGTGTGCCTGAAGTCATAATAAGTGTCGAGGCTTTATCGAAAAAAAATGTATCTAGAATGGGTTGTCATGATGTTAAGTTCCGCAAATTTTCCAATGATTGTAAAATAGAGATTAAGTTTTTTTGCTAGCTTTGATATTACTCACGTAAACTGATCTGCCAATAAGGCATCTCATGCTTGCGCTCATAGAGCTAGTCCAGAAAGGAGGAGTTGCATTTGCATTAATCAATGAAGCTATGTTACTTAATCAATGAAGCTCTTTACCCTGTTACACTACACTTCCTATATAGCGTCCTTGTTAACGATTGTAGCCCTGTTACGTAATCAATGAAACTCTTTACCCTGCAAACCAATAATATTTTTGATGGCTTTAACTTAACTGGTACTCATGGAAAAATACCGAAGTACCAAAACTGACCGCCTTGACTGTACACAACTAACCTTTTATTTTGCACAACGAACGACCTCAAAGAGCTTTGAAGCTGCATTACTTAGGCGATGAGTAAAAAGATTACACATAGGACCAAAAGGGTTAAAAAATTACAACCCGGCCCTCAACCTTTGAAAAAGACCTCACAAGAAGTAGGGTTAAAAAATTACAACCCAGCCCTCAACCTTTGAAAAAGACCTCACAAGAAGTAAATATGCAATCTAGTCCTTCATCGCCGCTGCGATGAACAAGGGATGACCTAAAAGCATGGGCACGCGCACCATCACCCGGGACAAAACCACTTGGGATGACGCCGGCGACAACTCCCATGCCGAGATCGAAGATCCTCCGCACCTGGAGGAACAAAATACTCAGACATTTTCGAGCGTGGAGACACCTCTCTGGCCGAGGATAGCGTTTGCACCATGGCCGTCGCTTGGGAGCTCCACCACGCACAGCTCCTGGGAAGCACGAACAAGCGCACCACCCAACTTGTCGAGGTGATCCAGGACGAAGAAGAGTCGGCTCGCCTTCTTCCTTCACATCGCCATCGCGACGACTTGGAAGAAGATGTGAGATCCCGCCCGTTAGGTACCGGAGCAACACCGTAACTGCCCCTACCACGAGAGGGCAAGACCACCTGAAGGATGTAAAGGACCAAGGGAAGATCAACCGCTCAACATGCCGAACCACGCCACCTTTCCCCCTCGCCACTATTGCCAGCCAGAAAAAGCCGCGACGAACACCATCCTTCCATCGACAGGTCGCCAGCGACACCATCTTTTTTCAATGAAGTTGTGGATCCTCTCTCCACACTCGGCTCCGGCCAAAGGAGCAGGAAGAAAAAGAACCCTAGAGCTCCAAGGACAACCTGGTCACCAAGATCTAGAACTCTGCTCCATCTATTGGGCAAAATCGCCCTACCGGCAGGTAGCCGCAAGCCCTACTACTGTGAACTATTCCAGCACCTTCCTGCCGCCATGTTCGGCTAGCGCCACCGGAGAGGCCTCGGGGCCGGCCCGGTCATTCTCTACAGACTCTCAACGGACACATGTGGGAGCCTAGGAGAAAGGGTACTGTCCCTAACATACCTTTCGATACACAGGTATAATCTCATGACGTAGTTTACTACTTTTGATGAACTTGTGACATCGAAATGACGCATTTTTTAATTTTCCGCACCTTGCTCATATATCAGTTTCGTTCGAACACACTTCAAATCTGACATCAAGGGGGAAAGGTGTAGGTAAATATCGTTTTGTAATAAATTTATACATATTATTTTGAGTTATATAATTAAAGTTATGAATTTACAAAGTTTTTATTACTAATATAAGCAATTTAATTGTTTTCATATTTTAATTATCCAAAATAGTGAACCAAGTTTGTATTTGAAATATTCAAACATTTATGAGAACTTTTTGTATTAAAAAATTTCCATTTGAATTCGTATTCAAAAGTTATGTATGTTCACAAATAAATAGAAGGAAAAGTGATAGTTTTTGAATATTAAACAGAAAAGTGGTGATTTTTCAAAATTTACGCACAAAAATGATGTCCCGCAACTACCGTTAAGAGCCGTTAACGATCGTCGTGTCCTGTCACCACTTTAGCACTGCAGGTCTGCCAGCTATGTGTCAATTCGCGTTCAAACCAAGTTTAGTGCTATTTAAGAGTACTGACTCCAAATCTGGTAGATTTTGCAGCGAAAATGTGAAGTGTTAGATTTCTGAATTTTTGCTTAGATTGTGGTAGTTTTATGCTAACAACTCACTTATTTTAGGACAAATGTAATATATTAGATAATTTGTCTCGAAATAGGCTTTCGCCCCGCTTTATATTAGAAGCAACCGTCCACAACAACAAGCATCCAAGAGTCACAATCAAGCACATCACAAATGCTGGGCCACAGCACAAACCGACCCAAAAAAAGACTGAGAGAAAGACGGCTAAGGTGGAAGGGGCCATCTCGCCCGCCGAAAGAACGCCAAAGTGGAGCTAAGCCGGGCTAGGGGGGGAGACGCCTGGCCGCCTCCAAGAGCTGACGGAGGGTAGCGTCCAACCTCGCCTTGTCCCGCTGCCTACACAACGGGTACCAGAGCTGCAGAGAAGCCAAAAAGCGGAAAACCGAGTCACAGGCACGCCTAGGAAGAATCTTCTCAATGACCATCTTGTTCCAAATGTTTCAGAGGGACCATGACATCGCCGCAAACACTAGCCAGAATAGGCGCCGGCCCTTCCCTGGCCGGTTTGCATGCGAGTCTAGGAATTCACCGAGATCATGGGCCAGCCAGTCCGGGCCCAAAGCCTCTCTGGTGAAGTTCCACAGAAACCGGGCCGCAGGACAGGTGAACATTATGTGGGTGCCCGTTTCGGGGATCCCACATAGTGGACATAACCCATCCCCCGGCCCCTGCCTCTTGGTCACCTCCACCCCCGAAGGGAGCCTATCGCGAAGGATTTGCCACACAAAAAAAATTATCTTCAGTGGGAGGGGGGGCCTTCCAAAGGGGCTTGGTCCAGGGGAGAACCGTGCGGCCAAAAAGGGCCCGATAGGCCGACCCAACCGAGAAGGAACCTGATGGAGTGAGGGTCCAGGATACACTATCGGGTTCGTCTGCCAAAGAGGTCGGGAGCTCCGCCCTAAGTTTCCTCCGGACCGAAGGTACGCCGGAACGAGATGTTCCATGTACCTTCCAGAGCGGCGGAGGATACACGAAGTGTTGGATCAGAACAAATGGCGAAGAGGCTCGGGTATATATCTCGTAGCGGACGTTCCCTGAGCCAGGAATCCAGCCAGAACATGGTCCCCTCCCAATTCCCAATGGACACAGAGACCCCAAGCCTGATCTCGTTCTTGATCTCCTGGATGGAGCGCCAAAACTGTGAGCCATCAAGGCGGTCGCATCCCAGAAGAGGCCGACCGCGGAGGTATTTGGCCTTAATGATCTTGAGCCAGAGACCGCCCTCGTTGCGGAGGATGCGCCAAAACCATCTAAGCATTAGGGCCTTATTAAACTGGCGGGATGCGAGAATACCTATGCCCCCCAAATCCTTGGGGGTGCAAATGTCAGCCCACTTGACCATGTGGTACTTCTGGCGACCCAAGGGGTCTTGCCAGAAGAACCTCGACAACTCCTTGTCAAAAGCCCCATGCACCCCCTCGGGGAGGAGGTACATGCCCATCATATACATGGGAAAGATAGACAGGCAAGAGTCGATTAGAACGGTCTTGCTACCTTTAGACGTGAATCTCCCACACCAAGGTTTGGACCTTGAGCGCACCCGGTCCACGAGCGGGTCCAGGTCCTGAAAGAGACCGACTCTCGTATGCCAAAAAAGACTGAAACTTGACGGTCAGTACACATGTACGACAAAACAAGAAAAATAATTCTATGGAGTGAGCCCTCCATCCGAGCTCCCCTACCAAGGAGAAGCACTACAGGAATGGGAAGCTACGCCAATGGCCGGTCACTACGCCGACGGCCAAACGTCGGGGCCGTCGGCGTAGCCATCATCTAGGCCAGCTCCGCCAAGCAGCCGTCGGCGTAGAATTGCCCTCGGCATATCATATGCTACGCCGACGGCTGCCCTCGGCGTAGCTATTTTTTATTTTATCTTATTAAACTTTGAAAAATCATAACTAAATCATTCTAATTCGGAAAAATACAAATAATATATCAAAATTTGTAGAAAAATAAGACCTATCTATCTACACTCAAATATTACACATTTGTAAATAAAAATTAAGTAAAACATAAAACATTAATTATAGTTTAAAACGAGCATACAAAATTCAAAAATGATCGAAACAATGTGAAACCTTCGCATAGTGTTATATTATGTGACATAGTTAGAAGTAAAAATATCAAACTTGGTATATTGATTATGTCTTAAAGAAACCTTCACAAAATGACCTATCTCATTCGAGGTTTCTTGGCTTTCGGGTCAAATGACCAATGTTATGGATAGAATCAAGGCATAGTTTGTGATAATGTGCCCATATTATGCATACATGTGCATCATTGGATGGTGAACAATATTGCAGGAGGAAGCTTTCCTTTTTGTCGCACCAAAAAGGCATTTTCCATTTTCCGAGCATAAAAAACGGACGGTTTTATGAAACAACCACGAAATGGCTAATTCAAAATACTACCACCACATTTTACAAAAATAATAGAGCACCTTATATGGACAATGTCCCAACAGGGGGATTCGAAAACTTTCCGTCCACATTTGGTGAAAAAGACAAATTTCTACCGAATCGGGAGGAAGTGGGTCAGATATTAAATATAGGTACATGATCCGATGCTCATATTTTTTTACAAAAATCATTTTTAGGTTCACAATATGCTATTTTATCAAATATCCAATGCAAGTTTAGCGAGGCTCGGCCCCGAGCTAAGAATCTTCATGCCCGTCGTTCGACAAAGTTTGACGATAGTTTAAAACGGGCATAAAAAATTCAAAAATGATCGAAACAATGCGAAACCTTCGCGTGGTGTCATATTATGTGACATAGTTATTAGTAAAAATATGAAACTTGATATATTGATTATGTCTCAAAAAAACCTTCACAAAATGACCTATCTCATTCGAGGTTTCTTGGCTTTCGGGTCAAATGACCAATGTTATGGCTAGAATCAAGGCATAGTTTGTGATAATGTGCCCATATTATGCATACATGTGCATCATTGGATGGTGAACAATATTGCAGGAGGAAGCTTTCCTTTTTGTCGCACCAAAAAGGCATTTTCCATTTTCCGAGCATAAAAAACGGACGGTTTTATGAAGCAACCACGAAATGGCTAATTCAAAATACTACCACCACATTTTACAAAAATAATAGAGCACCTTATATGGACAATGTACCAATAGGGGGATCCGAAACCTTTCCGTCCACCTTTGGTGAAAAAGGCAAATTGCTGCCGAATCGGGAGGAAGTGGGTCAGATATTAAATATGGGTACATGATTCGAGGCTCATATTTTTTTACAAAAATCATTTTTAGGTTCACAATATGCTATTTTATCAAAGATCTAATGCAAGTTTAGCGAGGCTCGGCCCCGAGCTAAGAATCTTCATGCCCGTCGTTCGACAAAGTTTGACGATAGTTTAAAACAGGCATAAAAAATTCAAAAATGATCGAAACAATGCGAAACCTTCGCGTGGTGTCATATTATGTGACATAGTTATTAGTAAAAATATGAAACTTGATATATTGATTATGTCTCAAAAAAACCTTCACAAAATGACCTATCTCATTCGAGGTTTCTTGGCTTTCGGGTCAAATGACCAATGTTATGGCTAGAATCAAGGCATATTTTGTGATAATATGCCCATATTATGCATACACATGCATCATGCGATGGAGAACAATGTTGCAGGAGGAAGTTTTCTTTTTCGTCGCACCAAAAATCCATTTCCTATTTTCCGAGCACAAAAAACGAATGATTTGTGAAGCAACCACAAAATGGCTAATTCAAAATGCTACCACCACATTTTACAAAAATACTATACCACCTTATATGGACAATGTCCCAACAGGGAGATACGAAAGCTTTCCGTCCACCTTTGGTCAAAAAGACAAATTTCTGTCGAATCGGTAGGAAGTGGGTCAGATATGAACTACAGGTACATGATCCGATGCTCATGTTTTTTTACAAAAATCATTTTTAGGTTCACAATATTCTATTTTATCAAAAATCCAATGCAATTTTAGCGAGTCTCAGCCCCGAGCTAAGAATCTTCATGCCCGCCGTTTGACAAAATTGACGATAGTTTAAAACGGGCATAAAAAAATCAAAAATGATCGAAAAAATGCGAAAACTTCGCGTGGTGTCATATTATGTGACCTAGTTATAAGTAAAAATATCAAACTTGATATATTGATTATGTCTCAAAAAAACCTTCACAAAATGACCTATCTCATTCGAGGTTTCTTGGCTTTCGGGTCAAATGACCAATGTTATGGCTAGAACCAAGGCATAGTTTGTGATAATGTGCCCATATTGTGCATACACATGCATCATGGGATGGCGAACAATTTTGCAGGAGGAAGTTTTCTTTTTCGTCGCACAAAAAAGCCATTTCCCATTTTCCGAGCACAAAAAACAGACGATTTTATGAAGCAACCACCAAATGGCTAATTCAAAATGCTACCACCACATTTTACAAAAATACTATACCACCTTATATGGACAATGTCCCAACAGGGTAATCCGAAATCTTTCCGTCCACCTCTGCTGAAAAAGACAAATTCCTGCCGAATCGGCAGGAAGTGGGTCAGATATGAACTACAGGTACATGACCCGATGCTGATGTTTTTTTACAAAAATCATTTTTAGGTTCACAATATGCTATTTTATCAATAATCCAATGCAAGTTTAGCGGGCTCAGCCCCGAGCTAAGAATTTTCATGCCCGTCATTCGACAAAGTTTGACGATAGTTTAAAACGGGCATAAAAATTTCAAAAAGATCAAAACAATGTGAAACCTTTGCATGGTGTCATATTATGTGACATAGTTATAATTAAAAATATTAAACTTGATATATTGATTATGTCTCAAAAAACCTTCACAAAATGACCTATCTCATTCGAGGTTTCTTGGCTTTCGGGTCAAATGACCAATGTTATGGTTAGAATTAAGGCATAGTTTATGATAATGTGCCCATAGTGTGCATACACATGCATCATGGGATGGCAAACAATGTTGCAGAAGGAAGTTTTTCTTTTCGTCGTACCAAAAAATTTAATTTTTTTTAAATATTTTTGCAACCTATCGACAAGCTATGCCGACGCATACGCCAACGGCATTTTGATACGCCGACGGCCTCTATGTGCTCCGCCGAGGAAGCCCTTTGCCGAGGAGGCTACGCCGAGGGCAGCCGTCGGCGTGCCATACGCTGAGGGCATTTTAGCCTACGCCGACGGCTTTTTGCCCTCGGCGTAGCGCGCGCGTCCTGTAGTGAGGAGGCGTGACCATGTGAATAACACATGGGAGAGGAGCGACCATTGCATGGTTAGAGCATCTTGAGCACCCGCTGCATATTCTGGCGCTGTAAAAGGGCTTTTGAGCATGCGCTAACAGGCTACAGCGCGAGGCGTCGACGATAGCTTCACGGGGAACTACAACACAACACGTGCATAGCGCGCAAAAGCAGGCCCCACTAGCGCGGCACCAGCGCAAACAGCATATACACATCTATACATATTCAAAACGTTAAAAAATCAAAAACAAATTATTGCAAACTCCACGTCTCATCCAAAATAGCATAGTTCAAATGCTCCCGGCGCCGGCGCCGCTGCTAGGGTTTGGTGCGAGCTGCGGAGGAACGCCTCCGACGGAGGCAGGGACCGAGTAGGGAGGGGTCGGTGGCGTCCCGGAGGCCCCGTCCGTCGCCGGAATCGTGCCAGCGGTGATGGAGTTGCGCGCGCGAGAGGGGAAATTTCACCACAGTTTCTTCAAGCGCGAGACCGAGGAATGGAGCGTGTTGCGGAGCAAGTGCAAAATATGTCGTGTTGGATAGCGCAAAGTCCCACCCGTGCTAAAACTTTTGCAGCACACGGTTTTTTGCAGTGCCTGCTGGAGGGCGCAAAAACGCGTCTCGTGTTGTATATCGGCGGTTATTGCATTGCGAGCGCGTTATACAGTCACTGGTAGAAAACGCCCCATGCGTCCCGGTTGGTAAGGGCCATTAGTCCCGGTTGCCCAACCGGGACGGGGGCATCGGGACTAAAGCTCCAACCATTAGTCCCGGTTGCCCCACCAACCGGGACAAATGGGGGCACACGTATGGCATCGAGCGCCGAGGTGGAGATAGTCCCGGTTCGTAACCACCGACTAATAGCCTGCTACCACGGCAGATTTGGCCCATTTTCTGCCATGCGTAGAATTCATTTTGGCACATTTTGTTGCCGCGGCAGCATTTTCGCCACTTTTTGTGCCGCGGCAGAGAATTCATTTAGGTTGTTTTATTGTTTATTTAGTGTTTTGCACTTATCAATAAAGGAACCTTATATTACACAAGATCATCATGACAACATTACATTCAATACACAGATCGAGTTCATGCACTACATACAAAAGTTGCTATTCGATGCTACCGGCCAATTTCTTGAAAGTTGCTATTTTTACAATTCCTATTGTCTATACACAGCCGAGTAGTATTCCCCTTGTGTGTTTAGTACTTCTGCATCCAAGAATCTCGCCAATTCCTCCTGTATTGCTCGTATGCGATCCTTTGGCAGAAGACCGTCCCGTAGACGTTCGATCTGATTTAAAAAAGGAGTCAGTCTAAATGAATATAAAACTAAACACAATTTGATTGTAATTAAAAACTATAGAAATTGTTTACGTACGTGGAGTTGCTCTAAATTCCTGCCCTTCTCATCGCACGTCTGCCGGATGAACTCGCATACATAGTATCCACATAGATTGTTACCTGGTCCCTGCGTCAGGCACTTTACGACAACAAAGTTCAATCAAAATAATAATCAAGCATGATAATAACTGTATCAAAACTAGAATCAAAGAGATGCGCGGATATAGCTAGTGGTGCTTACATCTAGTGGTTGAAATGTAAGCTCCTCTTTCCAAACACCCCTAGCCTTCTTGGTGAACCGTTTCCAAGCGCTGCCCGGCGTAGAAAACGAATAAAATAAGTTATTAAGTACTTGATATCATAAAATTCACGAACGTTGCCGATATAGTGTCGTAATGATTAGAATTACCGCTAGAGAAGTATCTGCATGTCCTTCCACGTCTCAAGGGGTTTATGTTTCGAGTCCATGACTAGTACACGCCCTTTGTCAAGTTGAATGATTAACAGAATATAGTGGTACATGCGAATGCAAAACTAATCAATTATATACTTAACCTCGAGTAAGCGAAATAGAAAGTGTATACAAGACAATAACACTCACGGAAGTTGTAAGGAAATAGTATTTCCTTTTGGTTTCTTGAAACCTTAACGCTGTACTATATTATCTTCCGTATCCTGGGGCTTATTTTGAGATTAGCTTCATGAACCCAATATGGGTCAATGAAGCCAATGTCATAGATTTGTCCTCTGCTGCATTCGAGAATCTTCATTCTGCATATTAAAGTATGATTATATACATGCAATAAACAAAATATTATAGATGGAGACTAAATTAATTACAGAATTAGTACTTACAGACAATAGGCACTCATGAGAGATTTGTCCAAGGCGTCTTGATTGAATAATTGAAATAGTTCATCAAATTCAATGGATATCATGTCATCGTTTTCTTTCCCATGATGCTTTTTTGTAACCCTCAGCACTATCCAGTTAGCCCCGGCCCTTGTGGCATGCATGTACCAGTTATGCAATCTTCGCATTTTTGTTGGAAGATTGTTTACCTCCTCAGGTTTGACGAGAGGTTTTCCGTACTGGTATTGGTATGCTACTTCACTCACGGGGAAGAACTCTAACTGGGATAAGTACTGGGCAATACTCATACCTTGAGCAGCGGCAGCTTCTCCGTATTGTGCAACTACCTCTGGATCATACTGCTCTTCGGCCCCATATTTGCTCGACCCCACATTGGTTTGAGAAATCACCTTGAGAGGGGCGCAAGTCTGTTTTGCTTGTTCTCCGAGCTGGGCAACAGATTTCCCGCTTGCATCAAGATCGCTCTTGAGGCTTTTTTGCTGCATGTGACTTGAGAATAGAACGCTCATAGTCGATGACAGCTTTGGCTCGGGTTGATGAAGAGTCTTTAGCATTTTCAACACTTTGGCTTTTTCTTCTTTGGTGTTGGGGAACTCGCTCTTCGTCGCCTCGACTTAGCTTAAAACTGTCGTTTCCGCATCAACGATCGCCGCGATCTCCTCTTCAAGATACCATAAGCTCTCTTGGGAGGAACCGTTGGTACTTTTGGAAGAGGCTCTTGTTTACGTTTCGCGATCGCTTACGCCTGATGGCGATGCGCTTACGCTTTTATCTGGGGCCGGCGATGGCTCCCGCGGCGATGGCTGCACCGGAGATTGGTGAGGCGACGGAGCCGGGTGAGGCGACGAAGACGGCTGCCGCGGCGGCGACGACCTCGCTGGAGACGGGTGAGGCGGCGGCGAAGATGGCCTTGGCGTGTGATTTCGAAACACGATACAATCCTCCGAGTTCAACGTGCCCCCATGCCCGTAAAACCAATTTCTTGCACGTTCTACCCAATCGTCTGTCTCTGGGGTGATATTTTTATCACGCAGTTCCTGCTCAAGTTTCTCCCACTTAGGAATGCCAACCTTGTAGCCACCTTGCCCCATAGTATGGTGATACTTCTTCTTAGCAGCATTCAGCTTATTCGTTTCAGACATTTTCTTAGCTTTTTCTGATTTCTTGTATTCCACAAACTCATCCCAGAATGGTTTTATCTTCTCAAACTGAATATTCTTGAAATCGGGAGTCTTCTTTTTCACGACATAGTCAAGGTGCAATCTTTTCTTCCAGTTGGTGAAACACTGGGCCATCTTCTTCAAAGCCCACTCCCTGACCTTAGCCTCCATGGCTCTCCCATGTTGTAAGGCGTCCTCAATCGATCCTCCGCATTTGGATCCAGCTCTATCTTCGTAGTTTGAAATTAACCATGAGCCTCTTCCACAGAAATCTTTGGCGTGGTTAGGGACAAATAAACATGTTCCCTCTTCATCCGCATTAGCAGGCCTATTCCAATTTCTAATGGTGATCGGATTAAGTCCCTAACGATTACTCCGCATTGTGCCACAAATTTGGTTGCGACAACTTGGGGCTGTCGATGCCGTCTGGCGACATCTTCGATCTGAACCTCTCATGGTCTTCCAACTTTTGGTTGGGCCTCGTCCCTCTTTTCAGTAGATTCCTTCGATCCGAGGGCTAAAAGAAGAAAGATCGCCGTTACTATTTCTATATAGATAGCAGATGATTAATTAATGAATTGATTTATATTACATGCACCTTGTCGAGCGGTCGTCTTCTCGATTACACAAGGCATCGCCTTCTCCCTCATGAGGCAACACCTTCAACCTCAAACAAGTTGTCTACTCCGGTAAAGAGGATCACCCTCACCGGTTGTTCGAAAGCGTTGATACGCCTAAATTATCTTCCCATGGATCACACCTTGGATCAACTCTTCCTTTTCTTCGTCTCGGTGTGGGTCCATATTTTCTCGTATAGGTGGAAAAGCGAATAAGTCAAAGCGGCTAAAGGAGAAAGTTAAATACGGTGTTGAGAGATATAAACCCTAATTCGTAGAAACCCTAATATATACATACACAATAATAAAATGAAGAGAAAGGAAACCGTAGTAGATAGGCACATCGTCGAACCCACATGCACCTAAGTTGCTTGACAATGTGAATTGGTCAGGGCTACCCATGGTGACCCGGTGGGGCGAAGACCAATAATACCAAAGTAATTAATAAACCTAATAATACCTAACTAATAATAAACCTAATAATCGAAACAAGAAAAGAAAGGGAAACAATCAACACATGGCATCTATGCAATGCTCAAGCAAGTATGATGATATGACAAGTTAATTTGCATTGAATGTAACCCTAAGACATGCTCGATGATTTCATCGTTGGGGGGTGAAAATCCTAACTCGGGAAACTCCGAACATATGAGAGGGTGCATTTGTTCTTCTAATTATACTTGTCATTTAAGTTGTTGAACAATGCATGATTATAGTTTAGATAGATAGGTTTCATTTTTCTGAACAATTTGATATATTATTTGTATTTTTTCGACTTATAAACAATAAGTTATTTATTTTACAATATTAAGTCATTTTACGGAATTAAAAAAGGCAAATAGTTTTTTACAGGCCCCTAGCGGTGAGATCGATGAAGGGCCCCAGCCAACTCAGCCTCCACGCAGATCATTTTCCTACCACAGAAGCCTACCCATTGAGGTCGATCGATGGGCCTAGGCCACATCACCGCCACGCTGAGCACGAGTGACGCGTCGACGCCGCGGCGTCAGCGGCTGAGCGGCGGCAGCGGCGATAGCGAGACGCCCCGGATGGGCGCGTTAGAGAGCGCGATGCAGGAGAAAGGAGTGGCGCGCTCCTTTGATCACCAAGCGTCGCCTCCGTCGAGCTCGGCGGCGGCGTCGCCGAACTGCAGGGAGTAGTACGAGGAGAGGGAGAAAGAAGAACACCGTGAGGATCAGGCTCACCAGAACACGACGGAGGTGGTGGCGAGGTCGGCGAGCTCGGGAGACGCCGAATCGACGGAGGCGACGCAGACGAGCTTCCAATCCAGCGATTGAGGTCACGCGAGGAAAAGTAGCGAGGAGCGCGTGGGCCGGAGGCAGCGGCGGTGGCGGGGCCAGCAGGTGGCGGCGAAGCTCGGGCAGCTGCTGCGGCGTCGGCGCGTCGTCGGTGAAGCGAAGAAGTGAGATGGGGAAGAAGAAGAGGAGGGCGTCTTATAACGAAGGGCCTTTAGTCCGGTTGGTGGCTCCAAGGACTAAAGCATACGTCCGGTTGGAGCCACCAACCGACCTATACTCCAATATTTTCAAAGCCCAGCGTTGGCCGAGGTCTTAGTCGGTTGGTGGCTCCAACCGACATATTCCTGCTTTCAAATTTTTTGAGTATTTTCTCTCTGTTCCGCCTTTATTTTTATTTTGGGGTTTAAATTTGTATTGTTTTTAAATGATAATTAATTTGGAATTTAGAAAAACTTTAAACATAAGAAGTGTTTGGATTTGAATAAATAATTCAAAACCATTTTCTGTTTAAAAATAATTAATGTAACCATTTAAAATATGAACCATTTACAATTAAAAATGAATTAACTTATATTTTTAATATCAATTTGGAATTTAGAAAAACTTTAAACATAAGAAGTGTTTGGATTTGAATAAATAATTCAAAAACATATTCTATTTTTAAAAATAATTAATGTCACCTTTTAAAATATGATCCATTTACAATTAAAATGAATTAACTTATATTTTTTTAATATCAATTTGGAATTTAGAAAACTTTAAACATAAGAAGTGTATGGATTTGAATAAATAATTCAAAAACATATTCTATTTTAAAAATAATTAATGTAACCTTTAAAATGAATTAACTTATATTCTATTTTGAATATTAATTTTAAAACGACCCGTTTTTTGTGCTCGGAAAATGGAAAAGGGCTTTTCCGTACAAAAGGAAAACTTCCTCTGCAACATTGTTCTCCATACCAATGTCCACACACATGCATAATATGGGCACAACATCACAAACTATGCCGTGATTCAAGACATAACATCGGTCATTTGGATAAAGCCATGAAACCTCGAACATGATAGGTCATTTTGTGAAGGTTTTTGAAACATGATCAATATACCAAGTCTGGTATTTTTCCTTTCAACTATGTAACATAATATGACACCACGCCAAGGATTTTCATTGTTCGGATTTTTTGAATTTATTATGCCCGTTTGAATTATCTCAATTTCTAACTATGGTCGAACCGGTGTGCATGAAGATAGGGGCGGGCATCGTTAGAACTTGCATTGGATCTCTGAAACCACATATTGCGAGTCTAAAATGATTTTTCAAAAATCACGGGCGATAGATCATGTACATAGTACAAACGGACCCACTTCCTATTCTGGGTCAGACATTTGTCCTTTTACCGGGATGGACGAAAAGGTTTGAGATATACCGGTTGGGAGATAGTCCATGTAAGGTGGTCTAGTATTTTAGGAAAATGGGACGGTAGCATTGTGAAACGGCATTTTGGTGGTTACTTCACAAAGCGACCCGCTTTTTTTCTCGAAAATGGAAAAGGGCTTTTCCATGACAAAAGGAAAACTTCCTCCAACATTGTTCTCCATACCAATGTCCACACACATGCATAATATGGGCACAACATCACAAACTATGCCGTGATTCAGCACATAACATCGGTCATTCGAAAGCCATGAAACCTCGAACATGATAGGTCATTTTGTGAAGGTTTTTTCGAAACATGATCAATATACCAAGTCTGGTATTTTTCCTTTCAACTATGTAACATAATATGACACCACGCGAAGGATTTTCATTGTTCGGATTTTTTTTGAATTTATTATGCCCATTTTGAATTATCTGAATTTCTAACTATGGTCGAACCGGTGTGCATGAAGATAGGGGACGGGCATCGTTAGAACTTGCATTGGATCTCTGAAGAAACCACATATTGCGAGTCTAAAAATGATTTTTTCAAAAATTAGGCGATAGATCATGTACAGAGTACAAACCGGACCCACTTCCTGATTCGGACATTTGTCCTTTTACCCGAGATGGACGAAAGGTTTGAGATGTACCGGTTGGGAGATAGTCCATGTAAGGTGGTCTAGTATTTTAGGAAAATGGGACGGTAGCATTGTGAAACGGCATTTTGGTGGTTACTTCACAAAGCGACCGTTTTTTTTCGGAAAATGGAAAAGGGCTTTTCCAGTGCGACAAAGGAAAACTTCCTCCTGCAACATTGTTCTCCATACCAATGTCCACACACATGCATAATATGGGCACAACATCACAAACTATGCCGTGATTCAGCACATAACATCGGTCATTTGGACCGAAAGCCATGAAACCTCGAACATGATAGGTCATTTTGTGAAGGTTTTTCAAACATGATCAATATACCAAGTCTGGTATTTTACTTTCAACTATGTAACATAATATGACACCACCGAAGGATTTTCATTGTTCGGATTTTTTGAATTTATTATGCCCGTTTTGAATTATCTGAATTTCTAACTATGGTCGAACTGTGCATGAAGATAGGGGCGGGCATCGTTAGAACTTGCATTGGATCTCAAGAAACCACATATTGCGAGTCTAAAATGATTTTTCAAAAATCACAGGCGATAGATCATGTACCATAGTACAAACCGGACCCACTTCCTGCCGATTCGGCAGACATTTGTCCTTTTTATCCGGGATGGACGAAAAGGTTTGAGATGTACCGGTTGGGAGATAGTCCATGTAAGGTGGTCTAGTATTTTAGGAAAATGGGACGGTAGTATTGTTCTCCATACCAATGTCCACACACATGCATAATATGGGCACAACATCACAAACTATGCCGTGATTCAGCACATAACATCGGTCATTTGGACCGAAAGCCATGAAACCTCGAACATGATAGGTCATTTTGTGAAGGTTTTTTCGAAACATGATCAATATACCAAGTCTGGTATTTTTCCTTTCAACTATGTAACATAATATGACACCACGCGAAGGATTTGCATTGTTCGGATTTTTTTTGAATTTGTCCCGGTTTGTTAGCTAGTCCCGATTTGTCCCGGTTTTTAATATTAATAAATGTCTTAAGTGTTACCTAATAAATAGAGGGAAATGCCTATATAAAGAGAGGTTCATATTTAGTCTCGGTTGGAGAAACCAACCGCGATCAAGGATTGCGCAGTGGGCGGACAACACTAATAATAGGGGTGAGTGTCGACATTATGTCGTGCGGTTACCTTGTCCCGGATGGTGTCACCAACCGACTAAAGATGAGTCAGACTAATAATAGGGGTGAATGTCGACATTATGTCGTGAGTGTCGACATTATGCCGAGCTGCTTGTACTATAAATATGCATCCTTGTGAGTCCGATCCTCCAGCCAGTTTGAGGCATCTCCAAGATGGTTTTAGAGGCAGGACACCACTACGGCCAGTTCGGGAGATGCCGACGGAGCCAGTCCTCCATCTCCGAAATCGGTCATAGAGGCACTCTAATATGTGAAATTAGTTAGCCCAGGCGTATTGATCTAGTTAGTGAAGTTACAAGCTGCAAGATGGTTTTCGAGGCAGGGACACCACTGCGGCAGTTTGAGGAGATGCCGACGGCCAGTCCTCCGGCATCTCCGAGAAACAGTCATAGAGGCACTCCTAATATGTGAAATTAGTTAGCTCGAGGCGTATTGATCTAGTTAGTGAAGTTACAAGCTGCAAGATGGTTTTCGAGAGCAGGGACACCATCTGCGGCCAGTTCGAGATGCCGATTGAGCCCGGTCCTCCCATCTCCGAGAAACTGGTCATAGAGGCACTCCCTAATATGTGAAATTAGTTAGCTCAGGCGTATTGATCTAGTTAGTGAAGTTACAAGCTGCAAGATGGTTTTCGAGCGGGGACACCACTGCGGCCAGTTTCGAGGAGATGCCGAGCGGGCCAGTCCTCGGCATCTCCGAGAAACGGTCATAGAGGCACTCCGGTCCAGCCACAAAATGGGACTAACACTCAAGACATTTATTAATATTAAAAGCGAGACTACAAAACGGGACTAAAGGCCACAAACCGCGAAGATATCCTTCGGTCAAGCCACAAACCGCGAAAGACATGAACTAGAGTTACATAATATGAGCATGAACTTCTTGGCATATGTCATTCCTTATGACTAACCATGGATCATCTTCTTTACTTAACGGAATGCTTGGGTCAGTTTTCACTGTGAAGGGCGGAATTTCATCAAACTTATTATAATCTTCTGACATGTCTGTCTTGTCCTCGATTCCCACGATGTTTCTTTTCCCTGAAAGAACTATGTGACGCTTTGGCTCATCATATGATGTATTCGTTTGCATATTTTTTCTTTTTTGGTCTGGAGGACATGTCCTTCACATAGAAAACCTGAGACACATCATTGGCTAGGACGAATGGTTCATCTCTATAACCAAGATTGTTGAGATCCACTGTTGTCATTCCGTACAACTGGTCTATCTTTACCCCTTCCCCATTCAGGTTGACCCATTTGCAGCGAAACAAAGGGACCTTAAAAGAGACTCCATAGTCTAGTTCCCATATCTCCTCTATGTAACCATAATATGTGTCCTTTTGTCCATTCTCGTCTATTGCATCAAAGCGGACACCACTATTTTGGTTGGTGCTCTTTTTATCTTGGGCGATCCAGAATGTATTCCCATTTATTTGCACCCTTGGAAATTCAATACAAGAAGATGGTGACGCCAACAAGTATAGCTGATCTCCAACAGTGGTGTCATTCAAGAGATGTGTCCGTGATCCAACCACCGAGACTTCATGTGTTCATCTCAGTAATCCATGATTCGAGCTTCCGGGTTTTGGGTACAATATTCTTGTGTTCCTCCATATACGGAGCTGCCAAGGTGGAATTATGTAGAATCGTAGTGTTCTTTAGTGAAAGAATCCCGTCCCTACATATCATTGCTTTCTTTCCCAGTGCCTTTTCCTTAGTCTTCCCTCATGCCGCGAGTCGTAAACACCAATCGGCTTAAGGTCGAATAAAGTCAACACAAAACTCAATGACCTCCTCTGCTCCATATCCCTTGGATATGCTTCCTTCTGTCTAGCACGGTTATGAACATATTTCTTTAAGACTCCCATGAACCTCTCAAAGGGAACATATTGTGCAGAAATACCGGACCGAGAATGGCAATCTCTTCCACTAGATGAACCAGAGATGCGTCATAATATTGAAGAAGGATGGTGGGAACACCAATTCAAAACTAACAAGACATTGTACCACATCCTTCTATAACCTTGGCAGAATATGGATTGATTACCTTCCGAGATATTGCATTGAGGAATGCACAGCTTCACAATGGGTACTGAACATTTTCTAGAAGCCCCTCAATGCAATCGAAGCAAGCTGCGTCATAATCACGTGGATCATGAGACTTCAGGTTTTGGAACTTTCTCTGCCATATTTATTATCCCTTTATATTAGATGAGAAGCCCGACGCACCTTGATACTGTAAGGACTTCAAAAAGATTTCCTTCTCTGCTTTGGTAAGAGCATAGGCCTGACTTAAGTGGCCTTTATCCGCCTTTGTTATCTCTGTATGCATGTTCTTTGGGTCTTTCATAATTTGTTGGTCCTCCGTGCTGTGTGTCTTTTGTCTTCCCATACGCCTAGGAATCCTAGCAGGTTCACGCAGAGATTCTTCGTCACGTGCATCACGTCGATTGAAGCGGACACGCAGGACTTTCCAATATGGCAGCTCCCAAAATATAGATTTCTTCTTCCACATGGGTGCATGTCCTGGCGACGTCGTTTGGAACTGATTGACCGGGACCCTTTCCAAAGATTACTTCTATGTCCTTGACCATACCAAATACATCATCACCAGGTGGGAGTTCAGGCTTCTTCCGTGATCGCCTCACCTTTGAAATGCTTGCCTTTCTTTCTTACGGGATGATTGGTCGGAAGAAATCGTCGATTCGCTAGGTACACAACCTTCTTGCATTTATGCAAATATGTACCTTCGGTCTTATCTAAACAGTGGGTGCATGCCTTATATCCTTTGTTTGTGCATCACGAAGGTTACTAAGAGCAGGCCAATCATTGATGGTTCTGAATAACAACCCTCGTAGATTAAATGGCTCCTGTTTGTTCTCATCCCATACGCACACCTGGTTTGCCCCACAACTGTAAGAGTTCTTCAACTAATGGCCTAAGGTACACATCAATGTCGTTGCCGGTTGCTTGGGCCTTGGATGAGCACCGCATCATAATGAACTTACGCTTCATGCACAACCAAGGCAGGTTGTAGATACATAGAGTCACGGGCGGTGATGTGGTGCAGCTCTGCTCCCCAAAAGGATTCATGCCATCCGTACTTAGACCAAACCATAAGTTCCTTGCGTCACGCAAAGTCGGGAAGTCTCTCTCGATTTTCTCCACGTGATCCATCGCCAGGTGTCTCAACCTCCCGTCTTTCTTACGGTCTTCTTTGTGCCATCGCAACAACCTGGCATGCTCTTTGTTTCTGAACATGCGTTTCAACCTTGGTATTATAGGAGCATACCACATAACCTTAGCAGGAACCCTCTTCCGGAGGGGCTCTCCCTCAACATCACCAGGGTCATCTCGTCTGATCTTATACCGCAACGCGTTGCATACCGGCATTTATCTAAATTCTCATACTCCTTACCGCGGTAGAGGATGCAGTCATTAATGCATGCATGTATCTTTTGCACATCTAATCCCAGAGGACAGAGAGTCTTCTTTGCTTCGTAGGTACTCTCGGGAAGTTCGTTATGTTTTGGAAACTTCGGCTTCATTATTTTCATCATCTTTTCAAATGAGGAGTCGGTTAGACCACACTGCCTTCCATCGCAGCAATTCCAAGGTGGTACCGAGCTTTGTGCTGCCATCTTCACAATTTGGGTACAACAATTTCTTGTGATCTTCTAACATGCCCTCTAACTTCAACTTCTCATTTTCATTTCACGTCTCGCTTTGCATCGAAATGACCCTACCAAGTTCATCACCGGCTCATCGATGCCCGTTCTTCACCTTTTTCCTCTCCATTGTCTTCCATTGCGGTATCACTGTATTCATGAAACATATGATGATAGTTGTTATCATCATCTTCTTCTTCACCATCTTCCATCATAACCCCTCTTTCCCCGTACTTGGTCCAGCAATTATAGTTGGGCATGAAACCTTTCATAATCGGTGGCGCGAATGATTTTCGAGAAAGAGTACTCCTTGTTGTTCGACATTGAACACATGGACAACGTATAAATCCATTCTCTTTGTTTGCCGTAGCCACATCGATAAATTTATCCACGCCTTTGATATACGGCTACCCGGTCACCGTACATCCATTCCCGACCGTTCATCTGCATCATATAAGTAAGTTTATCAAAAACAGGACATCATAAATAGTGAAATAACCAATTCACACCGACACATGAATTGTATCAATGACCTAGAAAAGATAAGATTGCTAACCTCGATCGAGGGAAATAAAGAGGATAAAGCTCAAGTGCGTCTAACACCTTCTATATTTTTGTTCTATGAGAAATTCAACGGATTTTTCACTCAAACATTTCAACAAACACCTTCAATGCATGCATGAAAAACTAGCACACACCCTCACACCTTACACCATTCGAAAAACAGTGGAGGCAGAGGGGCTGGGCGTTGCATTTAGAGGGCAGGGCCTTTAGTCCGGTTGAAGCCAAGAACCGGGACTAAAGGTGCGTGCCGTGCCACGTGGCTGTGGCCAAACCTTTAGTCCCGGTTGGTGGCTCCAACCGGGACGCATGCCTACCAACGGGACCCATGCCCCTGCCCGTGCCGCTCAACGGGCAGCGTGCGGCCTTAGTCCCGGTTGCTGGCGCAACCGGGACTAATGCTCCGAGGGGTCGCGAACGGATGGCCCTTTTTCCTCTAGTGAGTGGCTGCTGGAGATGCTCTTAGAATGACTATGTCGTATCCGGAAGAAATGTAGGCACTCAATGGAGGAAGGGGCAACATTCGGTAGCATCGAAACAATACTGTTCCCCTAACTTTTGACTTTTATTTTCCCAGATTCCTCCTATTCTTAAGGCACACAGCAGAACTTTATGTTTCTTACTTACATATTTTTGTGCCACCATTTTAATTAGCTTCTCATTTTATAGACATTTGCTACATCCTCACTAGACCGATTTGACTCCTCGTTGCTTTATGTAGCTGCTACCACCTCACTCTTTTATATGGTTTGATGGAGAATTGGAGATCAATAGTAGTACGTAGCGAAGACTCGTTGAAGTGGTATAAAATACGACAAAAAAGTGCATTCATGGTTGAGGGGTGTAAAGTACTTGTAGGTGAGCAACCAAAGAAATGATGGTGCACTTTCTTTTAGTCAGTTGCTTCAAGATATTTAGAGTACTTATGGACTTGTGCACATGCGCAGAACATGTAGAAAGTAAGTAGTATTGTGCAATTATCGACGAATTTCTATTAGGTGTGGAGTCATTCTGTCTTCATTTCTTCAACATGTAGTATACTCGTTCAAAAATTTATTAATATGCTTAGAAGAATGAAATATATAGTTCCAATGTACTCACAAATTTCTTGATTGTACAAATTGCCATGGAAAGACGATAGTTAGTAGACGCCATTAACAGAACCTTGTATGGAATAGGCCAACCATACAAAACTCGTACGGTGATGGTCAAAATATTCAAGCCGATATATACTCGGATCAAATTTGTTTATGATGGATTTTACCTTAACTGATACTCATGGTGGAAAGTCAGGAAAGAACTATACTACCAAAGTACCACCGGTGAACACTATTTTAATTTGATTACCTAATCTAGTTTATTTGCTTTCCAAAAATTAATTTTATGACAAAATTGCAAACTTATGAAATTCCTGGCCAGCGCTGGCCAAGCGCAGACAAATAGGTCGCGCCGCTGGGCGCGATCGGCCAGACAAGCCAAACCCCCTCCCCAAATCCATCGCAGCCCGACCCAAACGGACAGAAACGGACCGTTTGGAGCGACCGAATGGGTTGGTCAGATGACCCTCCCCAAATTGACTGCGGCCCGACTCAAAGGACAAAAACAGACCGTTTGGGATGACTAAATGGGTCGGTCCGGTGGAGATGCCCTGACACATGGGAGAGGATCGATCACTGCATGCATGATTAGGACACCTATGTCGTATCAGTAAGAAATGTAATGTAGGCACTCCATGGAGGAAGGGGCAACATTCGGGAACAATACCGTTCCCCTAACTTTTGACTTTTATTTTCCCGGATTCCTCCTATTCTTAAGGCACAAAGCAAAACTTTGTGGTTCTTACTTACATATTTTTGTGCCATCATTTTAATTAACTTCTCATTTTATAGACATTTGTTACATGCTCACTAGACCGATTTGACTCCTCGTTGCTTTATATAGCTGCTACCACCTCACTCTTTTATATGGTTTGATGGAGAATTGGAGATCAATAGTAGTACGTAACAAAGACTCATTGAAGTGGTATAAAATACGACAGCAAAGTGCATTCATGGTTGAGGGGCGTAAAGTACTTGTAGGTGAGAAATCATAGAAATGGTGGTGCACTTCTTTTAGTGAGTTGCTTCAATATATTTGCATTACTTATGGATTTGTGCACATGCACAAAACATGTACTCCCTCCGTCAGAAATAAGTGGTTTGCTTTGTCGAGATTGGTATACTTATCTTTGACGTGCTTTAGTGTGTAGATATATACGATCTAGACAAATCTAAGTCACTTATTTTTGGACGAAGACGGTAAATATTAACTAGCATCGTACCATTATAAACGAATTTCTATGAGGTGAGTAGTCATTCTGTCTTCATTTCTTGAACATGTAGTATACTCGTTCAAAATGTTATTAATATATGTTTAGAAGAATGAAATATAGTTCCAATGTACTCACAAACTTCTTGATTGTAGAAATTGCCATGGAAAGACGACAGTGAGTATGCAGTGACGCCATTAACAGAACCTTGGCCAACGATATAAAACTCGTATGGTGATGGTCAAAATATTCAAGCCAATATATATTCGGATCAGATCAAATTTGTTTATGATGGATTTAACTTAACTGATACTCATGGTGGAAAGTCAGGAAAAATTATACTACTACCAAAGGAGCGCCGGTAAACGAAAGGCAAAACGAAATAAAGATTGGGATGCATGCATGGCCGGTGAACGCCGCGGTGTGGTCGTGTCGACCCATCCGTGTCCCGCCTGCTCTGCTCAGCGAATTCGCACTTCTACTGACTTTCAGAGAGGGGTCTGAGAAGTGGACTCGGAGACGGAGAGGCACCCACGCCACACGAGACACGAGAGCTTCAGATTTCCTCAAAAGGTGGCCGGCACCGGCGCCACCGCCGGGGCACTCACGCTGGATCGTCTTCTGTCATGACCATTTCCTCTGTTCCAACGGGAACACGGTAGAGCAACCGGGTCAGCGTTTCCGAGTTAATGTGGCGGACGCCGGCGCTGTGCTCCCGGCGCACGGACACGTCGTCTAGGAATTGTCGAGTCTTGACCGATTCTTCTGCGCAACAAATGGGTCAGCATTCCAATAATTTCCAACCTAGTACGGCGAGCTAGCCAGCTGCACGCCAGCCCCCGTTCTGCTTCTTCTTCCCTCTCTATAACACATGAGCGACACACGGCACTAGACTGGCACCAAACCATCTTCAGACTCGAAGAGCGCAACAAACGGCGTGAGTGCGTGCTCTATAGAGTTTTCACGGTACATCGAAGAGCACCTCCGCTTGCTTCTTGGGAGCCATGGCTGCTCACCGGCACCGCGGTTGGTTTCTTGTGGTCATCGTCGTCCTCGTCCTGATCGTCGACATCGTCGACACGAGCCTCGTGCGGGGCGCCGATGCCGCAAGGCCCGTGCCCCCGAGTCCGGCGACGTCCTCCACGGTGCCCGCGCTGGTGTTGACGTTGATGCAGATGCTGCCTATGGGGCCAAGCGGAGGCGCAGGGCACTGACCGGCTCAACTGCTAAAGCTAGTTAGAGAGGTCCAGGAACGAATTTTTCTACTTCGTAGTTTCTATGTTCTTGGTTGCTTTCCTTGTGTCACTTTCGCCTTTGCCTTGCACTTCCAACAGGTTTATGGATGTAGTCACTTAGATCATTTAGCAGTATGTGTACGGATGAAATAGCATGATAAGAAGTGAAGAACTACTACAAAATTACTTAAAGCCTTATTTTTTGTAGAACATTATTATGGAGGGAATTCCATTTTTACACCCCTCCCCCCACCTTTGGCCAATTAAGCATTTGTGAGACATACTATCCCATTTGGTGAAAATTTTGCCATAATACACCATCTTAGAAACTTTCGCATTTCACTTAGTTGTTAGGTAGGATCGGCATGTTGGGCCAAATGTGGCACCACAACAATGCGTGAACGTCAGAGGGCGTCATCAACAATCATGTACAACCTTTTCTTCTCCATATTTTCATTACTCATCCTCCTCCTCCTCCTCCTTGTATCCTCGAAGCTCGATCATCATCTCAAGCCTTGCAACCAGACATGAAACGGAGTGAGGGTCCAATTTTTTTAAAAAATAGGGTGTCACCATGCACAACTAGAGGGTAAAAATGGAATTTGCTCTAAAGTATAAGTAAAACATTCTAAGAAAGAAGTATGAGCAAACCAAGCCATGCCAATAGGCGATGGGTATACATCATGAACCTATGACATGAGTCCCAAATTTCCTTTGTCCACCTATTTCGTGGGGACATGTGGAATAATTAGTTGTTTTAAAGCTTTAAACTTTATGGTTGTGTGATGGGCCAATGTAGGTTGTGTCCATTGTTTTGATACAGAGGGCTATGTTCATCTTTTCTAAACAAGTAATGGGCCAACGCAGGTCAGGATATTCCCATTTCAGAAAAAAATAGAACTATTCGGTGCATGGCAAACACTCCACACGGTCTCTTCACTATACCATTTTCTCTCCTCGTTTCTTCGCATACCTAATATAAATTCATTGTTATATATTGTTTGATTAAGAGTTTTAGCGACTTCCAGACTCACAAATGAGGTGGTATAAAGAGCTGGCAAGATGTGCATTCATGGATGCAGGTGCACCTAGGTTTGAAGTGAAAGGTTTGAGGGTACATATCTTTTCATCAAAACGCTTCAACATATGTGCAATACTTGTGTATTTGTGCACATGTGTAAAGTACCATCCTATAATTATTAACAAATATCTCCTAGGTGTGGAGTTACCTTATGTACACACATGATTTTCCAAATTGGCAATTACTCTTTCACCGATTCCATCAGGATTTATTAAAAATGGCTATTAATTCCAAAATACTTTCAACTATCAAAATGGAGAAATTATACATCCTGAAAAAACAGGAGTAGGATAGAGACTTGGTCAGCTACAGATACACTATACATAGCTATAGTAAGAATGGAGTTTGCCAAGAAAGAGATCCAAAGCCGATTGGTCCATTTCTTTAGTTGGACCAAGGAAGAATAATTCCTTGTTTTTGGTAAATTTTGACTTCTAAGAAATGACATAGCTGAGATAGTCTACTGAGCAGCTCAAAAAGCTCGGACTTGGGGAAGTACCTGCGTGATGCTGCGCGGACCTATTTCACTTGTACGTACAGTTGTGCGTAATTTGACACCAATTCTACATAGGCAGTTTGTCGGCAATGTCAATATGCATTGCACATTAGTGAAGTTGTCCTAGTGATTCTCTTGCTGTTTATTTTTTATTTTTCTTGTGTGTTTCCTAATCTTTCATTGAGATTCCTTTTCTTACTTTTTTCCTACTGTTATGCATGCGTCGAAGAACTATCAATGGGAGGCGTGGGTGATTAGTTATATGCTTTTTCCAGTTTCTTTTACTGTTAGTTTTTTCTAGTATTGCCACAACTATCAAGACATGATTTGTTTTTTTGCACGCGTGTAGTCTCCATCTTTGTTTATTTTCATTATTCACCTAGTAAAAAGGCAAACCGCGTGAAAGGAATCAATGTTTCAGTCCATGCATTTTTTAATTAACCAAGGTGATATCTTATTTAGATATTTTTGGTGGATTCATATTCCAAAATGAATCGAACTTGAAGATACTAAGTTTATTGCACATGGAGAAAAAATGTTGTGGACTTAGCCGGCCATCCGAAGCCACCTCTAGCGAGAACACTAGCAAATCCTACAACTTGATGAAGGGGGTAGCCATGTCGGAGTCGGCACTCTAACCACGCACCTACACACACCATCACAAAACTGGAGGCTCCATATAACCACCCAACGACTAGCCAGGAGCACAAACCAGTCCCAACACACACCAACATGCACGCTCAACCGCTATTGCCGCCATCTATCGCCAACCCATCTTTAGGACGAGCTAAGTAATGACCTTATCAGGCCTGCCGTTGATGCCACCATGACACCAAACAGCACCACCATCCTATCGCGTCCATCAACATGCATGTGCTATCGCCACTGAGACCCCTAGGCACCATGCTGCCGAGTCTCGCCATCCGACGGAGCCTGAAACCTTCGAAAGATCTATTGTGTGTAGCATCTATGAATCAGGCATGAGAGAGTGTACCACGTGACAGTTACACATGACTTGAAATCTTGGGCAAAGACTCCGTACAAGACAGCTGCTTCACCTTGGACCAGCAGCTAATCCAAAGACGATGACCCCATGAGGAAAAATGGCGTTGCGAGCTGCCACCGTCTGAGGAGTTTCCCCTAGAGTAGCCTAAGCGAGAAGACGAGAGCTGCATCAGAGATGCCTTCAACAAGATACCGATGCAAATATGTCGCCATCGTCTCCATGACCGATGTTGGCACAGTTGGGGGATGGTCAAGGTTGTATCCATTTTTATATTTGGAATCCATGCTATATGATGGTCAAGATTGTGCAATGCTTGGTGGAATTTCCATTTATTCTGTGTGGATGCCTCAAGGATTATAGGAGCTATATTTCTTTGGGCTTCTTTTCATTTACCTGCAAGGGGAGTCCCAAAAAGATGCAATTCTACCATTTCTAGTGGAGATGTAGGTAGCCGCGCAGAAGAGACTCATGTCAACCTAATCACAAGGATTGCCCATCAGCAACCAAAGTTATTTCATCCGATACCGCCACTCATACCATGACCACCGCAAGCGCAAAGCTCTGGCATGTTATTAAGGTGAAAGATCCCAAGCCCGCCATGCTGAATACACCTACAAATAGTTTAAAATTTTATTTCGTATTTTCCACCGGACGCCTCTCATGCAAGCCCACAAGAAATAAGGCATGCTCTGTTTTTGATCAATGCGGTCAACAAAAATTCCAACCATGATAGTAAAAAAAATTAAGCCAATACTCGAATTAAATTATTTCTAGTGGATTTTGCTTACCCGGAACTCATGGATGGAAAGTCTAGTAAAAATACTTAAGTACCAAAATTGACTGCCTTGACAGTACACATGTACATGTCTTTTGGGTCTATAATCTTACAACTTACTCCCTTTGTTTCATAATGTAAAATGGTGTTGTAAGTTTGGTAGTAATGTCATTTATTATGAAAGTGACGAGGTACTACAATTAATTAAATTGTGACAAAATATAATGCATGTTTTAATTTTGCACCATGTTCACATAGTATCTCCATACCATTGAACACGACTTATAAATTTAATAAAAATCAAACCAGACTAAGTTTGACCGAAAATATAGAAAAAATATTAACATCTATGATATAAAACAAATACATTATGAAAATATATTTTATAGTGAATATATTGACATTGATTTGGTATTATATATAATTGTTCGTATCTTCGTCAAAAACATTGGTCAATCTTAGATGATGTTAACATTCAACTAAATTTGTGACTTATTCGTTTGAATCGGAATGATTATCAGTTTCGTTCGAATTTGATGTCAAGACAAGACTTTAGGCGTTGCATGTTGGAATCGCACCATATCATGGTGTGGAACACCGCAAGGATTACCTGTGTATGGCTGCATGCATGTATGACTAGTAGAGATGCACAAAACGAAAAGCACAAAGAAATAAAGCTGCATACATAGCCAGTGACCCGTGGTGTCGTGTCAGCCCATCCGTGTTCCGGCTGCTCTTCTCAGCAAATGTGATCCTCCAATTTTCAGAGGACTTGGAGACACCTACGCCACACGAGACGCACCAACATCGTCTCTGCTCGTTGCCCATAGCAACTAATTCCGCACCATTTGATCTGTTCCGTCACGAACACAACAGAGCGGCCAGGTCAGCGGCTTAGTGTTTCTAAGTTATTGTGACGGCCAGATATTAAGGAAGCCAGATGACAGACAGTAATGTTGTTTTCTAGTTTTCCTCCTTAATTTTTTCCATTGCCTCCTATTCTTAAGTAAGACACACTGTAAAACTCGATGCTTCTTAGTAACATGTCATTTCTCTGCCAATTTCTCTCTCGAATCAGGCTCACGCCCCGCTTTATAAATAAAGCAACATCCAGATACAGAGTTTAGGTAACATCCACAACGGCCGTAGCCAAACATAAAGGAAAAAAGTGCACACATCCGCTGGGGCCACAACACAATCAAGCCCAACAAGAAACTAAAAGCCACACCGGGGAGACGAAGATGACACTCAAGCCATCGAAGAGGGGACGAAGCTGTAGCCGAGAGGGGGATCGCCGCCGTCCTCAAGGTCCGAAGCGTGTCGTCGAAAGTCGTCCGGTCACGCTGCCGCACCAGGGGAGCCCACTGCTGAAGGAAGGCAAGAAAGGAAAAAGTAGGGTCAGTCACACGAGAGGGGTAAATCTTCTCAATCACCATCTTGTTGCGCACATTCCACAGGGTCCATGATATGGCTACAAACACGAGCCAGAAGAGATGGCGCCCCCACTGGTTCTGTTTGCCTGGACCTGCAGGAACTCCCCGAGCTCCTATGCCTGCCAGGTAGGACCCAACGCCTCGCGGACAAAGCTGCAAAGAGCCTGAGCCGCCGAGCAGTAGAACATAATATGAGCAGAAGACTCTGGAGTCCCACATAGGGGACACAAGCCATCACCCGGGCCGTTACGTTTGGCCACCTCCAGCCCTGAAGGTAACCGGTCGCGAAGAAGTTGCCAAAGAAAGATGCGAATGCTACGCGGGAGAGGGGCCTTCCAAAGGGGAGCCGTCCAGCTCAGCTCCGGGCCCTGGAAGAGGGCGCGGTAAGCTGAGCCCACCGAGAACCCCCCGGAGGGGTGAAGCTGCCAGGAAGCCTCATCCGGGGCCTCGGATAAGGCTTCCGGGAGGGAACCCAGCAACTGCTGGAGTTTCGCGGCTTCCACATCGTTAAGGAACCGGCGGAACAAGATGTTACAGCGTCCCTCGCGGAAGGCATCAGCCACCAAAGCCTCCGGGGAGGCGGACATGGCAAAGAGGCCGGGGAACTGCACCCCCAACGGGATTGGGAGCAGCCAGGGATCCAGCCAAAACCGAATCCCATGTCCGCATCCAGCCACAAAGGAGATGCCCAAACCAATAAAGTGCTTGATCTCCTGGATGGCTCTCCAGAACTAAGAGCCCTCCCGTCTCTCGCACGCTAGCAAGGGGCGGCCACGGAGATATTTGGCTTTGATCAACTGCATCCAAAGACCCCCGTCATCCCCAAGAATGCGCCGACCCATTTTAGCATCAATGCCACATTAAAGCGGCGAGAGTCAAGGATCCCTATGCCCCCAAAGCACTTGGGGGCGCAATTGTCCACCCATTTAACCATATGGTACTTCTGATGGCCATCCCGTGCCGCCCAAAAGAACCTAGATAACTCCTTCGCGAAGTCGGCATGGGTCCCTTCCGGCAGAAGGTACAGGCCCATCTGGTACATGGGGAGACTCGAGAGACACGAGTTAATCATAACCGACTTACTCCCCTTAGACGTAAGGCGCGCTCTCCAAGGCTCAGCCCTCGAGCACACCCTTGAGACCAAGGGGGCCAAGTCACGGATCAGCACCCGCGTCTCCCGGATGGGCATCCCAAGATACCTAATAGGGAAGTCTGCTAGCTTACAGTTCAGGTTAGCCGCAATCTGCTGCCTCTCCTCCTCGGGAAACCCGAGAACCATAACATCACTCTTGTCAAAACTGATCGTCAACCCTGACATGGATTCGAAACAAAGCAGCAGGAACTTCATGTTAACAATGTCCCTTTTCGAGCCCTGCACCATGATCATGGTGTCATCCGCATATTGGAGGTGGGAGATCCCACCTTTGGGGATCAGGTGACCTACCACCCCCGATATGTGGCCAGCGCCTTTGGCTCTGTCCAGAATCTCAGCCAGGGCATCCACCGTGGCTTTCAACAAGAGGGGGGAAATCGGATCCCCTTGTCTAACCCCGCAGGACAGACTAAAGTAGGGGCCAATCTCTCCATTGACGTTGATCGCCGTCCTACCACTCATCACAAACTGCATGATCCAGCAGATCATACGGTTGTCGAACCCCCTCCTCTCCAGTACGAGCCTTAGGAAGGCCTAGTCCAAGCGATCATAGGCCTTCTGAAAGTCCAGCTTCAGGAACACCCCTTTCTAACGCCGAACCTTTACTTCATGAATAATCTCATGAAGAGCTAGTACATCGTCATGAATGAGGCATCCCTTTAGGAAGGCAAATTGGAGAGGATGCGTGAGACGCTCAAGAACGGGGGCGAGACGCAGGGCACAGACCTTGGAAAACAGACGTTGGATGACATTGATGACTGTAATCGGGCGGAACTGGCGGATATCCGTGGCCCCCACTACTTTGGGGATCAAGGTAATGACGCCTAGGTTCAACCGGGACATCACCAGGGTCCCCGTGTAGAACTCGTGAAAGAGCTGCAAGATCAGTGGCTGAAACTGAGCCCAAAAAGTCTGGATGAAGCACACCGGCAGCCCGTCCGGGCCCGGGGCTGAACTAGACTTCATGGACTTCAGTGTCGCCGCCACCTCTTTGCCTAGGAAGGGGAGGGTGAGCTCGGCATTCTCCTCCTGGGAGAATAATGCCTCACCAGACCAAAAGTCCGGAGAAAGCGAGACTCCCAGGGGGGGACACGGAGAAGAGATCCTGGTAGAAAGAATAAATATGGGCGGAGAGTGTCCGTGGGGAATCCAACAGCGACTCACCCGCCCAGAGGCAAGGGATCGAGCACTTCCTCCTTCTGCCATTAGCAATGGCATGGAAGTAAGGTGTTCGATTCCCCTCGATACCGATTCTGGCGACTCCTGTCTCTAGAAAGCCTCCTCCTTGAAGATCTCCATAATGGAGGACTCGAGTACCTATGAGACCAGGCCTCAACCGAAGGCCGTGAAGGTCAACCTATCGATCCAAGTGCTGAATGTCCAAAATGGCATCCTTTGATTCCTAAGATCAGCCCCAGTTAGCCCCTGACCCTCATGAACTGTCGGGACAGCTTGGCACAGTGATGCCAGATATCCACAGCACAGTAGACGCGGGGGGTATAGGCGGCTGCTGCCAACCACCTCGAGCGAACCGAGTCCACGAATCCTTGCTTCTGAAGCCAAAATGATTTAAAGTGGAATTGGTTCAACCGCGGCGGGAGGCCCCCTCCTGAGGAGAGGAGGAGAGGGGTGTGGTCAGATCCGATCCTAGTGACCGCCCTAAGCGAGCATAAGGGAAATGCCACTTCCCACTGAACAGAAACGAAGACCCGATCGAGGACGCTGCGGATCGGGTTGAGCTGCTTATTGGTCCAAGTATATCTAGCTCCCACACGCACAATCTCGCGGAGAGCAAGGTCGGCGATGCAGTCGTTAAACATACGCATCCTAGGGAGGTCCACGTTGGCCAAGATCTTATCGTCAGCAAATCGGATCAGGTTGAAATCACCGGCAACCACCACCGGGATCACCGTCCGCTCCACTTTCGATTTAAGATCGAGTAGGAACTCAGCGGACCTCCTATGGTCCACGGGGCCATAGACAATGATCACCTCCCACTTGAGGCGAGTCTGTCTATGTGTGAGCGCCATGCTCACAAAAAATTCCCCGCGGTCCATATTGTCAATCTCAAAGGTATCCTCTTTCACCCCCAGGAGGATCCCCCACCGAGTGGCCGGACGCAAGGAGCCACGACCAAGAGAATTTGAACCGGCTCAGGGCCTCCAACTCGGCAATAGAAAAGTCCTGGCGAATCGTCTCGTGAAGGCCCACAATATCCCGCGCTTCCAAACGGAGGTACTCCTTGATATGGCGTCGACGACCCTCATGCATAAACCCCCGGATGTTCCAAATGAACGCCCGGAAGGCACGGAGGATGTCCATAGGGAACCTCAAGCCGGGGGGGTCCCCTTAGCGGGGACCGAGCGGGCACGAGGAGGGGTCGGGCGGGAGGCAGCTGCCTTGGGAGGTCTCCCACGCGGCCTGCCGGGGGAGGGGGGGCAGCACGTGATTGACCTCCTGCGCATCAGGTGCAGGAGGGGGATCCCTGCTGGAGCCAGGCCTGGGGGCCTGTCCTCGGCCAGGATCCGCTCCCGCTCCCGCTCCCGGGTGTCACGCGCACGGGCAGCAACGATTGCTCCCGCATACCCCTCCCGGCGCCTTAATGGTCGCTAACTGCTCGAGCTTAGACCCCATTCTCGCCACGGAAGACAATCCCACAATCATCAGCCAACTCGCCTAGGTAGTCCAGAGACACCTCGGAAAGAACACAAAACGGAGAACCAGGCAAACCAGATGTACCAGGGTCAGGAGGAACAATAGAGGCGGAGGAGGAAGTACCTGAGAACTCGTCGCGAGCTGCAACTCATCGGGAAGCCCTCTCGGCCACCATCGGCTAGGGACCAGACATGCCAGTCCGCGAGTCAGCAAGACAAACACTGTGGCAGGAGGGAGGTGGGGCGGCGGCCAAGGGGCCCTGGACCGGCGCAACTTGGTGGCTGCCACAGGGGTGACGGGGTCACCAACCGGCGCAGCAAGACAGCGGGTCCGGGGTGTCCGGGGCGAGGGCGTAGCACCACGTCGGGAGACCGCGGGGACAGGTGTGCACACACCTCCAAGCCCACACTCCCGAGGTCTCTAGCTGGGGACGCTGGCGGGCTGTGGCGAGGCGAGAAGACGGACCCATGTCGAAGTAGGAGCCGTACTGCGCGATGTCAAGGCCAATGGAGACCGGGGGGTCGGGGCGGTAGCATCGGGGAAGGTCCACGGGCCCGGCTTGGCCGGGCCTTTGGGACAGGCGCCTCCTGAAGAAGGTCCTCCCACAGCAGTCCAGCCGCAGGAGGTGGGTCAGGGCTGACCGTCCCCTATGGCGGCACCGGAGGAGGCGGAGAAGCGTCGGTGGCGAGCGGTGACTCCGGGTACGACCCCAAGTCACCGTCTGAGTGCTCCTCGCCGGAGCCACCTCTCCCCGCTCTAGGGTCGTCGCCCGAGGAGGGAATGAGGGGACTTTCCATCGGGGGCACCTCCTCATTGAGCTCCACCAGAATGTCCCGACCCACGCGGTCAAGAAGAAATGCGGGGACATCGGAAGACCAAGATGTCCGGGCAGAGCAGGCGCAGCCGGATGGGCCCGTGGCCTTCTAGGGAATCCAGGTCGACCTCCGTCAGCTTGCCCACTATCGGAGACACAAGGGCCACCACCTCCGGAAGCCTAGCCTCGAGCGGGACCCCGTGCAAAGCGGACCTGCACCTCAGAGGGTGGCCACTGTCTCTGAAGCCGTGGTGGGCTGGATGGAGAGCTGAGGCGGGAGGCGTGAAGGAGGAGCCGAGGGCGCACATGTGCAGGATCGCCACGGACGGAAACGACACCACAAACTCCGACGCCGAGAAGCGTCGCACAGGCCACTCAAAACTCGGCAGGGCCGTGCTGAGCTCCTCCTCGAGAAGGGCCTCCGTCACCTCCATCGAGAGGGGAGGGTCCTGGTCCGGGAGGATCGACACCCTTGACAGGGTCTCGGGCACAGCCATCGGCACCCCCCAGGTCGATGAAGTAGAACCCGCCATCAACGCCATGCCCGTAGTACTCGAGCGACTCCCTAGACCGCGAGATAGCTGCAGCAGCCACGGTGCCGCCCCCAACCGCTGAACTCGCCCCTTGGGGCATGCTCTGCGCTGGGGACGAGGACCAACGACCCCACAGCACCGGCGGCCACCGGAGCGGGATCCTTCTTCTTCTTCTTGCTCTTTTTCTTCTTCTTCTTAGGCGGCGGCCACCACCGCGGACTCGGCCCCACCACGGTGCGGCGCGGGCGTGGGGCCTTCACGCCACGGGCCATCATCGGCGCGATCCACCCCCTGCCTAGGCGCCACTGCCGCCTCAGCAAGACTTGTTGTCCCAGCAGGGCCAGCGAACCCAGCGAAAACCACAGCTCAGCATGCTCCTCGTGAGGCGGCGGGGAGGGACGTCGGTGGTCCTCCAGATGGCGCCAGGCGCCTGAGGGTAGGGCTGGGGCGGGGCCCTCGGCGGAGATCAGTGCCGGGAGCCAGTCTGAGCCCTAGGGCCACACATGCGGAGGGCGGGGAGCTCGGGAGGCGACCTGCATGAGGAGGCCAGCCGAGAGCTCGGGGCAGGCCATGAGGCGGCCAGGAAACTCGGGAGGGAGGCGGTAGCCGTTGGCGGGAGCGAGGAGGGCGCGGGGACAGCGGACACGGGGGCTTCTGTGGGATCCCGATAGGGTTTGGAAGCACAGGGGAGCCCCCCGGGCTGGGCCGGATCGGGCCTGGTGGACCGAGGCTGGGGCCCATCAATGCAGGCCACATGGAAGCCTTGAGCCACTCTGGGCCGGCCTCGCGAGGCTGCTTTCATGAGCCACGACCCGCATCTCGGGGGCCTTGCCAGCGGTGGCCGCTCCCCGAGGTCCTCGTCCCAGACCGCCCCACCCCTGCTGCGATGCCGCTAGGGCAGCACACGGCGGAGACCCCCTCCCTCCAGGCCCGAGGAGCAGCCCGTGCGGAGGAGGAAGTCCCTAGGGAGGGAGGATCGTGAGGAAGGACACTGGGGATCTCCACCTGGCGCTCGCCGTCCGGACAGGTCGCCCTCGGCCCGCCCCGAGGATCGTCATGCGGCCGGCCTGCCGCCCCTCGTCCTCCATCTCCCAGGCCAGGCCGAGGAGGTTGGCGAGCTCCTCCACGCCGGTGGCAGTGAATGGCCGTCGGCGGCCCGGCCTCGGAGGCCAGGATGTGCCACCGAAGAAACTCGCCGGGCGGAGGCCGACCACCAACATTCCTGAGTCATGAGCAGGAGAAGCGGTGCCACTGCTGAAAAAATTCGCCCGGAGGCAGTCATGGTGTTGATGACCACGCCGGTGTTGAGGAGGACAAGCGGTCTTCAGCCGGCGGAGGAGCAGTGGCGGGCCACCAGGGCGGCACCTGCGAAGACCGAGGCGAGAAGCCCTCCAGTGAAGCGGAGACCGGGCGGGAGGAGGCCGCCATGGAGAGGACCGCCGCGGCCGAAAAGCAGCAGCGTGATTCAAAATTTGAAAACCATCTCGTCGCGCACCACCTGGTCAAACCCTGCCAATTTCTCACTTCTTATCTCCGTACTATACACCATCTTCTCTCTTT